>KB671654.1:0-203893 GCA_000349105.1 Anopheles epiroticus
ACCACTTGAAGGCCGTTGTTCAAATCGGCGTCGCTTTTCGCCATCGCTCAGTATCAGCCCGCCGATCATCGAACTTCTCGAGATCGTTCTCTCTCTCTCATTCCTCTCCGCTCTCGCCATCGTCCTATTACAGCCGCCCGTTTAGACAGCTCTACACGTAGCCGAATCGTAGCGGCCAAGGTCGCTACACTTATCTATCCATTGCCTTGCTTGTTCAAAAATTAATTGTCATTAATGTAATGAAAAGAAAACGCTCAAATAATGATAATTCTCACTGCTTTCATCATTTAGCCAGCTCACTGCTACAGGTGAACAGGATTAGGAGAACAAGGGCATGACGCTATTGATCACCCTCCAAAGTCTCCCGCATCCTAATCATCCTGCTTTTTTACAATTTTTCCACCGTCCTTATCTCCTAAACGATACGAGCTCGGCTCGATTTTTGATTGGAACGCATGTAAGTTTTCATCTTGTACGAATTACGCTGTAGTAGGGTGGACGCTGGGAAGGCATTTTGCTTATCGCTCGTACCGGGAGCTTGCCCCACCACGGCTAAAAGGACAAAAGGGGGCTGACTGATCGTTCGTGTTTTGTGCTAGGCACACAGTCTCACTCTTGTATCTCAGTATCGATCAGTAACGGGGCACTCCCGATCCTTCTTCTTCTTTCGCGAGCACATTTACGCAATACGCGAGCTGCTTCCCCACGACTTTGACTTCTGTTCGGTTGGACATATTCGCTCTTTCACATGCAGGTTATACAGACAAAAACATGCACACACACATACTCATTCTCTCTCTCTCACTCTCTTTCAGATGCGATCACAGAGTTAAAGGGGTGCACGAAATGGAACGGAACGGTTTCACCACCTCTCGCCCTCGGATTACGGTTTAAACGTCTTCAAGTGGCGCGTCTGTATTTATGGGAACGGAATGGAGAAAGAAATACACGTGTTTTATAAATCGGGTTTTTTTTAAAGGTTTCTCTCTTTGTCAACATGCCAAATCATTAAAAGAAAGGCAATTGTTAATTGCAGCCGAAAGGGCATTAATCACAGACAGAACTCCTCTGCGAAAGGAGGAGTACAGGAAAGCTTAAGAGAAAAAGTGAAAACAGACTAGTAAAGGACAATAAAAAGAGAGTAGAGTAGCGCCACAGAGAAGGGAAAGCATTTTGGTTAGCACGGAGCGGTAATTGTTGGACGGCAGTTCCCTGTTCCTTCTCTAGATTGTTTGCATTTGGTCAGTTGACAACAGAAAGCCGCTTGTTGTTAGCGAATGTAGATTGATTATTTGCCATTTTGCCCTTCATAAGAACACTGACTGTGTAAGAGAATGTTTGAGGCAGTAGTTACATGCATGCGTTTAGAAGTCGTTAATAAATCAAAATTAATTTATACCAAATAGAAAGAAATGCAGAGAGGGAGAGAGAGAGAGAGAGAGTTACCTTTTGAACATTCCATTCCGTTCACCATAATAAATCTTAACAACCGGAGACACAAGAAGCAAGTAAAACCGAACCTTGCTAACCTAACACACCAGTATATCCGGATGTTTGTTCTGCTGTCGCCCTAACAAATTTTGACCAGCTCGAGATTGTACTTCGATTTCAAATGGTGTACGAATGGATCCCGTATTCTATCCTGTCTGTGCGTCCCATCCTATTCCTCCCGTCGCCCGTGCATGCGGCAGTGTGGGACAGTGGGACCAAAGGAAGAGTTGTAGAGAGGGTAATACCACTGGTTAAAATGTTTCCCACATGAAGAGTTTATGTACCAACCACCAAAACCCAAAAGGGAGAAGTAAAGCGTCGCTCGTTGGGCGGTTTTTGTTTTAGGTGCTGATCCTTTCCCACAGTAGTAGCAGCGGAAAGGATCGCTTCGCGCGAGATGTGGCGAGCGGGAAGTGGGTCAGGAGCAGTGAAGAGCAAAGACACCGGTTGTTTAGAGGAAACTACGGTTTCGATAGTGATCGTCGTCGTTGTCGCCGTCGCCACCGGTTTTGGATGGTGTTTAAACAGTAGTTTTGTAGTTTGCGTTGTTTTGTTTAGTAGCACAATAATCATATGTACGTCTTTTTCACCTTCTGCAGCGTGCCCATGCCTTTGCTGATGTCCTTCTCCAGGTTTTCGGTCGAGTTTTTACACTCCACGCTACGATCCTTGTAGTCAAAGTCGATGTTGTCCTTACAGTTGTTCTGATGGTGCTGCTGCAGCTGCTGCACGATCGCTTGCTGCTGCGTGGTGTACTGGTTGGTGGTGTTCATCAGCAGATTCACGTCCTTACCGCTGGTGCGATTCTGGGACAGCATTGAGAGGCTTTTCCCACTGTGCCTAAAATGTACCGAGCGGAAGAAAAGAGGGGAATTAATAAACCAACGGATCGTTCAGAACCACTAATTGGCAGCCACACTTACCAGTTGAGCTGATTGCGGTGCTCGCACCCTCCCAGCCCTTTCTTCAACGCTTGACGCCGTACGATAAAGCAGGCCAGCAGGCCACCCATGAAAAACGAAACGAACACAAGGGCCACCATAAAGGCCCAGTGCATTGCCGCTATTTGTATGTTTTCCTTCACAAATGTATCTGAAATAAAAAAAATAAGAAGGAAAGCCCATTAATAAAACACGGTACCTTATGTTGTTAGTGCTGTTGATTGACCTCATTGCGCGTAGGCATGGGTGTATCGAATTGCAACTGCAGTTGCTGCACTTTTTGCAGGAAGAAAAACACACGCCCAAATTTGTTCCACTTCTCCAACACAAAACGGTTGAAAATAAATCTGATGTGTGTGTGAGTGTAAAGCAAATTAAACTGAAAAGAGTAACTGGGCGGACAAGTGCACAAGTTTGTTACCTTCCGAAACAGAGTGCACCCACCACAGTGTTGTATGCGTACCGGCGGAAAGTGGGACACACCGTGCCAAAACAAACGTCCTACACGGCCAACCCACCCAGCACGGTATGGGGAAAGTAAAAACACCAGGCCAGGCGCACACGAAAAAGTTGTCTTTTCATTCACAACATAAGAAATCGCACACGCGCAAGGGAGTGGCCAGGCAAGTATAAAAAGAAACCAGCGTTTTGGGGACGCTGAATGAAACGCTTTAAACTTGCACCCTAGACGAAAAATTTAAATGGTTACATATGCTCACAAAAAAGTTTTTGTTGCAAATTTGACACATTTGCACATCGGGTGTACACTGAGACCGTTAGGGGACGACAGGTAGCTTTCCCCACCGGGTTTTTTTCTGCCTTTTGAGAGCCATTCTTTTAACGGTAACCCCTGTAGACCAAACCCACCTTCCATACCTTTTATAGAATGCGCCGATGGTGGGGTTAAAGTCGTTTATCATCCGAGCTTTCTGCTATCATCAATCATTAGCACTGGTGCAATGACATGTTTCCCCTCCCCCCCCCCTTGTACTTACCCGGCTTGTGGTGGTACTGGTGCGTATTGATGATCCGGTTCGTCAGCTCGTCGCTTTCCACCGACGACATCGATATCTCGTTGTCGATGTCTTCCGGCCCGACCGACGACACCGTGCCGTGGTTCGAGTGGACGATCAGCACGTTGCGCTGGTCGAACGATTTGTCCGGCTTCTCGACCGCACCCGATCCGTCCACCCGCGTGTACACATCGTTATCCTCGTACGTGTGTACCGTCGGTTCCTGGTGGTCGTACTTCCGGCAGATCTCCCCGATCCGCTCGCCGTCCAGCCGCTGGTAGAACTGATCGATCGGTGCGCCCGACGCGTGCACCTCGTCGATCGGCTTGCAGTCCCGATTCAGATCGTCCCACGCACAGTACGGATCCTGCAGATCCAAACACTTGCGGCACGTCTTGAAGCTGTGCTCGTTGCACGTGTGCAGCGGCAGCGAGATGATCTTCCCGCTACTGATGACGATCAATGACGCGCTCTTCTTCGAAATCGTCATCTCGTTAATCTTGGTGCCGGGTGGGAATGCTTGCGTTTCGCTAATCACGACCGTGCGCACATCGTCCGACGTGTTCGCCGAGAGGATATTCACGAACTTGATCACCTTGCCATCGTTCGTGCCGACAAAGATCACATCGTACCGGTTACCATCGAGGGCTTTCACCTGCGGATCGACCGCAATCGCGGAAAGGCGGTAGTAGAGGCTGACGCGGGTAAAGACGGGCCGCGAGTGCAGCGACGGCACGGAGCTATCCATCAGGTTGTTCGTCTTGACGAAGTTGACCAGCGCGCGCGGGAGCGTCCGGCTATCGTCGACACACTTGCCGGGGCGTGGTTCTGGGACGGAGCTCGGCGGGACCTGCAGCCAGTTCGAGTGGATGTCGCGTTGCGCCTTGAACGGTCCCTCGAACGTTTCCATGATGTCCTCCACCGAGAACGCACACACGGCCGATCCGCCGATCGCATTTTCTGGCGTCGTCATGATGCCGTAGATGATCTTGTTGCGCACACCACCGTACGTGCCGCTGATCGCGTTCGTGGTAGCCTCTGCGGGGGAAAAGAAAAAAAGACACTTATTACACACACTCTTACAGAATTACGTTCCAATTCTAATACTCACGCAGCTCATCGAAGTAAAACGGATACTCCCCGGGGATGGAGCAGTTGAGGCGGGCCTTCAGGAAGGAGGTCCATTTGTCCTGGAACGGGTACGGGCCGCCCTTATCGTTCTTGCACACGCGGCTCACCCGCGAGTAGATCGCCTTGCCGCAGTTCATGTACTCCATCGCGACCTCGCGGTAGAAAAACATCACGTACCCGTTGTACTCGATCGCGCTGACGAAGGCGGGCTGGTTCAGCTGCTTGCTATCGAACTGCTCCGTGCGCTGCGGTTCGCGATAGATCAGCGCATCCGCGCCGGAAAAGTCCGCCACCGTGCCCGAGTACAGCTGCCCGTCCGTGTACACGTACGTGCTGTTGTGCTGTGGATTGTACGGGCAGCGGCCTTGCGCCTCCAGCTCGTTGTTGTCGTACACGAGCGACCCATTGCCCGGCAGGACGTTGTAGTACCGGCACAGGGGCTTGAACGAGTTCGTACCGCAGACCATTATGCGGTTCGGGTTGATGCGTGCGTACACGCGGATGTAGTTCTGGCAGTCCTGCTCGTGCTTGCCTTTGAGCGTGCACAGTTCCCGGTGTGCGTCGGACGAGGGCCAGGAGATGCGCTGTCCCTGCAGCTCCGCTAGACGGTCGATCGAGATGTTGTACACCGCGTTGCGGGCGCCTATGAGTAGCGTATTTTCATCCTGATCCAGCAGCTTGAAGTAATCGGTCGTGTTGCCGAAAAAGGACGGCACGGTAGCATCTGCAAATAGGAGTGTAAAAGAAAAAAAACTGCAACATTAGCAAACAAATCGATTTTTGATCAGGCTACGACCACCAATAACCAAAAAAAAAAACCCATTTTAAGATCATTAAACGAGAGCTGCGCAACACATTTGCAACGTTGGTTATAGCCGGACGTGGCATAGAAACGGGAAAAATCTTGCCAATTGCCACGAGTTGAAAGATTAGGCGCGAAACATTATTGCCGCGCCACACGCAGTATGCGCTTTGCGGTCAGGTTAGGTTTCCCCCAACGCCAGGTTCATGTGTCACTAATTTAAAACACTAAAAAATACTAAATTACGACTGCTGCAGCGATTTATCGAGCCAATATGAAGATGAGCTTTTGTCCTCGTTCCCTTTACTGTTCTGCTCGCGTTTTACCATTAGAAGCTCCAAGCTGGAAGGTTTGAAGTTGTGAAGACACCACCAAGACTGCTGGAGGGGGCATTTGCTTGCCGAAAAGGCCTGTGTACAGCTCGATACGAAATATTAATATTCATCGAATCAGGTTTTTTTAATGGTGAGCTCCACCGCACCGAAGCATATATCTGGGGCTCCGGCGGTGATTAGTATTCAAAATCGCTTCTTATGGCCATCGAGTTTTCAGGTTGCGTGCCAAAAGAAATCTACTCCAGCGACACCGGTGCTCGGGTACAACGGTAGAGAGGTGAAGTGGCATGTTTGTCCTGCGGAAGAAGCCGAGCCGATTTATAGGCGTAGAGAGACAGATAGTCACACACGGGCCGACCTGTCGGCTGACATTTAACAAACAAATCGGAGAAGCTGTGCCCTGACTGAGTCAACTGAGTGTGTTTGTGTGATTTTCAGGCGAAGCGGGCCCTCCCAGATCTTTGGAGCGAAAAATCGTACGTCGAAAGATGAGATATGATAGACACTTACAAGCAGCGAGTGCGAGGAATCTTTTGGGAGGAATTGTGCTCCCCGCACAAGAAATAAAAACCCGTCTGGATGACGACAATCTACCCAAGCGGCACTCGACAGTCCCATCTGCATGTTTGTTTGATGTTTCTCCCTATCTCCACCCATCTTCTCGAGCGAGCGCGATCAACCACACACGATCGTCACATACGAGACGGGATGGAAGAAAGAATGGCGCAATGTCGAATCAAATTTTACGCCACTCAAAAGCTATATCCTACACGGTTTTGTCTAAGCGCTGTAGGTGAAAGTTGGTAGAAAGGCAACACCGGAGAATTCCTTCGTATTCCGCGAGGTGTTTTGGAGAATCCAGTCCCCTTCCCGGGGTTGTGTGCGTTTGTTTCAAGGGCTCGTCTAAGCTTGCAGAAGAACACACCGTGACTTCATACCTTTCATGTGACCCACTTTGGAGCTCTCACCCAAGAAAACCTCTGGTTTTGATCCACAAAACGAAGATAGCATCATTTCTCAGCATCACGTCCCTGTCTTCCCTCTAGGGTGTCTCGTGTCCTCCTGAAGTTGGCGTTCCTGGTTTTTCTTCTCCACCTTGCTCCATTATCACAGCATCAACATCTCTGCAAGCAAAAACTGTCTAAACAGCCGCTCTCACGTCACGGACACCGCTTAATGAGGTCATCATAGGCAAGACCGGGTTTGGACCCGTGTGGTTGCACGTTCTCATCGGAACCAGAACGAAGTCCACAAGCGGTAAGAATAGTGCCATAAAATTGCATCACACACCCCTCGCGCAAGGGGACTCCGTGAGTGATGATGAATAGCACACCCGTGACGGTAATGTATATCATTGTACTTTACAACGTGATAACTCGTGGGATTGTTATGCCTCAAGGTGTGGGTTTTTTGCTAGCTCCGGTGGTTTCCCACCTGTTGGATCCAACCGTGCACGTGATTCTCTACCGTCTTGTACTAGATGTCTTATCTCACATACCGCTCATCCTCGTAACGAACAACTTAACAGCTCCAATCTCAACCGTACCATGATATCTACCCATCCCGAGACACTCTCCAAACTCTATCTATTTCTTCGTTCAAAGAAGCAAAGAACCCACAGTCAAAAGCACCAATTTCCTGTTGCAATACATCACACCTTATCTTTGCCGGAGTCGAACATCAACAGTGCGAAATGCGTTAGCCAAACGGAGGGTTGTTGTTGTGTTTACCTTTCACACCTGTCATAGCCGGAGTGGATGTGTCCATCGTTTGGAGGGCTTTCCGCACGGTCGTAGAATAAACAGATACAAAAGGCATACAATATAAAACGCGCGATATTGGCACGCACTCCAAACCGATCGTAGATGCGCATGATCTACCCCAACGCCGTAAAGATGCCCCTTCCAAAAAAGCAACACTACACAGCGTGAGGAGCTACAGCTTAAGCGTAAGAAGCATTCCAATTCCAATACTGGTCGTAGAGCTTACCGCACCGTTAAGTTTAATGGTATTATGAAAGAAAGCTGGTGCACACACGCATATGATTCCTATTTCCATCCGTTCCACCGTTAACTAGACACACACAGCTGTGAGCAAACGCCACGGATTGTTTGCAGATCTCACGAATCTGACTTCATCGGCGCTTCGTTCGCAATTGCAAACAGCTTGTTGTTATGCGTATATAGACTTTTTCCTCTGCGTCACACATCGTCGTCTACGTCTAAAGTGTCCAACCGATGTGTCGCTTTAAACCACGGCTGGCTATTGTTGATCGCTGGGAAATCGGCATAGAACAGTAGTGCTGGTAGTTCCCAGATTGCACAACCAGTGTCCGCAACCGTGGGGTTGTTGGTTGGATGAAGGATTGAGTCAAGTGTTTGGAGATCTGCTGCCAGCGCTGCCCCAGCTACTACCATCCGATTTACGACGTCCGTGCGTGACACGAGCGTAGATGTTTTTGCGCCCACCACCTGCTCCACTCCACTCGTTGGGCCAAAAAAATCATCACCGCTTCACGAAACCCTATACCAGCTGGTCTCGCGGTGCATAAGTGCGCGAGAACCAGACGGTTGCTCTGCCCCTGCCGCATAAACAAACCCTGGCACCGAAAAGGGGTTTCGCTTTTGCGCTTAGCTAAACCGCTTCTTGCGGCCACTTGCGGTTAAAGTGTATTATTTTTGTCCCTTCCATACGTTTGCCGCTGAGCGGTGTTAAAATATGTGCAACATACGTTCGTCCCAGCCCCGGCGACCGCAGTACCACAACCCAACGAGACACAAGTCCAACACGTTGCCTAACGATTAGGATAGCCATTAACCTAGTCTAAACGAGCGCCAGGGAAAGGATTGATTCCCTCAGTCCAACCTTTCTACTTCGCATCGACGTTTTGACGGATCGTTTGCGGTGTTTTGTTTCGATAATGGATTAACAGCCCGAAGTCGTTCGAAAACTAATTAAAATTCAAATTTCACACTCTCCCGCCCCAAAACCTAGGTCCGAAACACCGAAGAGGTGTGGTCAGTAGAATAAGGGAGTAGCTCCTTCCTGGTGAGACGAGACACACATCGGACACATCCAAACGATGCGCGCCTTCACCAAAACCATGCCACACCACAAAATCGATCGCGCCACACGCGCGAAACGAAACGCGGGGTAAATATTTACAAAATCTTTTCTGTTTTTCGCTTTGTAGTAAACAATAGAAAGCGGAATGTTTTGGTGCGACAAACTCACGCACAGGAAAGAATCGATGCAAACGAGCCCGCTTGACGCCCGTACCAGAAGGGTTGACATCATATAAGAGGAGTTTCATAAAAAGAAAATCCACACCGCCTGATGACATATTCGGATGGGGACATAAATTATGGATCCACACAACAAACCGCACACACGCTACATTAAAAGAGAAACGTGTGGAAGGGTTCATTAACATGGACACATAACGGTTAACCGAAAATTGCATTACGTTCCCTCCCCAGCTCTCTGCATGCATCAGCCCAAAAACCGAAACACAAATATGCACACGGTCATGGTACAAGATCGCTATTACAACTCTCTGAGTGCTTTCACAAAAAAAGAATTAAATCAACACAACAACAAAAACGCAACACGCAACCCGAAGAGCAATGATTGTATCAAACGCGAACCCCCTCTAACGAGTAAATAAAAACAAAACCCCAACTATCGGGTGGAGTCGCGTGTACGCCAAGGCGTGTGATTGAAAATTGTCACGTAAGTGAAATTAGAGACCCTACACAAATTGCCACTCTATCGACGTTTACATCAAAAACACGAACAGCAGGGCAAAGGTTCCGGTTTGATGCCTGCCAACGGTGCTCCGATGGTGGGTTCTCACCCTCGTTTCAAAGTCCAATTCTACCTGAAGAAAGTGACAACTTAAAAACCGATCGGTTTTCAAACGGTAATAAAACTTGAGAACTCATTTCTCGTTAAAATTAAAACCTTCTAATAAGTACTTCCTAAAAACTGGAGCGAGAATTGGAACATTTAGGATAGGGCCATCATCGTTAAAAGTCAGGAACCCTTAGAAGTTCAAGCTCCTGATTCCACCGTGTTCTAAAACAACTCCTACATCACCTTCACCGTCCTACACCGAGCATATTGGCCCCTCTTGACATCTTTAGTTGTTTTAAAACGACTTTCGGTTCCCTTTTGAACACTTTCCTACGACCCTCCGAGCTGTGTCATTCGATACTATTTTCTGTGAGGGAAGCGTCTAATTCCCTTTGACGGCAATTAATTAAAATTATTGGAAACCAAACAACAAACCGTGTGCTCTCACCAATCGTCAGCTTCAAACTCGTCAGTCACCTACAGAGTTCGCTTCTGCCCACACCCAAAAACCATCCAGAAGAACCCGTACACTGGTGGTAGCTATAATAAATGGACGTAAATTTCGGACCGCAGTTGCACCTAAACACTTACCGTATGGGATGCGTATCTTGCTCTGGACATCTGGCACCCAACTGTCAACTCGCACGACGCACTGACTGATGATGAGCAGTGCAGCCGCCGTCAGGTGCATCGGCAACTGTTGCCTTCTTCGTTGCGACATTCTACTGCTGTGTGGTGCGTCCTCTCGTCTCCTGCTTATCATGGCCGACATCTAGGCACTTCTAGTTGGTTCCTCTTGTACGAGTCGTCTTCAGCTACAATTGATCAGCTCAACTCTCTTCGCTTCGCCGAAGATCCCGCAGATTGTGCACTTTCTGAAACCGCGCTTGGTCACCGCCCTTGCGGTTACTGACTGCTTCCTTGCCTGCACGAGCTTGCACTCATTTTTGCGATACTGTATTTCTCTTCTGCTGTTATTATTGCTGCACCTAATGAACACGATTAGTTCCGCGCGGGGGTTTGTTTTCTACCTAAGGGGAAACAAACTGTCAGCATGTTCCAACAACAGCCCGGGACACGGAACGTTCGAGCTAACATTCAGAGCAAATGCTACCGCCTGTACGCTTCCATGCCTTCCACAACCGTAATCTGAAACGAAAGCAACGAAGAAAAAAAGGCAACTTCAATTAGCAAAAGGTGGCGTTAACCTGTCACAAGCTGCCAGTCCAGCTGCCAAACGCCCCACAGTAGCCGACGTTTTGTTCCTGTTGGTGCTTGGTCGGAATGTGCGACAGCCTTAGAGTTGCACCTTCGGCTTCACATTCCACCATTTGTCTTGGGTGTGTGATTTAAGGAAGTCAATCAGACTATTAAATCGTTACTAAACAGCTAAACTACAATAGATGTGTCTCCCACTGCCTGTACCATGCAACACGAACCCGTTTTACCTCGACAAGAAATAGACCAACCTGAGATGCTGGGTATCATAGCTCACGTGCAGAACACACACTGTGAGAAGTCGCTCCTTTTCAGAAGCTAAGTTGAACGCAATTTGTGTTTCGTATTGTCGCGTTTGGAGCGCCGATACCAATCAGCGTAACACGGCCACGTTCATGACAAATACACCTTCTTGGTTCCCTCCAGACAAGGTGTGTTCTGGAAAATCTGAATGGTACAAAATCACCTCGCTTTGTCCTTACATGGCTGCAGACAAACGAACCTAACAAACGGAATGCCTATAGTTGTTCGCTGCGTTTGACGGAATACTCTCCTTCACCATCCATCACACAGTCCAACAGTAAGCCGATTAGCCTGCTGGAATGCTGCTGTACAGCCAGATCTTATGCGGAGCGATCGTCAACTACAATCAACCATAGAAAAGCCCTGAAAGTCTGAAAGTCTGGAGAACTATAAGCTCCGACTAGAAGTAGTGCGCGGACTGGATTAAGTAAAGCGACAATCAGTGACAAAGTACAGGGTTCTGTTTTGATCTACTTTTGCACCGAAATTGACTGCTCGATCCATCACTTCGATCGATAGACACTACTATTTACACCTAACCTCAAATCCTACTTGCAGCCGAAGACGGTCCCAGGGAGTCACCCTTCATACAAGCATATCATTAGGCACACTCTCAGTTTTTGGTTCCGGCCGCCGGCAAACGAAAGTGGGCTGCAACACACACGTCGTCCAGGAACCAGTCATACGGGATGAGGTACACTCTCGATAGATGAAAGCGCTACTAACATTAGTACTTAAGCCTCCACTGCTACGCATCCGCCAGCACCGCCGGACATCTCACCGGTTCGGTTATTGAGCGAGCATTAATTACCGATCGAAACGGTCGGCTCGGGTAAAACTGCATCGATTTTGCAGAGTGGAAGAGGCCGAACAGTCCAACCCCTTGCCCTGGATGTACGCCGCTCATCAGCATAAAATATGTACGACAGCGCACACCTTTCTTTTTCTTCCGGCCCTGTGCGCGAGCGGCAAAAGCGTTGGCCTCCAAAATGTGGGCCGCCCATGCTACTGCTACTACTACCGTGCACGGCGGGTGTGATGTGTGTGCTGCGAAGTGGGTCAGGCAGCATGTCCCTCCAAACTGGACCCAGCGTCGTTGGAGGGTTGTTTTGGTGTCACGTGGAGAAAAAAAAACAAACTTTGCAGCACAGGAAAGCGCGGTAAGAGTGTAGAAGAAAGCAGTTTCCTTTACATACCGACACCGATTGCGGAAGGTACGGAAAGCTCGGGGGATTTCAGGACCACCTGACCAACCTTTCGATGCCCTTCGGCTAATGTTATTCATTTAATCGATAACAAATCACGCTTCGTCTGACCTTTACCGAGACCGCTAAACCTAGGCCCCTAAGGTTGACATTTGCAACAGAAAAAAGAGAGAAAGACACTGAACCGCAGAGGTTACGGGTGGGGGGAGTTGTAGCACTATCAGCCAGAATTTTCCTATGGTTTCTTTGCTTTCGGCGTTTCCTTTGTTCAACCCTTTACGGGCTTTACGCGCGTGGGGCATGGCACAATCGTTTGGTCGATCCATGTGGAAAAAAGTGTGACTCTCTCCCGGCATGCTCTTGAAGGCAGCGGCTAAAGCAAACACAGCGACAGCTTACCCAACTCCGAACGGGGATCGTCACGTGTTGGTTGACCGTGAAAACCCAAAGCTGTCCTGTGTGTGACACGCTGAGTGCACAAGCAAGTCGGTTATGTTGCCCCATTCCCAACCGCCCAACCTACGAGCGATATGCATCCTTAACCTCAAACTGTAAACTCTTAAGTGGTTCCACTTAAACCTTACTGACTTGCCCGCTGCCTGCCCGCGGTGTGGCAATCTGTGGAAAGATGATGTACGATACACCACTTCAAAACAGGTTCGTAAGAGATGGTACGGGTTTTGCAGGGGGCAACCGATTAGATTGTAGCGTGCTCTGGAGAGCCTAGAACAAGGAGACCGCCGCAATTCGAGTCCGGTTCCACCAAACATCCTTCCCACAACTAAAATAAGTAATTAAATACGATGTCGACAGGTTCTGGCAAACACAGGAAACTATCATTATTTAAATCGAGCACATTGTACTACACTTTGACGCTCTTTTCAGAGATCTTTGGGAGAAGTAGACGAGACTGGGGTGAATTCTCCTTCTTAAACACTTTTCACGTGTAATGCGACATGTTTGCTGACAACAACAACTTCTTCATCGGGAAAGGCTAATCTGCTTATAAAGTCCAGTATAAATAATTATCAACGAAAAAAAAGACACTCAGTGTGTTCCCTCTTGGACCTCGATAGTCCAGTTCTCGCGAGGGGTTAGACCGTTCTTGTAGGTCATAGTAATGCCTTTAATCTACCTTCCCCCTCTACACATGGGGTGCATTTTAATTAGAATGTTAAATTCGATATTAGCATTCGTTACATCCTCGTTAGGGTAAAGGGGAAATGCGACCTACAGGGTGCGTCATTTCTTAGGTCTGCTGTAGTTCTCTAACCCGGCCGCCGAACCGTGTATGTGTTTACATGTGGGAAAACGATGCTTGTTTCCCTGTTCCAAACCTACCCAAGCAGGAAAGTACAAAGTATCCGATCCGTCCCTTCTCATTCACCCATTCTTGCAGGTCATTTTTTGTAGTACTAATTCTATAAAACAATATGCTAATGCCATGCAGTGCACGCTCTCACTCGCTCGATCACATGAAACCAAAGGGGGACGAACCCTTTTTCTTTTCCCTCTTTTAGGTGCTGCGGAGGGTTCATCCATCCCGGTCACCACTTGAACCGGTTGCCCTGTAAACCCTTCTTCTTGAGGGATGGATGACACATTGTGCCGCTGCAGTTGAATATGCAAACGGATTGCATGCAAAAAATAGGGCCACACTCGCACGCACGAGGGAATATGCGGTATAAATGCGTAATTTAAATTTATGTTTTCTGCCGGTCTGTGAGTGTGTTATGACAGCAGAGTGCTACACGGTTGGCGCCTTGGGCGAGGCACATCGGGCCTGTTGTAAGTGTTTTAGATCGATTGCACTAATTTATTGCACGGGATGCGTTTTGCAATTGCACCGACGAGGGGGGTTTGATACGTACAATTGCTTGATGCAAACAAATAAAAAGAGGGCAAAGCCTTGAACTCATTTGTAAGGGTGTTTTCAATTCCATATTTACTGAGAATAATATGAAAAATTGCTCTAGTTTAGGACAAATTCAAATTTCTCAAGCTCAACACGCTCGTTCTCCTTGCAAGTGTACACCAAATATACCCTTTTAACCTTTAAGCTAACCGTAAAAGTCATCACCATCAGTTCCCGTTGCTTGCTGGTGCCTGCTCGATAGCGCCATGTCCATCTTCATCCTTCTGCTGCTCATCATCGTATTTTTGTTTTATTACAACCCATCCAAAGACGGATACCGAAAATAAAAACCACGATGCAGCACATACACACGAAAACGCGCTTCCTAACCGCCGCAATGCATGCAGCTCGACAACAAAACCGTTTAAGTACCCCGGCCACATTTAATGAGCAGCTTCTTTTCTTTTTTTTCTCTCCCTCTCTGGTTTCTTCTTTTTTAGCGTCTCTTCACGGTTCACTAAACCACGCTATTTTGACCCTTCGGTCGATGCTGCACCGCGAAAGATTGCACACGCGCGCCGCGAAAGAGAAATCTATTAAACAAGCATCCATACTAGACACCCGTTAGAGAGACAGTGAGGGACGGCAAGAAGTCAGCCAGCCAGTCAGGGCCTTCCACCCGTTTTTCCCGCCAGAGTCCGCGGATGCGTGTTTTAGTGGCCGCGTATTAATGAGCTGCGTAACGCTAATAATAAAATAACATGCCGAGTGCCTACGACGGGACCGGCGTTATGTGGAGAACGATAAGATAGTGTTTCGAAAAGCAGAAGGTAACAAAAAAAAAACCTTCCCACAAAACAAAACTCTTTTTCCGAAGGGGGGTTATTATTGTTTGTTACAAAACGTTAGACGAACAGACACGACCCACCGTTGAGACAACGCCAAGGGAAGCAGGGCGGGCATGGGGGATGGATCAACAAATAAAACATCTTCGTGACGAGCCGTTCCAAAACGTATCCTCCTCCTTAGCATTACTTTCACCGTTAGTTTTACCGAAAAGTACAGCGCGAGCGCAAGTACCGCAAAGAAAAACATATCCAGCAACTGCTTAAATCATGCATGCTTTTTGTTTTTGCACTTTTGTTCGGCGGTTCAACCCGTTCAGTGTTAGCTGCAGCGTAACGAGAGAGATTCGATGGTGTTGCTTTCCTTCCACCCCATGAATGAAGATGGAAATGGTAGAGGAAAACTGTTTGCACACTGCATTCGTTTCGGTACCGAAACTTGGGTTCAATGTCACGCTAGCATGCAATCGAAAGTTTAGCTTTTTTTTACATAATTTTTCAAACAATCGCTTTCGTTTCAAGATAGCATGTTTCGTGCCATATTTAATTATTTAATTCCGAGATATTTTATAATAACTAGCATTCGTTGCACGATTGTATAGAAACCCAATTTTTGTGTTGCTTTGCGGGCGAAACCGTTCCATATCACAAGTTCGTTAAACGACTCATTATATTTTATTACCGTTTAATGCCCATTCGGTGTGCCACCTGTAAATGAGACTCCGTCGGCTCGCTTCCAGCGCCAGTCCACCTTTCAAAATTGAGTTCTTGCCACGGTTGCCCCACCCGGTAGCTTTTAAACTTCCCTAAAGCGGGCTGAATTATGACCTCCTCAAATTCTTTCAAACTATCCATTCCCCTTGCTTGATTTATGATAATGATCATGATGATGAGGATGGTGATGGAACAGAAGAAGAAACTAATATGCAAGAGGCAGGACGTGTTGAAAAACGGATCACTTCCAATATTCCAGACGAAATGTTCTGTTTGAAGCGTTCCGCCCTCTTTTTTTTGTTTTTATTCTTGCTGGTGCTGATTGAATTTCTTACCCCTCCCCCACACCGGCCCAACTGCCCTAAAGCCTCGATTCTCTACACCGCATAAAATATTCTTTCTCTAATTCACCGTAAAACGAAAAACGTTAAGTACCCAGCGCCGGAACCACCATTCACTAAATTCTGCCATCGGAATCGGGTCAGCCAGTGTCAGGTTCGTGTGAAGTAAAAAAAACGGCCACAAAACTGCGAAAATCACACAAACACACGGCACGGTAATTCGTGTCAACAAAGTACAACAACAGAGAGAGGGAAAAACTCATTTCCACCAAAGCTCCGGAGCTCCGGGGATAACGGACTGCGGCACACGATTTACAGCCATCACAACCTTTTGCTGCACGGGATTTGCTGTGGATGAATGAAAGAACCGCCCGTCCGACCGAGCGACCGAATTTCAATGTCCAAAAATAGTTCATATTAGACCACCACCGGCGATCATCGCCGAGGGAGCGTCCTGGGTATGCAGATCGCACCGCCCCGGCGGCTTGGTAACCTTTACCGAATTTTTAACCCGCCGGACCACCCTGGGTTTGTGTGCTGGGAGAGGAAAAACTGCCAGCATCCGATCGACAGCCGGTGTGACGTCGCGGCTCTGACACAGTTGGCCTTCCATCAACTATTCGGGGTTCGTGTGAGCCATTTCCATCCGGTATCCGGTTCACATTTTCTCCGTGGCGTGTCGGTGTCGGCATTTAAAATGCAATCGCGAGTGGTACGCACGCACTAGGTCAGGCGGGCATTCGCATCGCATTTGATTTGTTTATTGCATTAAATTGAACATAAAATTTAATTGCATATACATTCAGGCAGTTAAAAGCATGTCGTCTATCTTTCTAATTTGAACGATACAAATTGACAAGCTTGATTGATCATTTGTGTGAGTTTTGCTTTTGTAGTTAAAGTCTGAACAAATGATCTTATTGTCGACGGCAAAACAAAACAACGCTCAATTTTCATTCCAATTTTCCCAAAGGGGGTGGGGGGGCGAGCCAGAGGCCATAAATATCTCCCCAACAAACCGTACAAATGCACCGTGAAGAAGAGATCGTACCATTCGTCCCCATCAGGCCGTTTTTGCATCCACCCGCTTGGTGGAACGGTGGGAAAACCGGCCCCCGTTTTCTCTCCCCCTTTTTACACCAGCAAAGGAGTAATAAAGGGACAAAGAGCTGCACTTTACAGCCGGGGAAGGTGAGATGAATTTATTCGTTCCCTTTCCGCTTTGCTCACGGTAGCTAATAAACACTTCACACTGAAGCTGCCGCCAACTATCAAACTCCCTCTGGCTCTCTCTCTCTGTTCTGTTCCCCCTTTTGGGGAGATGATAAATATTCCTTTGACATCCTCCCGATGGGCGTCCGTCGTGGTCCCATGATGATTATACGCAAATTAGACAGAAGAGAGCTGTGAAGGAAAAGACGCAAGAGCATGTGTGCCACCGGCGGTTCTATTGTTCTTTCGTGAAAATGTGTTTCCCCCCTTTGGACCTTTGTGTCAACACAGACACACTCCCCACAACAATAAGCGGTTTCCGATTGTATTGAAAACCCTCGCTAACACTGAAAATTGCCATTTCGCGGCTCGGGCGTCCACAATTATTGAACAAACCCGCTCGGGCCGAACGTTGTTAAATTAACCGATTTACGAGCCAGCACACGTCGCGCGATAAATGTCAATGGACAGCGTGTTGATTCGGTGGATGGGAAAGGAGGGGAAGAGGGGTAGAAAAGGGTGATCCATGACAAGGTGGATCGCCATACGCACCCAGCCCCAATCGCGCGTTGCGTTTGCATGCGTGCTTGTCATTGCTGTGGACATTTTCGTTTCTTGCTGTCTAGCACGGGGAGGTTAGCCTCGAAACCACTAATCGGCGTGGTTGAATGGACTGTAAAAGGCAGGGAACAAGGGACAAGCAGCACCGGCGCACGGGGTGCGAGTTGTATGCATGAAGAATCGATTTCGAGAACGGCGTACGGCGAGGTAAACAAACCGAGGCGTATTATTTATTTACATCTGCCCCTGCAGTTTGGGGATGGGAAGGGATGCCCCTGGAAGGTGGACGATGTGTTGGTTGACGTAAGGAGAGGGCCGGGCAAAAGGGGTACATTAACGGGGTACACATGCAGCGCGCACGGTCATGCATTAAAATGATGATGCTCCGACGACGAGTGACGCCGGCAATGTCGACAGGTGATTTACATCGCATAAAACCCTCCGCACAAGGGTTATTTTCGGCTTCCACACACTGTTCGGTCTCTGTTTGTTTCTCTCCCTCCCCTGCCTAACAGTGATCATTGATCGATCGAGCCTACCAAAACCATTTGTTGAACAACAGTATCGGCCCATCATAAAGTGCTGAGCCGAGCGTTTCTCTACTGCAGGTGGCTTGGACAAACCCTGCCGCCGTGATCTAACCTTATTTACATAAACCTCCGTTGTTTCTAGCGCCTCCACCACCCTTGCCACCCTCTCGGCTGGGTGGCAATATGCGTGCGATGCATACTGGGTGTGGCGTGACGGTGAGACTTTGTTTCCATAATTAAATAATAGAAGAAATAGCGAATCCCAAAGCCCTGCCCCTGCAGGCGCGAATGGTGAACGCATCGTGTCGCCTGGAAGGGAACTAACTAAAGAGCTACACACACAGAAACGCAAACATTCCGTTACATATCTAGCGGCACAATTTGATTCTTTTTTTCGCTCTAATTTGTATGCAAACAATAAAAAAAAAACAGTACGCAAACGAAGACAACAAAGCCCAGCAAGCTTTTAAGCTGCTTTTAGGTTGACAAAAGACACCAAAGAGAGAGGCAGAAACTGTGCCTAACACGCCGGTTTTATGGCAATTTTGCCCTTCCCGCCCCGTGTGATTTTTGCCAGTAGATTACACTTCGCGCCTCCGCAGCCTTTTGCCATATTGCACGCCCTTACCGTACCGGCTTTCAATGTCACCATCTCGCTACAATTCGGACCACGATACAACAGTGTGTGCTCCACCATCAGCATACGCTTGCTTCCCCTCTTTTGTTTTGTGAAAAGATTTAGATTACACCATACAGAATCGAGCGCCAAAACCGAGGGCTTGGACGGGGTGAGGGTTATTCACCAGCGCGAGCCTCCATCCATCGGATGGTGGCTTTGCGAGAGTTGCGAATTAGCGATTAGCGACCTTTCTATTGGATTTTATGGCACACACTTTTATTTCTTTTCGTCTTTGAGGTCAGATTTATTTAATTTTACGACTGAATCGGGCGGTTTTTTATTTATTAGATTTGTGTAACATTTCAGGCTGTTGCATAAATGAGGCCGTTCCTTAAGTTTACAAAAATAAAAAGCTGTGATTTAGGTAAAACGGCCGGTTTTATTTCAGTAAACGTCAGGAGGCATGGAGCGTAATTCACTAGCGTTTTCGTTTACGCTTGCGCCATCTGTTGACCCCTAGCAGAAGCTCTCAAACCCAGTTTTAGTTTACGCACCAAATAATCATAATATTTAACTCACTTTCCATCCTTTTGCAACACAAAAAAAGTTTAATAAAGAGTAATACAGTAAATATATAACAGTCAGTTAGACTAAATAATAATACATATTTGAGCTTTCAAACGGAGCAGCAAATATTCTCGATGCTAAACAATTCCTTCAAATAGCGCTAGGTGACATTTTTGAATTACGCTTCATGATCTTTAGCTTACAACTTTTAAATCCAACATTTTCTCTACACAATTAAAAAAAAATCATGAATTCATTTAGTTCATGGCTACCCATCCACACAGTGTCCACCAAACTTGTGATTTTTGGCATGCGGATTTTTTTTAAATCATTCATTTCTAACACCAATTATCTTCCCTCGCTCAGTGAAGGTGACATTCGCTTGAATAGCACACAACAAAAAACACAAAAATCTATACCCAAACAGACAACAAAAGGCGAATCGTATATTAACCGCACGAAGCGATTGTCCTTTGTTTTGCATGCACAACCGCAACAACGCAGAAACCCATGGCCGCACCCCGTCATTCATTACCCCGCCCGAACAGTACCGCTCCGTGTGCGGCGAATAACAATTACGCACCATTTTAAGGGATGAATTGCACTGCAAGTGGTTCGGTTGAGAATGCAATTAGCGGGGGTTGCTGCAAAAAGGGGAAGCAAACCAAGCCTCGATCGGGTGAGCGGCTTTTGCTGAGTTGGTTGTTTGTCAGGTTTTTAAAAAGGTAAACTTAAAAAAAAAGCATTGTTTTGTTGTCTGTTTTTGGTTTTTGGAATTTAAATTGAAAACGCTTAGGAGGGGATTGCTTTTTGGCAACACCACTTTTATGTTTGCTGACATTTGCTCATATGTTGGTCATTTCCTGGTGCTTTTTAAATCCTATCCCCATTCAATAGTGTTTTCAAAATTATTTTCTGAATAATCATTATGCATGACTAGCGTCACCTTGCGGTGGCTAGTGAAGCCTTTTGGAAGCGTGAATCGGTTCCGCAATTTCCATACAAAATTAAATTTTTCAATGTTTTTTAAAACCTGACTAGATTTTAAACCAATATTATAGTCTATATTGCACAATTATGTTAAGATAAACATTTTGATTATATAGTGTACCTGTCAAACTTGTTTTAGAATTTTCGCTAGTTTTCAATAGATGGCGCTTGTGTAAAACAAGATCACGCCAGTGAATTACGCTCTATGTTTACTCTCTGGCCTTCAAGTGCCACAAGTAATAATACTTGTTGCGATTCAACCAAAGAGTATATTTATTGAATTGATCCGTTAATAAATTTGGGTCTACTGCATTCCTATTTCCTCCAACTCGCACACGTCGATTACATTCCATTCCATCAACGAACGGTAAAATAAACAACTTTTGCTCCGCTAACAAAATAACCTTTTCACCATTAAAGCTGTACAACACCTGCCGCCCATCACCTTCCCGCTCGTCTCTCCCCCTCTGTCTCACCCCACCACCCTCTCTCTCTCTCTCTCTACTCGTATGACCCAGTGCTCTAGCGGGTTAGCTTTAATAGATCAAACACCGCTGCGTGCATGAACATTCTGTACACAGAGCCATCTGAGCAAGCGCAAAACTCCAAAGCCCGAAATTACATTTCCGATGCGCTGCCACCGCATAATTCACGTGCAATTCATGGCGTTTCGCAATACCACCAGCAACACCCTCCATCATCATCATCTCTTCTCGATCGCTCCACGTGCTTCATGATCATCCATTTCCATCACGATTAACCGTAATAATCTGCTAATTGCACAGAATATCTGGCACTCTGCGGCGTGAAGGTGAGGAAGACACGGGCGAGAAGCAGCAAACCTTGTGCGTTGAGCATTTGCTATTGGGAAAACTGTCGAAAAGAAGAAAGAAAAGCCGTCCAGCGTATCTCCAGCGCAGGAGTAACAACAACAGACGCGCAGGTGAAAATTAAATCATATTACCACGACGATTACCACGGAGAAAGAGGAAAAAGCGTGATTTTTTTCGGGAGGGTGTTAAGAAAATCTAGATCCCTTTCCAACCCTTTCACTGGTTTGCGCCTCTGCCCAGTTTCAATCTAACCCGGAAACCCGCGTTGTAGCAAACGAATTAGGTCAGTCCGTTTCGGTTTTGGAAACACCGTGCACCAGTATGCAGCTGGGTTGGTGTGGTGGGGCTGGGATTTTGAAGCATAGAATTTATACACCCGCATATTACACCCCGAAATCGCTGGAGTTCCAACAGCTTCTTAACTTACCTCTCGCAATTGTTTTGCTCCGAGTCGCACACTACACTTCACTTGCTCCCGTTGCGTTGCGACTGTTATGACTGGGAAACGCTCCACTACCTCGGACGGCTGGTGAGAATCTGTAAACAAAATGCAAAGAGGGAGAAAAACGAAAATGAAAACATCAACCGCAAATGGAACCGCTCCAGTTACTGCTGCAAGTCGTCCAAGCATGGGACGAATTGTTTGAAAATCTAAATTAACTCTACAAAACGGTTACAAACGGTACGCAGTGCAAGATAAGTCCGGTTCTTCAGTTTCCTTGTAGTTCCTGCCTTTTCTCCCGTGGTAGACTTTTATTACCGGTCGCCTCGGAAAGCGACCGCTTAAGCCCGATCACCTGGATAAATACAGGACTAGGAGGCTAACGGGGAACGCAAATAAGAAATTGGGCAACGAAAACCATACCCAAACACACTCTCAGGGCAGGTGTGTCTTGGTTCAACGCAAGATCCTTTGCCTCAGGGGGGGAGCTTTAAGATAGGCCTGCAGAAGAAGCCAAGGTGTAGCGAACGACATGATGCATCAACGGTGCGCACGC
The DNA here is from genome assembly GCA_000349105.1 of Anopheles epiroticus. NCBI lineage: Eukaryota > Metazoa > Arthropoda > Insecta > Diptera > Culicidae > Anopheles > Anopheles epiroticus. Next base: position 22,360 of record KB671654.1, read on the forward strand.
GCCTTGCATTTAAGCGTAAAACGAAACATATGCCAATATGATTTCGAGGCCCAGAGCGAAGAAGCGTTTTTGGAAGACGACCTCATGATGACTTCCACCAAGGCACAACATGGCACTGCTAGTTTATGTCACCAGCTGCATCGGATGCGTACGAAAACTGCATGCAGATGAAGCCGGCCGTGCACGTGCTCACTTTCGAGAGTAGAACGAGGAAAGGCAGGGAGGAAAAAGTTACCAGAACGAAACGATGGCAAGCGATTGCGCAAAAATATATTGCCTCGACGGCGTGCTCTGCACTCTGGGACGCATTTTAACTGTTTTGTTTTTTTTGCTTCTCTTCCTATTTCTACGTACCCTTGACACGTCTTTCAAGTGAGCCAACTGGCAAAAGAATCAAAACGCACAAAGAAAACAAATGCTCCCGGGGAATCAACATCATTTCGGGGACAAGATGAATGATTATCTGTGCATTCGCGTCCCTCGTACCGTAAATAAATGTGACCCGAACCGTCTGCATCGCGTAACGTGATACGTTTTGTCGCGTGCAGCCAAATTTCGGGAGGGCGATGCAAGAGAGCACACGCCACCGAATGCATCAGTTCCGGAAGCTATCCAACAAAAACTGACTGGGGAATATAGGGATGAGGAAGCTCTCTTTGCTCGGGTTTCCTTTCTCGGGGCTTGCGGGAAGAGCACACGTTGGTCATGATTATTATGATGATTTTGTTTGTGACATATGTCCCTCGGCATCAGCCGCCAGGGGTCTGGATCAATCATTCGGATCTTGTGCATGGTGAAGAGAATTAGATTGAAGCTATTGAATTACGAACATTGTGAAATGGACCAGATTTATCGATACCACACTGACACACTCGCAAAACAGCAGCAAAAAAGCACATCGTGAATAATACAAAACCAAACTGTCCTGACAAAAATTTGCCTGGCTATTTTAAATGGACGCTCATCAAATAAAAAATAATAAACATCCGCCAATTCAGCTCATTAACATTTCATCGCCTGCACTGACCGTTTTGCACACCGCGGAAGACATTTAAGAATGTACACAAAAGGGGATGAGATAAAACGCAAATCTCATTTCGAAACCGTCGCACTGTCGCAAACGATTAAGAATGCGAATCACCAGAAATAAACGCTTCGGAGCACAGCACAACATTCCACCCGGTCTCACTTTATGGGTCGGCAGTAAAATTATGAATATAACCGTTAAAAGCAATATTGTTCTTGGCGTTCTTGCTTGCAAAACAGCTTCCAATAGACACCCGTAGAAGCGCTGCCTACGTAACGATTATCGTGCATTTAACGGGCCACTGTATCAAAAATATTAAAACGTACTTACACGAAGCGCTAGCATTAGCTGGCGACAGGGATGGGGAAGAGGATTAGAGAACGTTCCAATGAATGATCCCGGTTCCAGCCACACGAGAGAGGGACTAACATTTTACGACCCTGTGAAGCGTGACCGGGTCCGACGCAAATGTCAGACGCGATATAAAACGCAATGCCAATTTTGAAACGGCACAGCAGAGGTTTTAAACCACGCGAATGAATATGAAATATTGATTGACTCATTAAAATCCCATTCGTGTACTTCTCGCCGCAAAAACATAGCACAGCAGCAGAAGCAGCAGCAGACAAGGCGGACGCACTTAATAATGTTTATCACGAAACACCACCAACCACAAATCGTTTCAATACACCCGACAGAACGAAATCGGAAATCAACAAATTGACCACTTTTGCGTGTTTGTGCGCCACCACCCACCGCTGCACTGGAGCGGAAAGCAATGATAAGTCGAGAGAACCGCCCCCCCCCCCTCTCTCCCTGCCCACTCCGGGATCGCGGGAAATGAAAAGAAAAGCCGCCCCGATTAATTGCACAAACTGGAGCATGTCAAACGCGACGGAAAAACGTGTCGCACCGGTTTTCACGCCTCGCTACCTTCCGTTGGTCAAGCGCGGAGGAAGTCGGAAATGAAGAAGTCACCGTAATTGAATTACAACCCCACCGGGATGGGGGAGTGTCGTGTTTTCTTGAACGCCTCGATCCGGATTGCATCGTTCGTGACAATTGTTCTAATTTTCACCAATTTCCGGTGCGGGCATCGTGTATTGTTCGCCAAAAATGAGGTTTCTCGGAGTTTGATTCGTGACGCAGGAAATCCCCATTCAAAGTGCGCAAAAAAAAACGCAAAACAAAAACCCTTTGGATCTTGCCACCTACAGCTTCCAAACAGCACTTGGAATGCCGCTCTCGCATTGGCCACGCACCGCACAAACTCAATTAAATTAAACGCAACATTAACACGCCGACACAGAGGATGGGACACGTCTCATGCGTGCGGCGACCCAGTGATCTCTCTCCCTCGATCGCCCCGGGGGCACGAGATTCGCTTATCGTTCAAATTATTCTATTGACTCGCGGGCACTTACAAGGCAGCTGAGTGTTGTAATGTTAGGGTAGGGTCACTTCACCGTCACTCTTCACAGCTTAAGGGACACAACCAACCAACAAGAGCATGTCCACCAACCTTGCCTTGGAGGTGAAACGGTTATCAATCACTTCGAGTAACGAACTCAACAACTTAGCTCACACACCAATACACACACACACATACGAAACGCACTACGTGGAGGCACTGTATTGCGGTCAGAAAACTTCTGGAAGGTCAACGACAGCGTATCTACAGCATAACACACAACGTGCTCCAGATATCGCACGTTTGCATTTCCCAACCTTGCTCTCTAGAAGATATCACCACGGAAATCGTCACCAGGTTCTTTGGCCCGAGACTAGAACGCACGATGAAGCACAGGCTTCGCTACGATGTACCGCCATCGTCAACTGTGAAACGTGTACTGACGCGCGCAAAGCTAAGTAAACATGCTAGTCGCCTAGTAGGTTGCGTTGCACTAAACCACACTAACCCATCTATGGTGAGTGCAAATTAAACACACCGCGATGCACTTGGGTGGACAGAACTCGCCTGTGTGTATGTGAAGCGTACGCACAAACACACACGGCGGTACACCAACTCACCACCGTTTATGGGGGTGGATAGAACCCACAATCACGTTAGAAGTTTCTGCCCGTGGTGCGCATTAGCACTCGAACCAACTTCTAACGCAGACTGTGCGGCGCGCGCACGATCGCCAATATTTAATGTGTGTGGGGAGAGGTCCAAAGCGTCCGAAGGCGATTGACTATAAATCTGCACCTTTGCACGCCTTCGACCGTTTCACTTATCGCATCGGAAACACCGATCAAACTCGCCCCGTACCGCCTCCAGCACACCGCGGGACCTGTGCGCTTGTACACCAGAGCCAGCTCCTTTGATCCGAGCGCACGGGGACATTAGGTAAAGCGATTAGTTTATGTGCATTGCCTTGATCTCTGGTGGCGGTGTGCCATGTACTGGCGATATTATGTGTTTCATTTTATATAATTCCTATGCAGATCTGAACACTCTGCAAGTCATTTATGCCAAGGCTTAAGAAAGCCTACCTATTATAAGTAGTAGATCCAACGGAGCCTAGGGGTGTTACAGGTATTCTACAAAATGCAGCCCTGACTCTAACGAGCTGCGTAAAAATACGCATCTCCATTCACAGCATCTAATTGAGGTGGCATAAATCATTCCCTTAACGCGGAATGGGGTTTTAACGATGTCCAAAATATTGTAATCTTTCATGCTCCGCGCAACACCTCCCCTAGTGATGGTGTCGTATTGCCGATTATGACTATAAATAGCGGTTTCGATAAAATATGCAAACTAATTCAACCTTTCTATCGCCTTCTTTTCTCTACCGATGCCTCAGATGATGAGAACAACCAATAACGCCGAAGAAGGGATTTATAGAAGCTTTTAGCCTGTTGGAGGTTCTTTATGCTATTTCTTCACTTCCCAGATTCTGCCATCATCTATCATGCGAGTCCTTCTTGGGGGCTCAACACCTGCAGGCGCTATATCTTGCTTTCCAATGTCCAGTCGGCTCATTTTTCATCATTTCTTTTTCAGTAGTTGACCCACGAACAGTTCGCTAGGTTTCAGATTACACGCCCCTAAGCAATGCGGACAGCTACGCTAGCCTTCTCCACTTCACAATGCCTACAAGCGTTGCGTAGCCCTGCAAAGAAACCTAGTATCTTCGCATATGCTAAACTTCACGACATTAGATCGCTTGTCAACAAATTATATCTCACCTCGATTTGCAAGCAGAAAAATACCCATATACTCAACGGGGGGTTCTCCCGAAGTTCCCCCGAGCGCACAGACCAGCGAACAAGGGTAACAGGTTTCACTACGTGCGTAGTCGTACACGCGGCACACTTCACGTACGATGTGTAGTGGAGGAGAGGAGAAGGTCTTACTATTTGCGCGTTGTGATTAAATCGCAACCATTAACTATACACTCCTGCAGAATCTTTAAGCAACGGCAGGTTCTACCGCAATAAATTATCACACACATACATACAGGCGGTTCAGTAACGTCCATCTCAAAAGGAGCTGTTGGGTAGTGGAGCACCTGCCACACGTCACATGTCACCGGTTCGCTTCTTGGGTGTACATACAGCACTAGGCATCATTATTGCGCGCTACGTGCCACATTCCATGCTGTCAAGTGTACAACCGCACAGGGCTCCGTGCAGCTTATGGAGACTGCAGCTTTTAATCAAAACCAAAACCGATGCCAATAAGCGATGCAATTATTCACCAATCAAGCACCCGGGGAAGGTACGTGCCACTCTGCACTCTACTATCGATCAGCGTCAACTGGCGCGCAGCAACAGGGCACACAATAGTGGAAGCTGGAGTGCTCGAGCGAGACACTTTGTCACCAACGTTCCAGGTATCTCCTCAGAATGCCTAATCAGCACTCACGGATCGATAGGAGGAAGAGAAGAAGAAGGAGGATGAAGAGGTGATGTAACACGTCAAGATTGATCTAACCTAATGCTGCGGTGATTGGTATCAGTAATTAGGTGTTCGTGAAGTTTATATCGCATATGCCGTAGGTTTTCCAGCGAGTGTGCACTTTGGTGGGCACTTCCTACACCGCAGTAGCCCGCGCGCATGACGCATCGCTAAAACGGGGATCAGTTCTTCCCACAGACCACCTCGTTTCCATGTCCAAGAGGTTTGACATGCTGGTTGTACAGAAATTCATCACTTGCAAAGTCCCTCCATCCCGCCAACTGCGTTCCACTGCCACCTTCCAGCCATCGTGGCGACACCTATAACCAATTCGCTTGATCCAGAACACCTTTACGAACGAACGAACGGAATCGTACCAACCGAGAGATATCCACCGGAGACACCGTGTCTGGCTCGACGAGCTTACTGCGTAAAACTGTCAGCCAGCTTGAGAGCAAGCGCGCAGCCGGGTAAGGAGAGGTTGCGATGACGCGGAAAGACAAAAGATCAACCTGTCGTCCAATAAAAGGAACCTACCGCAACTCCGCAGTGTGCGCAGACCACGACGGCAAATCTTTGCTGCCTTCATTTGCAAACCTAAACCCGCGGTTCAGGTTCTGAATGATGGATTGCACAGGGGAACGGGTACGGAGAGCAACTTCTAAGCCCGCATCCGATGCGGAGGGTTTAAGCCGCGTTTGTATGAATAATTTATTGCGGAGGTTACCAAAACACCCGCGAAAAGGTCCGGTTCGGCCGGTTTTGGATCCCAGGAAGAACTCGACGATATACACGCGTAAGAAATCTCCCAGCGATGCTTAGCCAAAAAAATAGAAAACAAAATACCACGCAACACCACGGTCGTGTTGAAGTATCTCACTCTGAAGACGAAAAAAAAGGTGTATTCAAAACATTAACAACACACACTTCATCCATAACCTGATCTATGCCTCTAAAACCGTTGGGACGTTTGGACGTAAATTAGAAGAAAAAACAACCAACAATTCCACAATACGACTACAATGGGGATACGCCGCGGCGAGCTTTATGATGGATTAATTGGTGCGTCCCAAAAGGTTCTTCGAACACGAATGCCAGTGCCGGAAGAGTTGCGTCTTTTGGCAACTTCAGAAAGAAGCATGAACTTCCTAGACCTAGTGCCCCTAGCGGTGGATGACGTTCTCAAGACGTAACCCAATATTGTTCTGCGGAAATCTCAACGAAGTTGCAATGCTCGCACACGACCGAAGTGCCTTCTGCACAATGGGAAGGTGTTGGAATTTGATTGATTGATGGTGACCGCGATGGTGATTATTTAGCTGCTGCTAGTGGTTATTTTATTTGGTTTCGCTCCACTGCCTTTAGCATTTCCACCATCGCGATAGCGCATGTTTTGATTTTCATGAGAACGCGCTGGCATTGCTTTCGTTTTCGACGTTTACTTTACGACATTAATTCCAATTGGAGTGCCGCTCCCCCGTCCCCACATCCTCGGACTTCATCGAAAGGGATGCTGTCAAAAAGTTGACGTTTACTGGTGTGCCCGAGTAAGCACTAACAATAGCCCCCTCCTTAGAAGGTCCGTGGATTTTATTGAACTACCGTGGGCTGAAGAAATATACCTGTGTATGGTTTTCTTTCCGTTTGTTTGTGAACCTCCATCACCTGCTTAGTCTTTTGACCCGTTCGACAAGGCAAGCTGATTTCAATCAGCAATTAACCTTCGGTACGCGGTGTCGGGTGTGATGTTTCGACCTGGCCGGTTTGGAATCTCTTGGGATGCATTGTGCAGGTCCCGCGACACCGTTTACCCAAAACAGAGGGAGCGTCATCATACCGATCGTTGGATGTGGATGAAGGGTACATCATTACCCTACGCGCTAAACATTGGCATTTGTCGATACTCGTCTATATATGCAAGGTGATTATGGTTGTGCTCGCATCGTCCTGTGTACACAGGCGACTGAATGTCTGGCGAAGGTCCGAGGTCTTCGAGAATGGAATGCAACGCTAAAGGTGCCAACGTGACCCTCATCTAGCCGACTGACTTTAATGACCGGCAGAGAGCCGTTGCCCAACACCTTGCCCGAGCGTACCTTCGACCGTCCTTCACCGTGCGCGAGCGCGAAGATATTCGGAATGTGAACCCCAACCCCCGGTGGGACTCGGACCGGCAATCACAACAGCAAAAAATGCCCAAATAAACCACCACAAAACTATTCATTAACCAGCTTATTTTTTCATTTAACCTTCCCGTTGGATGGGCAGCCCCGCATGGAGGTCGCTCCTTGGACGCTTTACATCCGCAGGGTGCTCTTGTTTGGATAGTGAAGGGATTTTTGCTCTACAAAAAATGCGCTATAAATCACAATTCATTTCAGGGCCCTTCCACACTCATCAACACACGCTTTGGACGCAAAAACAAATTGCTACGTATCCAGAACGCTCCCACTTTCCTACGCGCGAATACTTACGCTCTAACTAGACACCAACGATCACGGATCGCTTTGCATCTAATCAACTGCCCGCACCGCCTAAAACCCACCACAAGCAACAGGAAGCAGTATTTAACCGACAATTAACATTCGCTCTACCCACTGGCATCTCCCGAAGTCCCATCCCCCGTCACGGTGAGAACAGAGATCATCGGTGTGCTTTGCCGCGACTTGCAACGTCTCCCGCTCCCAGGTGCAGCGAAACACGGCGAGCTAATTGTTTATACTACTAAGATTGCTAATGCACGATTGTTTATGATTTAGCATCAATCAAACGCGAAGGTTCCGACGAAGCCATCCTTCAAACGAATACATTCCACCTGCCGAAGGACATCACCTGTGCGTCGTCTTTGCATCCTTGAATTGGTTATTGGTTCCAACCACTAGACAAAACGCACGACCCCTCTCACTGTCAAGAGTTTTGTAGTGGTTTGAATAAAAGATTATCATTCCCCAAACAAACAAGATTAAAGGGTTGGACGCGATTTGGGGCTGATTTGTACATTGATTTACCGTCGTCCAGCGAAAAAAAACCAGTCCCGCTCTAACCGGTCTTTCTACATTCAAAATCGATGGCGAGTGTGCTTGCTAAAAGTAAGATTCCGTCACTTCTTGGCGGTTCACGCTCAAGAATAGACCTATTTGGACCACGCTAGTTCCTGGATGATCGATCCACTTTCTACATTGTGGAGCACGAGATGGTGACAGGCAGAAACTCTGCACACCCGCCCTCAGCAGGACCAGTTAACCAGCGGCATCTATCCGATACATTTCCTATAATTAAGATAAATTGTCCCCGGTCTCTTCGGGCACATCGCGGGGATTAGTATTATCATATGGACAGGGAATGCTCGTGCCTGCTCTTTCCATAGCCGTTTCCAAAGTGCTTCTACAGCGATCGAACGACATGTCGTCAAGCGGCCCGCTCGATCGATGCCGCTTTTTTCGCTACGATGACGACCCCGATTGTCATGTTCCGCGATAAATATTTATGAGTCGAGCCGTCATCCCGTGCCCGGACAAAATAACAAAAATCGTCTCGTTTTCCCCATCGCACCGCGCGGATTGATTCGCTGTGGTTCGATCACGGCTCGGAAAATAAAGTCATTCAGAGCGATTGATTACGGACTCACTCGTACGCTTCGATCGCACTCCGATCCGAGAGGAGTGCCACAGTCGCGAGAAACTTCTTCGCGATTGCGGCGGACGGGCGAAATGGAATGCTGTAGAAGCACGATAATAATAACAACAACAACAAGAAAAAAAAACAACCACGCTACACATTTCTTGTCACAAACTCGCCAAACTTGCGATCATCGTACGAGACGCGCCCGCGGCTACGGTGATTAAAGCCACCGAGTCTGGAAATGAATGGTGGACCATTTTTCTCCGCTCGGTTTTGCGCCCGTCATTAGATTTCTGTGACATACTTCCTTCCTTTCCGCCTGTTCGGCTGGGCTGGGCACCGTGTTGTGGTTTTCGACTTGTTTTTGCGCACTCAACAGAAACCGAACGCGCTCGAACGCATCGATCAACGCTCAAACGCTCGTGCGCGTTGATCTGCCACTTCCGGTGCCGGTGGAAGCGCACGGTTTGCCCGGACCAGACAGAGAGACGTCAGCTCGCGCCTCGCGATCAACATTCAGTGTCTGTGCGCTTGCAGCGTGACGTCCCCTTCTCTGCTGGCCGTTTATGTTTTGCCCATTTAGTGTCATTTCGCATCTTGTCGACATTGTTGTGTTCCGCCATATGTGTACATACACATACACACACACACACACCCAAGCAGAGTTCGTTAAATCCACAGGAATATTGCGTTAGCATGTGCGCTCCCCGATCCAAGGGCAGTAAGCTATGATCGTGAAGAATGAGGTAGCAGTTAAGCGTGGGCAAGGTTTCCGAAAGGAGTATAACGTTTCAATAGCCTTCGCTTATCAAAACCGACACGAAATAAGTTATTCTTAACGAGCTGTGAAAGGAATGGGAGCTCTCTCACGCACTCCGAAAATCAATCAATTCCGCCTTGCGCCTATTGCTCAAGGTCGTACCGTTTCATGATTGCAGTATAATGTCAGCCCGGCCATCTACAATTCTATCAACCATCAATCGAGCCACTGACATCTAGATGAAATAGGTTTCTAGGCCGTCACCAATATGTTTTATTGGTTCGTTTTTGCTACCCGGCACAAGCTCCAAAAACTCTCGGCGTTGTGTGCACAAAACCCCTTTCAAATCTTCCTTGACGTGTGCGATGGCATACACCACCGCCCTTTTTGCAGAAGCTCCTGTGACCTCTTGCTGACGGTTTGACGGTGTTAAATAAATTAAACTTAAACACACATGTGCCGCTTTCACACATGTGTATCGCCGTCAGGCGTCTATCACTTTGCCAAAAATCGTAGAGCGTAGCATGTGTTCTAGGGATGAGAAGTTCGTACCGAACCTACAAGGTTCGTTCCGTTCTCTCAATAGAACAAAACAAACGTAGGTTTAAATAGAATCATAAAAAAGAAATTTCGCTCAAACGTGTTGAAATCCTTTCAATCTATGGCACGTTGTCCCTTATTAATTTTTCTTCCGTTCTGTTTCGCAAAAATGGCATTTCCCCATCACTAGCATAGATACCACTTCAAGGCTTTATCTCGCCATAAAAAAGGGTAAAAGTGAGGATGCCTGAAAAAAAAAACTTCGACGAAAACTATAAACAGCGAAACCCATAACGTCCGATCTTGACGTAGTCGCACGTCTGACATGTGAGTTTGGCGGGAGCTACACGATGTCATTATGCGCAATATGGTTCCTGTCACAAACCCGCACACAATATGCCCGCGTGCGTTGTTCATACGCAGCTTCATAGGCAGCAGGTTAACGCGGGGTCTTTCAGAAGCCCTGTACGTATTAAATTTCATCGTCCGCTAATGGTGTGCGCAGCGTAGTTTGCAGCCCAATGTATTATTTTGATTATCACGAACATTGGCAGGACTCGTATTGCCCGCTCAATCGGGGGTATCGGTTTTCCAATGGTATAGTAATCGGTAGCTGTTCCCTCTAAATTGCCTATCCAATTACGTTCCTCCGGCGGGGAAATGATGAGCTTCTGCTTTCGGGGGACGGTTTGACATGAGTGTCAAGTGAAGGCTTTCACACATGCACCCTGGCCCGTGTGTGAAAGTACATGTGCAGTAGGTTCCCAGTTTTAGGTAAGCATCTTTAAACACACCTCTCACCGTAAACGTAACGTGACAGTGACCTATCCCTATCGAAAACATATTACCCGTCAGAGGCCTGCAATCTTGCCCTTGCGTTTAACCAAATTGGTCCGGAAATATGCTTGCGAACTGCCGACTCCCAACTGTATTCCGTTTTTGTTTTTTTCATTCCGCCCTTCTAGTACACCAATAATCATCCATCTGTCTTCAGGGTATACCCCGGCACGGTTCATCCTCCCCATTAAAAAACCTCGCCACACAAATTGCATCCGTTTTCACCGTAAACCATTTGAGAGTAGTGCATCTCTTTTGCCATTTCTACCCTATGTCCATGACGGTTAGGGCTACCTATTCGTGTCACTGCCATGTAAATGTCATCAATTACGCAAATGCCACCTGATGCCGAAATGTGGCAAAAACTATGAAGCCATACCACATCGGCAGCAGTCAGGTGAACACGGGAACGGGATGTTCGTGCTAAAAGGTGTTTGAGATCACGGTCCACCAAGTTCAAGCAGAGCGTGCTTTGTGTTGGGAACGGAAAATCCGTCCACTCATCGTAGAATATTTTTGCAATCTATTATTCATTCTTTATTAAAACCTTCCCGCACTAGAAACAATGCAATGGAGAGCTGAGCGAGGTGATGAAGCGAGGTTTTTGCCAATCTCTGGAGGACATCATTCATCAAGCAGGACAATCGCACAGTACCACGACATGTTCCCGCGCAGGGTTTGTGTGGAGAACCGTATTTTCACCGTGGGATACGCCCCAGAGAAAGGAGCCGAAGCAGCAAACCATCGACAGAAGCACTGATCTCTGTTTGGACGGGGCCGGGTTGATGATGTTGTCAGCCGATCGGTCAGTGGCTCAACGGAGCACCGGTTTTTCTTTTGCTCCAGGCACTTGTTCATCCGCCGGGGGGTTGCCTCGATACACATTCCGTCATAAACAATTTAAAGGCAGAAAAAACCAGCTCACCAGCAGAGTTATGCCGTTCGCAAAGAAGTAATTAAACAATCGACCCGTCGTCGTCGTTCAAGCAGCGCGAAATTGAGCCGCTCCTTTCCAATCGTTCGGCAGCGTAAAAGGAAAGCACAGTGCAGCAGAAAATTAGCTCTCACTACAGTTTGCGTTCAACACATCGCCGCTCGCGAAATACCTCTGCGTGGTAACGCATTGCCACCGAGCGTATTTCCTCCTTCCCAGGTCCTCAACATTCAGTTCTTCAGCGGACGAACGGGGTGTCGTGAAAACAAAACTTCAATGCCGCCCAAAGAATCCGCACTTTTCTCCAGCCTCAAAAGGCATCTGAGTTGGAGCAAATTCCACCGCACTCCCGTACATGCCCTCATAGATCATTCGAGTTTTACCGCACTGCTGGGTGAAGCTATCAAAATAGGTCAAGCAGTGTCTGGAGATTATCGAGAAGTCTACAATGTAACGGGTTGCGCTGCTCGAAGACTATTAGAGGACAACTTCCTTCGCAGAAAGGATTTTGTCGGTAGAGATTAAAGAATTCCTTGAGTAAAAGGGTACACATCAATTAGAGCACGCGATGCAATCAATTTGTAGTGAAGCAGTGTGTCCTCAACTAACAGTTACTACATGCTTATATTAGCAAGATTGACGATGTATGTAATCAATAATTAGCAATGCAAAACCTGACCCAGTGTCCCTGGTGCCTGCTAATTCTGTTCCCACCGAAAAACCTCCGTTACAGTAATTGCCATCGATCCCGACTTCCTGCTTATTGCCGTGCTTCCGGTCTGCAGGGAAGGAGTGCGTACGAGGCAAAGATTCTCCCCATTTCACACAAAACGCCACACAATTACATGTTATATGAATTTACATAAATGTGTGCATATTATCCCAGACCTATACCGCCCATTCATCAATCTCGCTTCACTACTTCACTTCACACAATGAGAGAGAGTGGTTCTTGCAAGTTGCCCACCGCACAAACGCCAACTCCAAAACTACGTTCCCACTCATACACGTACATAAAATTTAATGCCATCGGGGGAAAGCTTGAGATATACGTGCATTTAACTCTTGTACAGTGACTTCCACGGGGTGGACCTCTTGCTGGACAACTTCTGCAGTGGACGTGCTTGGGCCTACCTTACCCAGCACGGGTAAAGATGGCTGATTGTGTGCAGTAGTGCGGTGCAGGGTGTAATTGCACCTTGCACAAAACTCGGCGCTGATTTCTTCTCGTTTTGCAGTCGCTTGCCCATGAAGTTCCTGCGGCCGTTCGGGCACGTAATGTCGCGCTGGAAACCCTTACGTAGAAAAACCTACTTTTGCTGGGACCCGCGACCGTTTGTCGTCGTCGTTGGCCCGGAGGGAAAATATGAATGATCCAACCCGCATCGAACTGGTTGAAAGGAACTGGAAATAGCTCTGCGAACACCCAGAGACATGGCACATGTATACGAAATGAAGCACAACATAAGCGAAAAGCAGGTAAGTGGCTTTAAATTTCGTGTGACACACACGCTCTCTCTCCTCTTCTTTCCCCTCGGCGTACAATGGGATGGGACACCTCGCGTGAGTTGAACATTCGATTGACATACTTATTTTCCTGGCTGAATTTTCCTGCATTCCGCCCCAAAACCCTTCCGAAGGCTCGCCGTGCTCCCGGCGTGGCCGTGTGAAAGTTGTTGATTGATAAAATCGAACACTTCTCGAGGGCTTTCGCGCTACGTTCTCACCCAGGGGGCATGTGATACCACCCAGCAACGGGGAGCTGCTGATTGCCGCCGAACAGGATGATGATGTCCGCCACACAACAAAACTGGTTTTCCGTTTGTTTGAACGTCGCTTTTGCCAAAAACGGAGCCACAAACGAGCTAACGCGGTGCAATCAAAACGAGTTGCGTACGGCGCTGGCTTGCGCAAAGGATCTCCCTTATGGCAGGCTCCACACCGAGGTGGAATGCAATCGAAATGAAGGGGCGGTCAGCACGTTGTCAAATTGAAGGGGCGCACCTTTCTACCTGTTTTAAGTGCTACGGGCAGTTTGATGTCGATTGCGCAACGTCGTCCCGATCGGTAACAGGTTCAATCAGCGTCAATGCTCTCGACCCGTCGATGCACATGTTACAGGAGATATGTTTTCAAATTAACACTCTTCCGCCCAAAGGTGAATAGGAGCCGCACTTTGTGTTTCTTAGTTGATAGCAGAAATCAGATAATTTGTGTTGAGCAAATATGAATTAGTTTAAGCAAATTGCACAAATTTTAATTAAAGTTTTATGAACCTGAGAATTCAGATCCAAGATGCAATATATAGTACAATCAAAGTAAATGTCATGAAAGTTTTATATGAACCATTTTTTATACAAGATCCATAAACCACAACACTACAGACAATATTTTAGCACCAATTGGCAGTCCTCCATTAGAACTGTCTCATCCCATGTTACAAACAGACCGTTTGCTGCAAGAAACAACAAATACCTGTCAAGATTCGCACCCACCCGAGCTGTCCATTGGTGTCTGTGTGTTTTTCCCGTTTCTGTTTGATTGCTTGCTCCGCCTAGAAAAACAGGAACCATCTCCACACCTCCACCTCGGACAGCCAAGACAACAAGACCTCCGGAGCCGGAAAACGCTCACAACATTTCCCAGCCCAGCGGGTCTTCGGTCATAACAACGCCTTGTGGGGAGGTCATGTTGCCCTAACGGCAACTTCATGGCCGTGGACGATAGAATAAACAGTGTCTACCCGAACGACACACGGCGGTGCGCACGGCAAGCGGGCCCGTCAAATGCTTCTAGCACCTTTAGAATTTCCCAAGTCACTCCGGCCCAAGTGTGTTCGGGTTTTCGCCTGCTGACATGCGCGACCGTACAGCTTGTCCAATGCTCGGCATCGACGACCAGACTCACCGTTACCCACGTTTGACGTGACTATCAAACAACCGGACCGGTTTGGAGGCTTGCCCACACGATGTCCCTCTCGCCTATCATGCTGGAAACCTTTGAAGATGTACCTCCGAAAGCACGAAACAAGTACACCGTAGGCACGATAGCTTCAATTTCCTCGATAAGTCCCGGCATCTTGCTCTTTCCAAGCGCTTCGTTTTGCGTGATCAACGGCTTTGACATTTTTCATCCTCAAGTTTCTCGTGCGGATTGTGCGGTAGGGTAACGTTCATTTCCCTTCGCTAGACCACTGCTAGATTGCGATACAGCGGGATGTATAAGCTCGTTTTGCGCAAATCTACTTATAAAGTATGTCCCGTGCAGGCACAAAAACCCGAACCGGTATCAGGTGAGTTATCACCTTCCAGGTGGTAGGCTGATTACGATTTCCACAACACACTCCGGCAACACCTTAATGGTGACCGGAGACAGGAAGAGTGAGGGCACGTAATACGTAAATTATGTAAAGTTGGTGGTTCCGTTCAAAATTAGCACTATCACGCACGCAGCATCTTCCGGCACTACTTTTGCAAAAGCCTGCTGGGGCAACGTGAGGATCATAACACTTTGGAACTGGAATGGACCACAAGATCAGGTTGGTGAAGTGGTACGGAGCAAGGAACCATGATACATAATATTTGCATTAGAGAGGTTGGCCTGCCTGGCGCCATATGGAGCGGCAATAAGATGGTGTGCTTATTTGTAGACCACAAACCGTATGTTGAGTGAACGATCACTATCGGAGAAGCCTCTTCCCTTCGGCTAACTGCAGACTCTTGAACATCATTCTTTGAAATAACAGATGTGGCACTATTCTCAAAGACCGGGCACATAATTAAGGCAGATTATCTGTTTGGCTTCCGTGCAATGGAAGGAGTTGGCTTTTCACGCACTTCCCCCAAAAAGCACATGCACAATCCATCCATGCCAGATGACATTTGCAGACCTCGGTTGAGTTTCCCACACAGAAGCCTCACCAACGGGCCGGATTGTTTATTGCAAATAAATTTGACCAACACAATCGGCAGCACACCCGAGCGACATCAAAAGCAAATTTGATCTGCTTCTTCAAAGACCAGCCAGCCAGCAAACAACCTGCAAGAGTACAGAGAAGATGTGTCATAATTCCTTTACCCTCCATCCGTACCACCTTGAGCCGGCGCAAACAGCGGCAAAGCCGGTGCGGTAAATCTGCCTAAATTACGTTCCCCGCCGTAACAACAGCACGGCGTAACAACTACCATGTTCTTTGTTCAATGAAACGTATGAACCGAAAAAAAAGCCCAGGGATAAAAATGAAAAATATGCCACTGGCATGCAGTTAGCCGGCAGATCGGCGCAGTAACATTCTCAGCTGACATTTGCCTTGACAGATGGGTGCTGGTAGGTTTGGATTTGCGGCAGTGGCAACCACGGCAACCGGCCGGAATGGTCAGAAGTATTTTGATGCCACCCCAGCTTGTTTGGCTGCTCCTTGAGATCACACGGTTTGCGTACCGTGTGCTGCCGCCCGCTCACAAACGCACTCCCCAGCATGGGATCGGCTCGCCGTGGCTGGTTTACTGATTCTGAGACTTGTTTTGTTTCGTGTTCTTCCTGCGAGAACTGCGCGAGGTCCGCCAGTCGCAAAACGACGCGCAATTAATCATGGCCAAATATGCTGGCCGGTTTTTCTCTTTGGTCGCACGTTTGGGGGTTCCTTCGCGCCGTTTGGGCAACGATAGGCAACGACCATTCCGCTTCATACTTTATCGCTTGTGCTCTGCTACGGGCCGCAAGGTATTGCTGTCAAAATTAGCTCAAAAAAATATTGCCTTCAGTCACGGCTGTACGACAAACGTTCCGATTCGTTTCGATTATCGGCCATTAGTTTTGCGTTGAAGCACACACGACAGGGCACACAAAAAAAAACAGACTTTCGGCAAATCGATCGCTCGAAACTCCCATGGCGGGTGAGTGTGTTTACCCTACAACCAAGTGGTGTCGCCATACTCAGCTTACCTTCAATCGCGCTAGGTGTACGCACGGTGGTTTTCGCAACAACACTTTCCTTTCCAAAAAAAAAACCGAGGGCTTGGTACTTCTTTTTTGGACAATTACGCTTTGCTGTCGTTGTTTTACCAAGCTCCAACAACAATCAACAAGCTGTGGATCTGTAAAACACGCGATTACGTGTCCCTGGAATTCGGATCCTCGGATTCGAGACAGCTACCGCCATTCAAATGGTAGCCGACCACCGGCAGCGTTGCCAAAAGCTGGCGGAAACACCTAGCGAGAAAAGCAGCGAGCAGCTTGCAGGCTGATCATTTCTGTTGGCGGCTGTCAATCGATTTCAATAACGAGCGCGTTCGGATGGTGAAGCTGGCGGTCATCGATTTTTGGCCCGCTGCATGGAAAGATCCACTCCACTTCGAAGTGAGCTCTCGTTGCGTTCCAAAGTGCGGTGTTAAGTGCGGTCCATTGCCAAAGTTTGATCCCCGTGACAGTGAGCCGAGGAGGTGACCAAAATGAAGAGTGAAAGACAACAGAAAAATGGCTGAACTTTTAATGCACTTGACGTACCATCCTACATCTATCGATCGTTGATGAGGTGCTGTGCTTGACCACTTCAAAAGAAATAATAGTATTTGTCCAAAACGACTATCCACTGACACTGAAACATGGAGTAGTGGAACTGCTTTTTTGTGGGATTTATCAGACAAACTAAATACAGCGCTTTAGGGATAGATATCTTCTATTTATCTGAAACGAGCTCATCTAGTAGTTTCCTGAATTAAAAGCAAACCATGGCAAAACGGCTTCATAAAATAGAGTGTAAATTGCTGTTATCCACAATCCGCTTCCCCTCCTCTCCACACACACGTAATCCATAAAACATAATCTCTTCCCAACTTCTTAAGCTTGCCGAAATCATACCCATCCATAGCAGAGTGCCGGCGTGATCGTCATCCGTCGTTGTCTGCTGAAGAAAATCCTACGCGGTTCCTTCACTTTGGTGCGTCACATCATCTACACAACTTCCGCCATTGGAGTAGCCGAAAACCGGTTGAAGTGATGCTCTCAGTAAAGGAATCACACAACAGAGAGCTACAAAAAAAAGCTAATCTTCTATACGCCCGCTTCCTCCGCCGGCTTTTACACCCATTATAAAGCAATTATCGGGCCCACATTTACGTACCCCGGGCAATGCTGGCCAACGGTGGAGACGATGATCACATCCACAGGACACCAACCGATCGATGGAATATGCGGCGCGATAATCTTGCGATAAATAGAAAACGGCTCGACTACATCCTCACTACGCACCGAGAGGGTTTGTGTATCTCCAGATCCTGCCTTGTCTCAAGATTAAAGTGATGAAGCTGTCGGGTTTGTTGAATCGAAACGAGAACAAATTGTAGACAGCTTTGTGTCCCCCAACAAACCACATCATCCCGTTTATGATGATTTGTTGAAACCGATTTTAAACCCTCACACTGCAGGCAGTCAAGGTAGGAGAGGGGGAAAGCCTTAAAATTGGACTTTAAAAAACGTGCTAGTCATTGCAGCAGCAGCAGAAGAGATCACAATCATCAAAGACGATCATAGGGTGGGTGTATTTTTTTTATCTTTCTCCCTTTCGCTACTCCCTCGAACGCTGCACCTTTGCTAATTACAGGGCTCAAGCCACAAATTTGGTCCTCTCGCACATAATGGCGTCATGTGCGCGTACTAGACGAATTAGAATACGAAAGCACGCGCTGCTTTGTAGCCGAAGCAGTCCAGAATGTTTCGAAGCAGCAAGACGAGGGTACGTGGGACGTTCACAGCCTCTCCCAATCCCCGCTCTTAGCCTTGGAGCTATGATGACCCATGAAATTACGTCTAGATTGATCTTAAAATACTCCCTAACTAGCTACTGCGTCTTGCCGCTCCTCCCGAGACCATACGCGTCCCATCCATTGTTGGACACTGGCTAATGGGCGATCCTTTATGGGCGATGATCATTCGCGCAAATGGTGCGCTGTCTTCGTTCGCAGTTCTTGGATTTGAATTTTGGACGAAGCTCCAGAGGTTTCGGGGATGGTCCGCCAAGAAACAATTAACGCTGAATGGGGCCTCCAAGACGGGAAAAACACTCAAATTAACCTCAAATGCAAACGCAGCTACTAATGGCCGATCGTTGAAGATCGCATCGCACTGGACGCATCCGCGCTTGAAGGTTAGGGTCGACGCACTATCTGCGAAAAGGTCTTCTTTCTAGTCAGAGACAAAAACAACAGGTACAGCCACCATTCTCCAATTGAAAAGTGAGCTCCGAAGTTGAGTTGAACGCACAAAAAAACCGACATGCAACGACGAGAAACAAAATAACCTACAAGATCACCATTATGTACCGGAACAAAATTATTCACAATGGTGCATTGTGTCTTTTCACTCAACTCCTCCTCATTTTGAAGCTCGGTTTTTTTTTCGGTGGTGGAGGAACAAGCCGTTATGAGATGTACTTTGCGAGAAATGGTGGTCAGTTCGCACATAACGGCCCAAACCTACCAATTAACGCGCAACAAGAGCGACAAGCAAGCAGTGCAGCCGGGCATAGTTACCTTCCCCTTCCCGGCTTCCTGGGAGCGGAATTTTAGATGAGAAAAAAAACTCGTTAACCGCTTTGTAAGTAGCCGGAAAATATCCACCCTGAACAACGACTGAATTCAGATTTCGAATCGGTTGGCTCGTAAATAAGGTCATCTTACTTGTTCCCGCAAGTCCGAAAAATTGTTCGATGATGCTCCCGTTAGCTTGACCTGACCGAACCGGCCGGCTTTGGGGCGGTCGACTCACCTGCAATCGAAAAAGGAGAAAAGGAAAAGAAACGAAAAACATGAGATGAGTTCGATAAAAGATAGGTTAATTTTAGCTTTAGCAGGGAGAAAGAAAATCTTAGGTACCGCAAGCAGCCCCATCGGGGATCGCGCATCAATGGAGGTGGCCGCTGCTTCAGCATTGTAAGACAAATTGGAGCCATTGGAAAAGCCGCCAATTAATTGGCGAAATCTGATCGAACTCTTCCCGCTACGTGTGCACGCCCGATCAGTTTATTGAAATGTTCATTCCGAAAGATCGCTTCTCGATCGGGCTCGTGCCCATTGAGCTGCGAATTAACAAACGGAAAACATCCATCTTCCGTTATCAAGTTGAAACAGTTTCCCCACCGACAAAAATAGGGTCGAAGAAGTGCTATTATGTCTGGTTCTACTCCCCTCAACCGCCAAATGAAGACAAATGTCACTGGCGGGAACGGAATTCTTAATCCTTTCCGCGCCAGAAGCTTATTGCTTATGCACAGGAGTTCAACCCAACCCTAAATTTGCCGCTCCTACCTATTCCCGAAGCGTCCGTTAGGATGCGGCGTTGAATCGCGACCCGAACACGTGGCAGCAAAATTCAAAACAAGCTAGCAGGACTACGGTGACTTTAATGGCGATGGCGCATTGTAGGTCAATAGCGCGAGCGCGCGCGCATGCTGGCGGTCGAAGCAGCTCTGGTCGGTTCGGTTTTCGTGCGCAGATAATACGTTAATTTATTATCCATTTTATGTTGGCATTAACGCGCTTGGGGGTCGGCGAGTGGCCAACGCGGAGCTACCCCTGACTGGCCACCGATCGCTGTGAAAGGGACGCTTAATCGAATTGACCACCCCTGTTAGAGGGGTTGTTTTTTTGTTGTCACCCATGCGAAGCAGCGTGTGATGCCATCTGACACGATAGTTGGGGATAGTATCAGCACACGACCACCGTTAGTCGCACATGCGGAGACGACGCATCAGTCCGTGCTGCGCAATCGCACATCACGAACGCGTGCGGATTTTGCAAAAGTGTTTGCGCGCGTACCCACACGCAACGCAAACTTGCAAGCTGTCAGCGGGTCGTCGACTGTGGCGTAGAGGGCCTTGTTTATTAACCTCCCTTCTGAAGAGGACCCTGATGTAGCTGATAGCATGCGGTATTAAGATATGTGTTATGTCCACGAGAGTTATGTCTCCCATTAGTTCCCGTGCTGATAACGTGACTTTGGAACGGTGGTTTGAGAAAACAACCAGTTTTGGGCGATTATAAAGGTTATCTTCATCCATTCCGAAAGCACGAACTCCAATCACGTTTGAGACGCGCTTCTTCGCTTTAAGGTTCGATTTTGAATTAGATAATTTAGATGTCCCCATCTCTCGAGCTTCTTTAACGTCTAGTCGCACCAGAGCTAAAGGAACCAATTTAAGACGACACAGAGATGACGACAAAATGCCCATGCCTGACGCTGTAGGACAAGAGAAATTTAATGACTTTTACAAACCGAATTTGCACTTATGTCTTTCTCACTACACTTTCATACCTGGTGGAACGGGGTCACTACTACTATGCGATGAGTCGCCTAAAAAAGTCCCAATCTGGAACTCCCTGTGGTCTTTCCACGTCCACGATATCTAGCGTGCTGCGTGCTTCTCCCCTATTTCTCCATTACGAACTACGAACGCACACGGACGCCGCACATACACAATTAATGTCAAATGTGTCAAATAATAATAAAGTCCGTTTACCCCACCCTCTGGGCGTTCAACATAGGCGAAGATGTGTTACTCGCAATGTCCACCTCACTGCCCTACCCCGTGTTCGCGCAAAAGGCGTGTGCGCACACGTCGTGCGTGTGTATCGTTTTGTTCGAAATTATGCTCGGCGTGCCCTCCGCTGGAGCTGGCTTACGGCCGCAACCCGCAACAAATTGTTGCCCCCAATTGAAACATCACACATGACCATCAGTGCTGGTCATGCTCTTCCAGCCCAACTCCATCTCCGCACCAACAAGAGTCCGTTCCCTTTGATCTCGATCAGTGTTCCTTCCTATTATTCCTCAGTTGACATCGTTTGCCGGACCATTGTTAGGTGAGTGATTGAAATTTGTTAACGAAAATTACAGTGACCGAAGGCCTTATCCAGCTTTCTCTCGAACGAAAGCTCCACCGCTTTCCAAAGTCAAACCATCAAGCATACCAAACAATCGAACGAAACATGTCACACGAGGAGCATAAAACGGACGGTTCGAACGCTGGTTCGATATGCCACCACATTTTATAGGATCCTTCTCTTCTTTATCGCTTAATCGTACAGTAATCGCTCCATAAAAACGCCGATTATCACGTGCAAGCAAACCGCTCGGCTACGCCTCCAGTTCCCCAACATTTCCGGCTGTAAGATGGGGCGAAGCGGACGGCGATAAAGATGAGAAACTCGTCTTCTCTCGCCCATTGCACAATGGCCTAATAATCGGCCACCCGAACGATCGCTGGGTGTTGATGAACATTATGGAGCCTCATCGGCAGATGAGCATCGCGACACGGGGTCGGGGAGATGATGATGACGATTATGATGATGTTTTCCCAACGCGGGCCAGTCGGCGACATCCCACCCGAAATGTCAACGAGCTGTTTGAACCTTGGACCTATTGACGTTTGTGGGTTGTGGTACACAAGCCGTGATGCATAAATTATGCAACTCCCCATAACTCTGTTCGGTGTCTATAGCTGCTACAGCTACGGGGAGCGCTTGCTGGCGCCCAAGCATTATATACCCTTCCACTCTCCCGAGGGGGTACCGGTCTAAGCAAAAGGAAATCTTTCTCCTAATTACGACCTAGCTAATCTTGCATAACCCGCGCCACAAACCCGGGTCGGTAGGGTTAAGCTGGACCGACCGTACCACCTTGTTACACGGAGGCCACTCCACCACCGTTCGAGGGTGTGATCAAGACACATTCTTTGACACGGGGTTTTTGAGAAAATGCCAGCAGGCGTGTGGTGGAATGCGCGCCGAGCTGCAAATCGATTCGAGGCAGGCTTCCGAAACCGTGGGGCCGTGGACGTGTGGCCGTGGCTCGAATCTAAGATCGAACAATTATCTACGGGATAGATTCAGAAAACAAAATTACGCCCTCCATCCAACCCGACCGAAAAGAGAAGTACAATGGAGGCAGCTTGACAGCAGTGCGAAGGGGCAGGCAGGCTGATGGAGAGCTTAACCAGCGTGTTTCAACACCTTCAGCGCATTCCCACCGGACCCTTATTACATACGAAGTGTCCGGCTTTCGCGCCTCGATCTTTGGCAATGTTTTCACCCGCGTTTTTCATTGATCGATCGCCACAGTGCCAGTTCGATCGGTTCGTCGTGGTACAAAGACTCTCGTTTACTGAGATTGTGAGAAAGGTGAATCAGCCGAAACCGAAGAGAGAAAAGGATGCTTAGGGTAAAGCATTGTCATGAGTTTATAGGAATTAAATTGAAATGCAAAAACTCTTTCAGCACTTTTTGTGAACGCTTCTGGAGTACCGCAAGCTGATATTCTTGGACCTTTAATATTTTTTATATATATATATAGATACGGTTATATCAAAATGCAAAAAATAAATGTATGACTTACAATTTGAAGCTGTATATGTATTTAATCCCGAAGAAGCAATTTGCGTGCTGACTATTAGCATTCAATTCCTGCGTTTAGATGGACTTCCAAGACCCATCACAGTCAAAATCATTGTATTGAGCAATAGGAATGTTTGCCTTATTTCGAATATATATTTTCTTAGTTTCAAAAATCACCACTGCTGCTATTTCTTTACCTGTCTGTACCAGGTCCAGCACAAAACTACGTTGCAACTTTAAATTTATTTCCTTTTCTTTAGGGCGCAACGGTCCACCGGCACGCCCTTTCTTTGATGTGCCCTGCAAAAAAGAGTAAACCGAAAAACGACTCCCCTTCAAATGCTCACTGATCCTTGGCAAAGCGCAACCTGCAGATCAGCAAGTCGCGTCGAGCGGATTGCATGCATTCACCAACACACGAAGCAAAACACACAATGTGAACGACCGGAAAAGTGCACTCAATTCAATTCTTCGCTGTGCCACGGTTCGGGGTGGACGATGGCAATGGAGAAAATACTGGAGAGCAAATTGTATCAACCACTTTCTTCACTTTGACAGAGCATAAAAGGTGCAGCACCCACCTCCCCCCTCTTTCTCCGACTCTCTTAGGCTCTCGAACATTGAAGTACAGACAGAAGGGCCGTTTGTTGAGACTGCTTTGTACGGTCACTGGGGAATTGGGGTGTTGCAATACTGCAACACAATACATATTATGATGCACCTTTTTTTCGCTTCGTGCCTTCAGCGGGAACGACCCTTAACCGGACCTAGGAACACAGCAGCATACAGAAGAAAGTGGAATCTAACTCCCATTTTCCTTTCTGCGCCTCAAGGGTGAGTTAAGAAAGAAATTAAAAAATAATTCCATTGACCTCACTGCCCCCCAATCGGTCGTCCGGGATGTGTCTAAAAGTCGACGAAAGGAAAGCCAAACACCGTACATGTCGTGACGCGACCCTATGGCGACGGCCACACTCCATACACACAAACACCGTTTTTCCGCTCCATTTGTGACCCCGGTGCGGCTTTTGGCTGGGCGCGCGCGCAAAAACGAAACAAACTGGCGTCGGCCAGCGAGAAGGAAATAAATAAAGCAACGCCGCAAGCTTTCGACACAAATCGCGCACACTGGGCCCGGGCCTTGGCGCCGTCGGACTTCTTTTGCAAATAAATTTCCTCCTGGCGAAAAGTTTGTGACCCACCGGAAAACTCCACCACAGGGCAGACAGGGTGTTGGAAAATCAAAAATGGAAAGGAAGCGTGGTGGCGAACGAGAATAGTTTTCCCGAGATGGAGTGCCTCCAGGAAAGTGGAAGCGAAACAGCGACCCCGGGCAGGGGTAGCAGTGTGTGTTCAGTTCGTGACAGAACCCCCGGTGCACCGTACCACCCCCTGTCCCCTGTCACGCTGACCTGGTTGTAATTATTTCGCCAACCGCGCAGTTTGCTGCAGTAATATTTTTTCATCGCATAAGAACAACACAACAGCGTACCGTCGTCGGGCGCACGCTTCTTAAGACGCCACACTCGCGAACAGTCGGGGCGAGGGGTCAGCGTGCTGGACAAGACGTGCCAAACCGGGCCAATTTATGTCCGGCGGTTTTGCTTGCTTCGTGTGCTTTGTGTGCCCAAGCAACGCAACGGGAAGGAAATGGCAATAACGTAAGCCAGCAAACATGGTGAATTGGATTGGTTTTTCGGTTTTACATTTTCCAATCATTCATACACAGCAAGCGCAGGGAGCAATATCCCCGCAGAAGCGATATGTGTTTGTGACTGCTTTATGCTTAGCCTTTCAAATGGCTGTTTGCTCGTTTTTTTCGCATCAAAGCTTTTGTTTTTATTGGCGGCTGCTCCTTAGCAGAAAAGCGTATTTTCATCCTCCCTCACATTCACTTATACCTCCCCCGCCCTTGGGAGGACAACACCCCCATAGAAACGAAACGGACGGTAAAACCGATGACTCACCCGCGGTAACTCTTTGCTTGGGTGGAAAATGCATGGTAAAGTCGCGTCAGAGAACATTGCCTTTTGGGGGCTGTTGTACCTGGTTAGCTTGGTGTGGCCGTCTTTTCCCTTCCTCTATTCTCGCTCGCACTGGGGGCACGGTTCGGTCCGCAGTTACCGCAGAGCAGCACCCAACCGTGATCGATTCGATACCATTTCCAACTTCGCACCCTCGCGATGCAACACACCTCGAGACAGCCCCATTGTCTGTCTAGCTGCGCCCCAGCTTCATTCGACAGGGCAATGGGCACCGCGTAAAGAATGACACTTTACATTTGCCGCTGAAGCATCTCCACTCCGGAGCGGACCACCCGCAACACCCGCGGCGGTGAACGATCCGTTCCGTTAGCGATCGGAAAAGCTTTCACTTTTCATCCGCCAAGTCGGTCTCCCTTTCCGATGCGATCCCGCGAACTGTGCGGCGGAGAGCACGAAATGCGATCTTTTCAAAGGGAAGGAAGCCCATACAACACGTTCGCTCCACCACCGCAACACCCGTGGACCGAGAGGAGTGTTTTCGACCGGAACCGCACCAACCGAAGAAAGCCTTTTTTTTCTCACGCGGACACGAGTCCGCAAAGCCGTGCGAGTCTGTTTTCCGGTACGCGCCAGGCAGGCCGTATGATTATGCTCTTTTTTTGCGTCGAACCCAACATTAAAACGTGAGCCAATCATCCGGTTGTGTTTGTATGGAGCTTGCCCTGCTGTTTTGTTTCCATCTTGGGGCAGGAAAAACAAACCCACACAAAAGGAGAGAATCTAATGGAAAGCTTTCTTGGCGTACAGCAAACCGACGCAAGGCGGACGGGAGTCAACCTTTTGGGACAGAAAGAAAAAACGAAGCTGTTCAGTTGGTCCACTCACACACACAAAAAAAGGGTTTCTCTCGTTGCTTCATACGCACATAATGCACAGCCCAAGCACATAAGCAATATGTTATTACGTGAGAGCTTATAAGGTGAACCGAAATTGCTGTGCCCCTTGTGAACTTTCTGAACCAATTTTTAGAGGTCTTCTAAACCGTTCCAGCCAAGGGCTTTCAGAAGCGTAGGGGAGGTTGTGGGAAAACGGTTACCATAAACTTCAATAGGAGCCAAAAATAACATTGAAAAGTACTTTAGAGGTTGAGAGCAAAACCAATAAACTGACCGTTTAGCCCCAGATTTTCTTATCCTCGATTCCATTGGTATATTAGAGTATGATCGATTTGAATGCTGTTCTGTCTGATTTTGGGTGGAATTTTAACATTCAAGCCACAAGAAAAAAAAAAAAACACTCAAACACTCATCCATCCAGTACATTCGGTATTTAAAGCACCGAAAGAGTAAAAAAAGGACAGCCCGCTGCTGAGCGGCAGCTTGAAGGCAGTCGGAAAATGTAACACAGAGAGGGTGGCGCCACCGGCCCTGGAGCGCTAGGTACACCAGACCATAATTTGTGCGCCATTTTTGTGGCCATGAAAAATCTGGCCACCGATTAAACCCGGCCCCGCACATTTCGTGGCGTTCGTGTTTAGTGGCCAACCGGTGAAACCGTCAAGCACTGTGATTAAATATGCTAAGTACTCAATTGCGGCGTGTATGTACCCGTAATTCCAAAGCTTCGAACTGGAGCACTACCTTCTTGGGGGAAGGGAACTACAGCTCAGTGCAGTTCAGTGTATTAACTCTCAAGAAGTTCACATTTGATACCTGGTTCCAACGCGTCGTTATAAAGTGCATGCAAATCGGAGCTCCACAAAACATTCCACTTCCAAGCAGGCGTGGGGAGGACGTAAACCTTTAGGACATTGCAAAATCAAGTCTCCAGCATCCACCAACTGCTCTTAGCTTCAGAGCTGCTGCAAATCTGCAAGATTTATTAGAAACCGAGGGGAGGCATACAATGTCCGTAATTGTTGCAAACCACTCCCTTCCCATCGGTCCATGAACTGCAATTCCCTGCTCGCCCGTCGGAAGGTTACTCCCGGTCGGAAGCAATTTTCTTAAAGTACATACCCTCCCCCCTTAAGCAAGCACTGGTATTCGCCTTTCGCCACACTACTAAATTGTGCAAATTTAAATCATTTCGCGGGGCGTACTACATTCCAGCGAGCAGATACCCTGCGAGGCCCCCAGGCACAATGCGCTACATCCTCATTATCGTGCGGTTCCGCAGTGCCAACGAGAAGGCAACATTAAATGAGTATCACTCGCACTCAACGGGCAGCTAGCGAGCGTAATGATAACACGCATTTAATCGTTTGCGGGCGATGACATGCCACCGCCAACCTTAAACTGTCACTTCACCGCACTGGACGAGGCCTCCGGAGTTCTCCGGACGTGGCCATAAAATCAGCCAGCGGCGGCAAATGGATGCAACGAGATGATTCGCCTTACACGGGGTACACACACACACAATAGGCACGATCAGTGTCTCAATTTGATGCGCGGACATAAAAACCTCCAAGATCCAAGATGCAAGAATAGATGCTGCAAGTGAGTTGCTTAAGAGCAGAGAGCGAGAAGAATGAAGAAAAAAACAGCAACCACAAGACATCCAAATGGACAGTGAATGGCGCTCGGATGGAGCGCTTCCAACAGCTTGATGCTACTATTATGCGCTGCTCGAGACTCCATATTAGAACTCGGTCGCATCCTAATCTTCCACATACGCCAGGACAAGGTAAGGCATATTGCGAAGCATTGCCACATCAGTGTGCGTCAAGCGACGACACGGCGACTCTGCCAGTTTTTCTTTATGCTTGCTTTAATAAATGTATCCAATTTGGTGCCTACACCAGGGTTGGTAAATGGATCGATTCGTTTCTTCTCCGTGTTTCTTGCAGTACCTTCAAGCTTTGCCCTCGCTGTGGAATCAATGAGAAGCTAATGACATCTCCAAACTCTGTGCTCCGACTCCAAGTCATGTTAGCCCAACTATTCCTTTCATAGTTCCGCTCGACACATACCTATGGACAATCTTTCAACGTTAGCTAGCTGTTCGGTTGAATTCTTTTTTTTTTTTGGCCCAAGAGGTCACATTCGGTGGGTTCGATCGATCGTATGCAAAAAGACCGTTTGACGATCTTGATCTCGCGCGGACTTATATGGTAGGCGGACCAACCGACTGGTCCTACTTTACCGCTCAACAGCACGCGAAGAAAAAAGAAATAAAAGACACAAACCTAAAGTCATGTTGGAGAACAGGTTATTCTTGCCGCAAGAGACTTCAGGTTTTCGAACCGTGCACTTGTTCCTTTCAGCGCCCCACACCAACGGGGAGGAGTTGTAGCATATCATTGTGAAAGTGAACCAATTTCTGTGCGCCGAGCAGCTACTTAACCCATGCACGCCTCGAAGATCTCTATCTTTGCCGTGCGCCCCTATCCCACCTTAGCTTCTCCAGCCCCGGAGACGAGTTAAACGATCGTCGCAGTAACCGGTGACCCGATCTGTTCACTCTTCGCGCGTAAATAAATGAAGCTAATTCTCCACTCATTTATAAACCACCTTTTTCTTACTTCTCTTGACCTCCTGCACGCAGGCGTTCGGCCCATCTGCATACGTTTATTTAACCTTTTTTTTTTGTTCAGACTCTCCAACACTGCCTAAATGAAAAATGTCTTTTGATTGTTTAAATTGCGCACTCCACATTCCTGGCACTAGTTACTGTGGCTAGTGTTCGCATCTCATCACTGCTAGAGGTGGCGACGTAGTATGGTTTAAATAAAAGCGTAACCCAGCTCGCAAGTGCCACGCAGTTTGCATAACTCAGCCACGCTTAATGCTTAATGCCATCCGACGTCGACGAGGCAAACAAGCGTCGAGAACACACTTGGCTAGAGTACAACACTGAATATCGTATAAATAAAAAAGGATTCTTTATGGCATGGCAAACCAATGGGCAGCTATGTACGAACAACCTGTGCTAACAAGCTAGCTGAAGTCGTTCTCCGCCACTCCAAGATTGGCACGAATTATGTTTCCCCACTCTTTAGGCAGGTAACCATTTTTGTGCCTAATTATCGACGCAACCGACAACCGTTCAGCATCACCACACAAGTCATCTGACGAGCTCTGAAGACCGCGCAACGCTTACACAAACTCGCACACTCGACACGAAGCATCAGGCAGTGTGGATATTTATGTTTTCCATGTCGCGCTCATTGACGGGGAAATAAATTCTCAAACGAGTCGTGCTCCAACATACGATTGCTGATCTTAATGTGAATCGTGTAGAGTAGACACACCACGGCACGATGCTTGTGCTATCATTTTTGTTTTGTCAACAACTGGAGTGCTACAGCTGAACTACAAACCACAACGCATAAACATGTTCTATCGACGAAAGAAGATGTTCGGCAAACTTGGTGATAGTAATGGCGCTAGATACAAGAGGTTCACGCGTGCATAAATTCTAGTCGCAACTACACGATCAACACGAAGATGTGAAGAATTACGATCGAGCTATCTAACATCCTCACGAACACGTGTAAGAGACACTGAAGTAACAACGAGAAGACGACACGACGTGTCTAAACCAGTGCCACTGACAGTTATGCCTTCCTCCGGCATGTTTCCTGTGAGACCGGATGTATTAGAGTCACTGCTTTTCTAATCACCTTACTATAAAGAGCACCTTTACCCTCTAGGCTTTAATATCAACGCGTAAAGTCTATCATCACGAGTTGTAACTTTGCTGGGAGGTTTGTATGAATAATTCTAGCAAGAGTTAATGTATCCGCTTAATGACCTGCTCCTCACTATAACCCAGATCACGACATCTCTCCCTAGATCATACGTCCGGTTCCTCCGCTAACCTTCAATTATAATTATCCCGTTCGCGTTCTATCCTTTCAACAACCTGCTGCATAAAACGCAGCTTCCAGGTGCACCACTCCGCTCATCAGCCGTGTCATGTCAGTCCGTCCGTCTTTTAATTGGTTTCCAGGATCCACACACTGTACCCAGAAGCCGGCACGGAACGAACTCATCAATCCACTTCCTGTCTGCCTGGCCCGTTTCTTCTCTGACGGTTGATTACTGGCCTGTTCACACTGGCCGCACCGCCGCAACGCGGTCAGATCACCTCTTATTTCACCGACAACTCCACTTGCAACTGAAGCAAATAATGATCGTCCCATCGGAGGTTGTATGAATGGGAGCAGCTAACGAAAGGCACAAAGGCAGCAGAAAAGTCTGCAACCCTCTCCACGATTGCACCCTATAATAGCATGTGCAGTCGAAACGGGCTCCTATTGGCAAGACTCCGACATTCCCCCTTTCGCCGTGATCGCAGCATCAAACAGCGCTTTTGTTATTCGTACAGCGATGCTAGTGAACACGGGGTACACGCGAGCGGAAGAAAGTGCGCGTACGGTTTTACTTTCTAGACTACAAACACGATCGAGGTGCACATGAAAGCGTACGCTTGTTCGTGCAGCGACGGCGCATCTTCGGGTGCGCCTATTCTCTTTGGCGGCTTGCTGGGAGCGACTGTGGACGGGTTTACGACTTCCGCTGCCGGTTGGCAAACCGGCAGCCCTGTACACATCCGGTGACTCGTGCGTAAATAATATGGCAAATGGCTGGGTTTAGCAAACTGGTCCAACGAGGTGTTCACATCGGGTACCCTCACAGTATCGCCGTTTCCAACACGCTGTTCGTGAATGGAGGCTAGCACAAAGGAAGTCGGAAATGGGATTAGTATCGGGACATTCCCGCAATAGACGCTACACTTTACAGAACAGCCGAGCACACGTGGAAAAGTCCACCGAACATGCCAGCTGAGCACGTTCTCACCAAAGCTCACCCGAAAGACCACCGTGACCAGAGCAACGCGGCCCGAAACAACGCGTGACTGATGTACGGGCCCCCGAAACAGAAAGCGAACGCATCTTGGGAAAAGGGCGAACGCATTCTCTCACCGGAAAATCCATCCCCACCCCCGGGGTCGAGGACGTGTGAGGACAGGGGGTGTGAGAGCTAATCGCGTTTGATTTACAACCGTAAACACCATTCAACCTTCCCTAAAGTCGGTCGAATGAGCCCAATGAAGGAGCAGCGTCAGCGAAAAGCCCGCACGCACGCCACCAGCGGATTTCTTATCTGCTTCCGCTTCTAGAACTCACTCCCCCTCACACGGATACGCCTGAACGACTAAGCCACTGTTTTGGGTGTGTGAAAGTTCTCGTCGTCCGTTACGGGCTATGGAACGAAATCGAGATCCAAGGCCAATCGGTCACAACAAAACAAGCAACACACGGAAAACGGAAAGAATTTTAATTTCCGTTGCTCTCACCAGTTCTCTCTTCCCCGGACCGTGCCGACAAAGACCCGACAGAAGACCTCAACCGGTTGGAGGTTGAGAGTGATCCTAATACAATTTTACTACCCTTAAGGAGACCGCTTATCCGCTCCGGTAGCGAATTACGAGAGGGAAAAATTTATTTCCAGCTTCAGGTAGGTCGGCAACAGACACAACCCTGTTCTTGGATCCCACGGCACGGCTCAGGTAAGGTAGCCGGTAGGGAAGAAAGTTCATTGTCGGGACCCTTCGGGAATGTCGTCGCTAATGAGCTAGAACAGCCGGTCGATCTTTAACGACGTCCCTGCTCTATCATTATCAGCTTCGTCTCGTGCAAAACCGGTGATCGGCACGTACGTCACTACCTGCCGAGTCTTGGAAGAAATCACTTGAGACACCGTGTCCCATACATTCTGATGGCCTTCCGAGGAATCACCCACAGGCATGACAATATTAAAGTTTGCAGGATTTCATAGTACGGCACACATCATCCCAGGGCCTACAAGTATCACTTTCCCACAGTATCAGTGCCATAAAGCAAGATGCTTCGCTGCATGTATGCCCACCCTGACGTGATATCTGCCCAAAATGTGCTGGGAACGGGACAAAAAAAAACAACCAAACACGCCGGTATCTTCCGGTTAGTCATACGTCCACGCTAATACCCTGCCACAGTGTTGAGTCACGTAACACTTATCGATTTAGCAGACCTCCTCACCGCACGCCAGGGTGAATCAAGGCTCCGAGGGGATTCCAGTGTTGCTGCTATGCTGCCATTATGTTGGACCACATACATTACCTGGAAAGCTTCAGGTGACTCACCGGCAGCAACGATGACTGTTCGTAGTACCAAAGTCACGAGGAAGCTTTATCCATTTAGCACATCGTGGTGGAGATGTTCGGTGTGATCACACTCAGTTTTTTTTTATTGACAGAACTAGTCTATTGTGTGTGTGTGTCAAAAATTGCTTCTCCAGCGCGACCCCAACCTCCTTAATTGTCTTCAATCTTCAATTTCCCGCACGAGAACAATTGAATCTTCTTCTGCCAACGGGTTCTGAGGTTTCGCTTCACACTGTAACAATAATGGCCTACGAAACTGTCAGCTTCCGTCCTGATTTCTTGATTGACCCCGAAAAAATTATGCTCTGCACGGGCAAATGCGGGACCTAACCTTAATCTATCGCCCATCACGCTACGGTGACTTTTTGCCCACATCTTCGGAGAACCTTCGTGCTGAAATTCGCGAGTTCGAAAAAGCTCCCACCAAGCAAACGATCCAAATCTTCATGCACGAGAGGCGGTTGGTGGTCGCTGCAAGCAACCTAAAGCAACGATCTACAAAAGCTCACAACGACGGCCAAACCACTTTCAAGGGCATCAGCTATGGTTTTGGAGCAGGCTTTTGTTGAACCATTCCTATCTTCCTTTACCAAACTGAACTCCGCGGGCTCGCACACACTCGTTGGCCTTCAACAACAGCGGAGCTCATCTACCGCTCCACACCTTGTGCTCTCCGTTCCGTTCGGGTGTTTGATTTAATTTAATTAGGAGAAAATGAGCGAATCATTGTGTGAGCCGCTGGGTGAGGATGCACGCACTGACCAAGGTTAATGGAACATACGGTGCGCTGTCAACGCGCTCTCGATCGATGGAAAATCAGCCGACACAGGTCGGTACGATAGGCAACACACAGATGGCATTTCCGTTGGCTTCCGCTGGTGGCGGACGGTAAAAACAGGGCGAAATAGTTTCAAACCGCCCGAGAGATTGATTGCATTGGTTGCGGTTGAGCGAGGTGATGGCGGTCGAACGATTGGACCACCGGACAATGCGCTTTATCTCGACCATCATCCGGATGCTATTAGCTACGGGTGCGATTGCGTTGATAGGATGGATGCTTTTTTTCCTCGTCCTCCCCGAAAGGTTCGCCCCGAGAGTTTGTGTAAATTGATTCTACACGCTTGACCGTAGCAACCATCGAAACCTTAAACCGACCTAATCAATCCTTCGCATAGGGCTGTTGGAAGACGCTAAATGTCCCATTAAAAGAAGCTGATCACAACTCTTTTAAGAACGTATCGCGGCCCGATGCTTCGATCCGATCTGGCCATGAATATTAATCTATCCAACGTAATAAAACCTTTAATTAATGACAAACGGAAACACACGCACCATACCGTACTGGGGCCCGCCCGTTTGCTAGATAAGATGCCGCATTATTTTTTTTTTGTATTCCCACCTGTGTGCATACGAAATGAGACGTTTCGAGACCTACGCGATCGCAGTGGGTGAGGTGTTTGACGTTTCTTCGCCACACACCACCGACCAGTTCTCCCAAAAGTTCTCCCTTGGACTGCCCAAAAAAAAGACGAGTCATGTAGGCGCCCGATGGTTGATAATTGGAAAATACCTTCTTTTCGCACTCTTCTCAGCGGCTCCGGTGGTTCGCACAAGCTTGGCCGCTTGTGGCGGTAGTAGAATAGTTGCGCAATCAATTACAATAACAAACGGCATAACAATGACAGCCATCCCAATGGTGTCGTGTGTGATTTTTGTTTCCGAAACGGAGAGAAAGATTCGGTTGAAAGGCTACATGAAAACCCACTCACAGAAGGAAAGGCGG
Source organism: Anopheles epiroticus (assembly GCA_000349105.1). Classification (NCBI taxonomy): domain Eukaryota; kingdom Metazoa; phylum Arthropoda; class Insecta; order Diptera; family Culicidae; genus Anopheles; species Anopheles epiroticus. The sequence goes on from KB671654.1 coordinate 56,293, forward strand.
GAAAGCTTCGTTTATGCAAATCCAACCGGCGGATAATGATCGAAACACCGTGCGGGAGGTCCGCCGTTGTGCGCACCAAACAAGACAGTCGTCCGTCCCGTGGATGTACTTTATCCACGCCAAATTGATGCTCATTAGCATAAAGCACACCGTAGCACCGGCGAGCACACCCTTTCGGAAAACGATCGATTCGACGCCTGCTCGTCAAACACACAAACACAATCGGTGTAGTTTTTGTTCCCATCCCATCCCAGCTGTGCTAAATAAAACAGCACGATGAGGCCAAAGAAAATGGTTGCCTCGGTGGGAGGGAGTAGGTTTTCCCGTCATGCAAATTTATGCACACAGAGGATGTTCATTTTCACCTTGAATGTGAGCTTTCAACAGGCTTTACGGACACACCAGAGCGATGGTTTTGGGAAGGTTCGCAACATTAAGGTAACGGCTCTTTCTTACTGCATTTCTTATGATTGAAAAGCACAAGCACCATCAAACAATTGAGCGCGTGTTAAAGTTTGATGCTCAATCTTTTTCCACAAGTTAGAAGGCAAACTCGCATGCGCATCTGGCCGAAGCGGGAGTGTTAATCAAATTTTGTGAAGCGTGCCGCAACCATTTTCATGTTCCATTAGAACCCAGCTCACCACCCTGTTGCCTCATTTGCAGGTGTTTATTCATTCACAGCAAACGAAGCAAATTACCGAAAAAATCGCCAGTTGTACCCGGCGAGAGATTTTATCCGTACATGATTTTTCCTCCTTTTTAGCTTCATTCTCACCCTTACCACCGTGCAGAAGGGCGCGCGCGCGCACGGTTTAATCTTACGCAAAAGGGTATAATTAATTTAAACCGCCAGGTTTTGAATCGCCAAATTCAATTTGAACCTGAATAGCCTGGTTAAGCGAACGGTGCTAGCAGATCATCTAGCAGCATGTTACACCGCACCGTAGGACCACTATTGCTAGCCATATGCCATTTGTGGTAGCCGACATGGTTCCAAAGCAGATACATACGGGCACACGCGCTCGAACCGGTCCTCCCTAACGCACGGCCGTACGGCTGCAAGATCTCGCCTACGATCAGCGAAACGCATGTATCCGCTATATAAAACGATGATGGTGACACATAGTTACAAGCTCCATTTCCCTCTCTACCTCCCTCACAAAGGTTTGACAAATTAAATGAACAAAAAAATAACATCACATCCCCCGAAGCAAAAGCCCGCCGCACCTTGCGACACAGCCATTCTTCTGCTCGGCAGGCGACTAATTTACACCAGCGGATGGTCATCGCAGTGGCGGAGAGCTCGAGCCGCCGATCAGTGCGAGGGTTGAATTAATTTTCCTCAATGAAACTCGACCGATCTCCTAGGGCATGAATGAATGTGTCGACGACGACGGCAACGGCAACAAAGATGATCGACCGCGGCGTAGTATACATAGTAGTGGCGTATAGCTCACCCGTGCGTGACGCGTGAGTGAAACTGAATGGGAAATGGTGGACGGGAGTTCCGTTTGACTCATGTGGCTACGGAATAGACGGACGGGCTCAACGATCACGTTCCCACTTTATCTCGACCAAGATAAGTAAATTTGTGATCAACTATTTCTTCACACAACGCTGAAGAGCCTTTTCAAAATACGCTCTGCGGTTTGTGTGAAGAAGTGGCACCATTGTATGAGGTGTTGAAAATTAAATCACGTCGTAATGCTTCGGCATCGGGCCCATATCAATGGCCCTGCCAGATGGGCGAGGATTAATTCGATAGAAAATTTCTGTTTTCTAATTCGCTTCATACAAAAGGGTGACTTTCAAGTGGGAAGTACAATGTGTCAATACGAAGGTCCCCAGTCGATGAATAGTAACGCTTTAACCTTTTTCGCTCATAGATGGCGCTGTAAAGGTGGGCTGACTCATGGCTCTAAGCCGCTACTCAGGAAGCTACGGAGTTATCCCATAACGGGTAAGTGGAATTTCTGCGACCCGACAATCACCTCCCTCGTAAGCGTAAGATTTCAACCCAGCCAGAGCATCAAGCGAGGGAGACGGAAGCGTAATCTTCTATGCACATAAATAAAAACCGCACTATCATACAGACAATCCCGCTACGCGGTAATGTTCCTGCTGCAGCAAGAAGAGAAAAAAAAAACAATCACAGAAAACAACCCATCCAGGAAGTTGGACGCACACGATAATGGTGTGTCGGTGGGGTACTCCTCTCTTTGTGCGTGCGTGCCGCCTTCACAGGCTGCCTGTATTTATCGCTTCGATCGAACTGACCCAACTGCTTGTTGGCTTCCGTCCCCGACCCGGCGCGACCCTTGCGCCAAAAGACGGCGCGTAGCGACGGACCGTCTCTCATCACGATATCTTTTCGGGGTCAAGTACAAATAAACAGCGACAGCATCTGTTTCCACCATTATTAACAGTTAGGATCTTTGTCCGACCCATCACTGCAAGGCATAAATGGACCTAAAATTGACCCCTCGTCTTCTTCCTCCTCTCACCGTTATTCCACAAACATACAAACGCCCAATGGGCACTTGCTGTTGCCGACAGTATCACCCACAGCGAGACAATGAAGATAAAGGGCCCCTCGTTACCCGTTTATCAGTTCCGTTTTCTTGTAGTCTTGATAGTGATCAACCCTCAGCAGCGCTAAACCTTCCAAAAGGGTATCTGTATCTCGCCCGTGGCGGCCTTCATCAAATGAGCTTCGGGTTCGATGCAAAGTGTTGTGCATATTGGTCCGCCCTGTGTTTATTGGGATAAGTTTCTTCCGGTTGAGCGCGTAAAGCGTTCCCGAATCGTAGCACGAGCAAGCGTGATTTGTTCCTCACTTCCGACTGTAATTTCCGCACCGAAGCAGCATAAACGATAACAGACCACCAACAGACATCCAAACAAAACATTATCTCTAGCCAAAGAGTTCCAACTTTAAGCGATAGTGTGCTCACCGGAAAAACGATGCGATTACAATCGCTCCAGAGGAACTTAACAAATGATCTTACTATTTAAAAAGGACGTCACTTTGAAGCTGTATCAAGCGATGCTGGCTAATGTTTACAACATTTGTTGCAGGACGCACAAAAACAATTCTACCAACAGGCGGTTCTATACCTTTGGCAGCGAGTTTGCATGCCGCCAGTCCGTTCCTAACTCGCTCAAGACCTCATAAACTTCAGCCCGACCCGCCTTTAAGCTTCGCAAACGTTTGCGCGCAAAAGGTACATAATGTGTCCGTACATTATTGTGCAAATTTGTTTAGATTTGCGCGTTTTCGGTGTGCGGTGAAACCTTCAGGGCCAAAGAACCAAAGCAGAAGAACGTACAGTTGGCATGCGAATGTAAATTCTGCTCGTGACGCACGTATCGATTCTCTGACACATTTGTAGCCTAGACGAGTGCAAATCGTCGAGTAGCACCTTCCCTTGCCTAAATCTTCCACGAGTAAGCCCTTTCTTCTTGGTGCGGTTCCAGCTACGGCATCGTGTGCTCGTGCCACGATTTGCTTGTAATTAGGTGTTGAAAATTTGGCATCGCTTCTTGGGAAGCGTGAAGGAGTTTGCCTTTTGGTCACGCGCGCGTTCCAACGCCCTTCCACCAGGCCAATCGGAAAATTGTACGTGCAGCAATAAAAATGTACTGACCATTTTCTCGAAATGGTTCTGGGCTGCTTTATGTAATGAACACACATTTTAAACGATTTTCTTTATTACACCCACGCTATTGATGCGTCTCGATGCAACGATCACCACTTACCGCGGGTTAATAGTTTCGCGAATTTAATTACAACCCTTGCAAACGCATAACGCGCAATCTCTCTCGTCCCATGATGGGAAAGGTCTGTGGGCAACGGGTGAATTACACACACCCTATTTTTAACGTCCACCGCGCACACCTCAACCACAGTTGCATCCAAGAGGAAATCCATTTCCACAATAATTGTAGAGCAGCACCGAACACACCCGCCGTACGCAGATTACGCTGTGTCTATCGTCGCCCGCGACTGTTTATCATGTTGCAATAACTAGCAGCACAAGCAGCTGAACGGCAGATTACAAACCAACCTGCGCTCGAGTGCTTTGCCCTGCGCCGAAAATCGATTACTTCCGGGAGCTGCCGTCGGGAGCGAAAGAAGAAGCTGCTCAGCGCGCCTTCGGACAGCCAGCAAAACTCATCATCAAGTGGACGGTGGATAAAGATTCCCTCCCCCCCCTCCCCCTGGGTTTCTCGTGCCATCGAGCGGTCGGAAAATTGTTATAAACAAATCCGCACCACCATCCAACCACTTGAACTCTTCCGTCTTTGGGAGGCCTGTTTTGTGATGCATCGCATCTCGCCAACATTCAAGTGGATTCCAGCCCTTGAGCAGATCGTTTTTTTTTTTTGTTTGTACGTTTTGGCTAAGAGCGGAAGACTGTCTGGTATACTCCAAAATCCAAAATAGAGGGTTGCACAACCGCACGACGCACGTTTCGTCGAAGAGCGGTATACTGTCAGCTTTCAAGCTTAACCTTCGCTGTTTGCGTTGATCGGGATAGGTGCTCCACATGCAGTCATTAATTAAATCCTTCTCGATTAAATTGATTGCCGTACAACTTTGCTCCCGATGAGCCCGATCGCAGTCGGAACCTTAACACATACTTGCAGATTTTATTCGAGTAAATTACATCACGTCACCTCCCCGCAGGGGTTACACCCTTTTACGTCAATCCCTCAGGTGACCTAAAATTGAATCAAATCCCTTTTTTCTTTGCGATACCCCATAACTCCTTCTTGGCAGACTGCCCGCCGGGTCGGGATGCAATTTTGTTTCCGAAGCACCACCCGCAGGCACATAAAACGAGGAACGGCACGCAAACACAGCGCAACTCTCAGACGATCCCGGTCGATTGGGTTTAAGCTTAGGCTTAAATCACTTTCTCACCACCGACGGGGGCCACTGTCGGACGCTTCTGTGCAGTCCCCGAAGCGAACGAAACGGTCACTTACGTAAAGCGAAAAAAAAACACTATTTGCCACCACGGCTGCAACACTCTATTTTGACTTCAAATCACTTAAACTTTCTGCCCGCAGTGTGTGGAGTTTGAGCGTCTTGAAAGCTTGTTGTCAAATTGAGTGTTTTTTTTTATCTACTGTGTGGTCGTCGACAAAAGCACCACAAATTGCTTTCGACCGGCCGATATCGCTCACTGCTAGGGGGGGAGGGATGCGTAATTTTCACAGCGTTTTGTTCGGTAGCAATGCTGCACAGGGTTTCAAAAGCGTTTGGAGTCAAGCAAAAACCATCGCATAATTAGCAAGCGTAGTAAATTGCGACGTAAACGCTCCGGAAATCGTTTCTATTCACGCTCCCCACCACTCGAACCCGTTTATTGTATAAAAAAAGCATCAACGCGCGAAAGATTGCCAGCTAATCATTTACATGAAGCGCATTTGAGAAGCTTTCATCGAGGGCCGAGCCGTTTTGAGGCGTGTTGTGCACCAAACCAACTCCTCCACAGAAAGGGAAATCGTTCTGCAATTATCCGTTTATTCCGTAACGTTTGACCATTACCGAGAGCTTTTCCGCTGATTGGGTTGGGTGAAAGTGGACCACAAAACGCGACCATATTCATAATATTCTAAACACTTCCCCTTGCACGGTTTAAGTAACCTGTTCCGTTTGTTTTTGAACGTCCAGACGAAACCTGTCACGTCCAAAACCGTACCACGCTCTCGCACCTATATGGCTGTTGTCGCATAAACTTACGCCATCACTATTCCGGTGCAGGCTTGCGGTAGAGAGCCAATATGAGTTTGCACGTTCCGCGCTATCCGAGCTCACAGAATATAATCGTACCTGCCGTGTCCGTGAACGCAGCTGCCGTGAGCTGTCACTACCAGTGCTCTGGCGGGCTTTACGACGCCGCCGTCTGGCCGTGTTCAACGCAAAGATGGTCCTTGGGATGGATCCTACCTGTGGGAGACAGAAGAAAAGCGAAAGAAATTGAAATTAGTACCCTGGGAAGCTTTAGTGACTTGTTGGGGGCTTCCAGCGCCAGAAGAGATATCGGCAGAATATCGTAGGTGTATGTCGGCTGGAGGTTGTTTCATTCTTCATGCTGCTAAAGGTAGCAGCCTAAGTGAAAAGGACTAGTTCCAAATGCGCTACCCTCGTGACTCGACGAAGAAGTCACCGAGTCGGACGTGTTTGTGACTCATCTAAAGCCATACGAGTGCGCGTGCGGATCCTGTTCCACCATTTTTGGCGGCCGTGAACGAGATTAATCTGTTTTCATTAAAAAGAAGCTTAAATAATTCCAGGCAATAGACAGATGGTGTTTAATGGTAATATTATGGAACACACTTTAAAGCGAGTGAAAAAAAACTTAAGCCTAATGCTGTGATTCACTCAGATTCTCAGAAAAAAAGAGTATAGGTCTGCATAGTCACATTCCTAGATTCGTTCTATTTTTAGGAAACGTCATCTCCTCCAGCAAACAACACCTCTTTGTGCTCCAGCAAAGACGTCTGTTACCCTTTTTTCCTAATTTCCAGCCAATGCGTAGCACAAAACAAAGGGAGCCCTAAAACATACCGAATTCGATACGGTACGGTTTGAAAAACACACAACCTGGCACAAGCGAACCATTTAATCCATCAGCTCGGGACCATGGAAGGCCAGCAACCGGCAGCACCTTCTATTAAACTTTTGTTCCAGAATCTCGTGCAGAATCTCTCGCGCGATGGTAAATCGGTAAACTGAAAATTAAAAATCGTACAAAAAAGAGCACCACTCCGACTCCACAAACTTGATTAGTCATGCTGTGGAGAGGTGGAAAAGAAAACGAAATAAGCGCCCAGAAGGGGGATACGAAAAAACAATGCGCGAAGGAAAGCGAAATTAAAAATCGTGATCACGCATAACCTAGAAGAATTACGCTTCCCAGACAGCCCCCAAAGCTGCTGGGCACGAATCGCTTGATGGTGGGTGCGCACGCTTAAGAACGCTTTGGAGGAAGCTTGCAACTCGTACAGCCACTCAGTGGCCACCAGGTTTCGAGCTTCACCGTGCTGCTTTGCATACAGCTTTCCTGCGCTATAATTGCTGTGTAAGGCAAACGCACGAAATGTTGCGACTCACCACTCAGCACGACCACGGTGAGCTAACCCTGCAGCTTGTTGTGATGATCTACATTTTGGGGGGAAGCTGGCCACGAGCTGCATGTACACGCATCGGTGAGCAGACATTAGAAGCTGAACTATTTGCGCGGAAAGAATGAAACAGCTTCCGAAGGCTACAGCCCTGAAGAATAGAACGTTTACGTTAGGGATTCTAGCTGTGCGTGAACTGTATCATTAAGGTGAAGGAGAGCGTATCTTACGCGACGGAAATCGACAGCAAGAGCTCCATGAAATCAAGTCCCAAATTGCCTTTTCATCGGCACCTTTTAAACCTGCCCCAAGGGGTAGGTTCTACGAGCCTTCTCTTCCCTCATTATTCTTGAAGACGATGGTCAACGATCGCCCCAAACCACGCATCTCATTCGAATGATCACTTCCCAAATATCGAGACCACAAACTATCTCCTGTTACTGTAACGTTGTTTCACCATCATGGATGCATAGCACAAGATACCTAAGATTAATCCAAATATACACCTTCTCCTCCCCCAGGCACGGTGTCTGTGTCCAATTGGTGGTTTGATCGAACTTCCTGTACGTCTCTCTTTCTCAGATACCAGTAACTTCAGCGTAACGAGCGGGAACTGTTTGCTCAAGTACAAACCGCAAACCCCCAACTAAAAACCACAGATTTCCGCCTATTCCAGCGCAACGGCCTGGTGATATTTCGGTAATCTGACACCTTCCCACTCGGTCGGCCTATCTGCCGTAGCTGCATTTGGCATCTGGGAATGCTCACCCCTTGCTCCTCTTGGTAGATCTCGCTTATCGGTTGGAGCAACAGCGGTTTTTTTTAAACTTCTCGTCTGCTGCACTCTGACGGTTGGGAAGGAACAATAAAAAAAGACCAGTTGACCACACATCTCCGACAACGCTGATGCTCAGCACAGCGGAACGGGAGTTTTGAATAACGTTGCATATAAATATGCAAAGACTCAAACCGTAACGAACCACGGGCTGTCCCGTGGTGCCAAGACAAGTATTCCCAAAAGCTCACACTTTGGGGTCTTCTTTCGGTCTGCTCCCATCCCATCCTGTCTGCAATCGCTCGTCCGTTCGGTGTGATGATACGCTTGAGAAAACACGCTCACACCCCGGATATAGATGGGCGAAAGTAAGCAAAAGTGCAGAGAGCGCACAGGAAGAGGACAACGATGTGCTGGGGGAGAGAAAAAAAACTACAGGAAAGATAACCCTCTGAGACCCTTTTTCCGGCAGGGGATGCCTGTGTTACCACTTTTCCCGTGGGGACTTGGGTCGGTCAGTGACCACAGGAGAGGTTAGTACACCTGATCCAGCCAGTTAACCTTGCTAATTGAAATGTTTGTGCCTTAGAATACGAGCTAGACACATCCGGACGTGAAGAAGCCCCGGAAACGGAACAGTAAATGTTCCTGGCACACTTCAACCGTTCCGATCCTAATGAAACGAAGGGCACACACTTTAATCCCGCACAAAATGGCTCGTAAAATGTGTCATTAAAAATTAAGCTTCCAAACCCGGTCAAACATTCCACCATCCCTGGCGTGGAGTTGTGGTCGGCTCGGATTAAATGCTGCCTAATTGTGCGGACCCAAAGTGTCGTGTCAATCGTTAACGAATTGAAGTGTTGAGAGATGGATTGAGAGAGATGCCGATTAATTAAACAATTGCTTTAGAGCGTTTTCAGCCGTTTCTTGGAGACCATTCAAAATTCTTTTTTGCCCTCAATATCAACACAAGGTGGAATAATTCATAAGCTCAATTCTTGCCCGGACGTAACTGTGGTCCATTGTACGTTTTGAAAGATTTTCTCACTATCCTTTACCGATAGAGGGAAGCTTCTCAGAACCCGTTCTGCCAGGTTCATTAGCCGATACGACTTCCAATTTTGAAGTTATGAAAGTAATTTCCCAGCTCCCAGTGTCCATACGAACGCCACAATGGCTTTAGCTTCTCTTTCACCTCTCTTTTCTCTATCTCTTCAGCCCATTCTTTTAACCCTTTTTCTGGCAGAGAAACACACTTCCCGAACCATTCGCACAAAATGCATTTTCGGAGTTCGCTCCACTCTAATTCTCTAATTTACGACCGTACACACACAAAATCGCCCGACCCCGTCTCGTGCATAATGCATTAAAACGCGAAGAACAAACCCTTTCTTTCTGCTGCAAGTGGGGGAAAAGTGCAGGGCGAATAAACTGCTTGGCCATCCAACAAGAGCCAAGAAGACGGCGGTTACGAAACAGGGTCGACTTTTGGAACTGCACCACCGTACCGTTCGCACCCCACTGCTTACCCGTTCTGTTGGCAGCACATTCACGCACACGCGCTGGGAACGCGGCCTAAAATAGACGGCTTGGTTTGCCCTCCAGGCCACCCGACCGGACACGCGCAAGATCACCCAAACCGATCGCGGGTGTACCCTGCTGCTGCTATGCTTGGTGTGAAATTTAATTTGCTACTGCTGCATGCTCGCCACACTCACTCGGGGTCGACCCCGAGTAAACGTCTAACGTACCGCAGAACAGAGAATTTTGGAGCTCCCGAGAAATGCTATTCCAGCAACGAAATGCATCGCCTCGGGAGTGCAGTGCGGAGTGATGTTTTCCGCCCGCTTCCACGCTTATCATAACACCCCGAGTTCGCTCAAATGGACGTCCCTCCCGCTGCAAGCCGAAATCAGACGGCAGCTACTGAAAGATCGGCCCAACCTGAAACAACAACTAGTGGAGAAGTTTGGAAGTCGCAAAGCGTTTCGGCATTCGGTACAAAAAACCCGGGGGAACAAAATATCAAATTACACGGATGCTCTTGAGGTGCAGCCGTTTGGGCAGCTTTACCAGCCCGAGACGGCTTGTCGGTATGGCTGACGCAGCTTCCAACTGCTGCGCGAAGGGATTTTGAGCAAGCGCTTATGTGTTTAAGCAGTCTAGTGCCGCTAGAAGCGGTGTGCGAACAGTAGGAATTCCAAATATCTCAATATAATAAATTCCAACCAACGGTGGGGTAGCACAAATCGAAGCCCGTGCTCCGCGTTGTTGAAACAATCCTACATCAATCCCCACCGTGATTTACGTTTGCATTGGGAATGGAACTTTGAAAATGTCCATAAAGAGCTAAGCCACTGGATCACAGGTCTCTGCCTCTACTGTCTGTGCCGGTATGCGCTCTCTAATCCACCCCGTAATGCATCGGAAAAGAACCAGATATAACGGATCCAATTCCAATGGATTCAAGAACTGTTACATGTGTCAGGCGAGAACGTATAGCCGGGAACATATCGCCATCAGAAGACACTTTCTCATTTTTGACATCTTTCAATCATCTGCCCGCGCAGCAGTAGCTCGGTATGATCGGTTGTCCATGCTGTGTGGCGGGTTAGGTAATGGGAGTTGTCAAGTTCTAGCACCTCGTTCTCGTTCTTGCCGGCAGGCTTTCTATCTGCCAGCCCGGGGAAGGGGCAAGTAATTGATGACAGCTGGTAAAACGGTTGCTTGTTCACTTGCTTGAGTACATAACGCTGGAGTCCTCATGTTTCTCCGCTCGGTACATTATTGGTAATTATTAATATTCCTCCACAACGCCATGGCCCAACGGGTTACATCTTACCTTACGTTTAAGCATCTCGTTATCCATCTCGCCTAGAGCAGCGGTACCGTACAGAAGACACACTTTAAACCCCTGGCAGAGCATCCTCAGAGCTAAATTATTAACCGATTGGAGCCACAGTGCCGCCGATTGCTTCACCTTTAGTGCCTCTTTTCGGTTTCCCTCTCTGCTCTGCCCTCTCCTCTTCTTTCTTCGCGAATGGATCGCGCACTAATCCAACCGAGGTGTTAAATGCTAACATCTTCTGAAGTGTGCGCCGCTTTTCGCGATATAAACACCAGCATACTCATTATTATTAAGCTCTTGTGGTGTTTCTCCTCATTTTTTTCCTCTTGTTCGCTCGCTTAACTCGTTGTACAAACACACACATTTATTTTGCTACCATCCCAAGCCGTCTCGGTCTCGAACGACCCCTTGCCGTGTCGGGGTTGCGGGTAAAAATACATCAGTGTGCCAACCCGATGTGCACTATGGCCATTCCTACGCCACTCAGCGCTTCTTCGATACTCGAGACCTTAATGCACGCAACGCTCGCAACACGCACACGCAGGTACGTAACCTCCGGGGGGGGGGGGGTTAGCTTTTTTCGTAATGTTTTCATTACAACCTTTATAACAGTGGAAAAAAGCCAGCAAAGTCTTAATGGCTACCACACGAATAGGACGGTTCATCTGCCCACCCTCCCATCATCCCTGACCGATTTCAAAGGTGAAAGATGGCTCCGCGCGAAAGTAAGTTGATTTGCACACGAAAATCTAACGAATCGTCGGGGCGGGGAGAGTGTGTGTGGTCCTGCTACTTGAAGCGCGGCAGGAGACGTACATATAAAATGAACACTTTCGACAGTATGGCTAGAAGCTTGGTGCTTGAAAATTGTGCTTAAAATGGTCTTACTTCACCCTTTACCGTTCAAGCAGGCATGGGCAATGCTGATGAAATGCCAATAATTGCATTGCTTTATAAATATCCGTAGAAGCACCTCGTTACGTTACTGTTACCGTGTCATTGTGACAGCGTCCAAAGGCATATCCTTAATGATAAAAATGGTAGCTTCACTGGTACGGACCCTTACGCGAAAGGCTGGGACATAGATGGGTATTGCACAATACGCATTGTTTGTCCAGCATTCCCTTCTTCTCAGACAGTAATTTGTAAAGACGAAGCTTGTCTGCCAATTTACAATCCGAGAGATTTTGTTGGCACGGCTTGCTGTTTTGGGCATTCTAATAATGGTTACCATTTTGAAACATCTTCTCACGCGGCACAGGGATAAGGTGAAGTGCACAAAAGGAAACGACGTAAAAGGACTCTGTCCCGGACGTTGCCAGGTGTTTCTTACAAAACAGTACAGCAGGTAAAGAAATAAAACAAATTTTTAAGCCTCATAACAGTTTTGGAAGAAAAATAAACCCAACCAAGATGACAACTTTGGGCAGCTTCGATAAGCCCTCGAAAAAGATGGAAAAGATGTATTCTTTAACTGGAATGTGTTTCGGGCTTATTTGGAGGAATAACAGCACATGGGTAAGTTGTCGTAGAACTATTTCCGTTTTATCGTTTTTTTTTTACACTTGTTATTCCTCCAAATTAAATCAGAGCGACAACAAAGCCAGGCACTGTGATTTCAAGTAACACGGGCTCTCCTTTATTGTTGCTGTTAATTGACCACGAAACCCCCTCCATGGATACATTCATGCGTTATTACCAATTCCTTTGCATCAACGTCCCACAACACTCGAATCTAATTGTGCCCGGGAGAGTTTCCAAACCCCGGGCAAAAGCCACTTCAGATTTCTACTGCCGAAGGAAAATGTCTTTTCTTTCCATTTGCTACGGGACCGTGAAGCAAATGCGGGTCGTCGAAAACCATGCATAGAAAAGCGTCCAACTGCCCAAAAGTTCACCAGATGACACAACCTCCGGGAAGAGAAGGTTAAGAAGGCTGATGCTGGGCCCGGTTTGCTGGCCAACTTACACGCGGGAAGGTTCCACTGAGCAATGCGTTACACACGGCGTTACGGTGTGACCGGTACGCCGTTTCGTTCCGGTAAACGTAACGTGGCTTGGTTTAACTGCCAAGAGAGGGAAAAGGAAATAGGAAGGGAAAAGCAAGCGAGGGAAATTCAAAACTAGTGTTAGAATGAGACAAAGAGTAGGGAGAGGGAAAGAGATAGAATAAAGCGCGACAGAACGAGAGAGAGAAACTTGAACGCTAAAAGCAAACGAAACGAGATGAAAACAAAAAAGTTGCCAAACCGGTTTTAAAAGTCTGTTTTCTTCTCGGAGCGTCGTTCTTCCGCTTCTTTGGCCGCTTTCATGCACCCCTTGCAGCGCCCGCGTAACCACTTGCCGCAGCACGAATCGAAGCGCATACACACACAGACAGGCCCACACACACACACAGCTAGCCGCGATCAAACACCCACCAGAAAAGATCGGGACCGGGATCTTCGTGCTCTTTCGCGCCAACGCGAGCATGTTTACAACCGCGCTATGCTTGGGTCAGCGAAAACATACAAGTTCTCTATCATGCTCTCACACACACGTAAGTGAGCATGCTTTCTTGTACCTATACACACGCGTATTAAGACTTTACATGCGATCGTCAAGCTTGCCAGCATAGCGCATAAGACGACGCAAACGGAACGGAGTTTTCTTTTCTTTCATTTTACTCCACAATTTCTTTCTTTCTTCAGCGTTGTCCTGTTTTATGTTTTCTCCTCTATCCTCTACTCCCTATCCTTCCTGCACGGTTTACCTTTCATTCTCTTCTTCTGGTTCCTTCTTTCCACTGTTAGATCGCAGCGATGGAAGCTGTGGCCAGCTCGTGGTTTTAAAAAGTTCGATCGTAAACGACAACGAGGCAAAATCGACAAGCTGCATAAAGCCCGGCCTGCTTTACGAACAGGACGCACTAGATGTCCTTTTACAATAGTCGGTAGGACCGTTCGAAGGGACAGAGTGTTTCCCCCGGGGGCCATCCCATGGCTGACCAGCCGAAAAACGGATCGTTATCTTTAATTTACATCCGTAAATCATACACACAACATCTTCAGACGGTCAGACACTTGAGCCAACTGCAGGAGTGGCCGTAAAACCCACAACAACGTTTTCCTTCTCATGCACACAAGCGTGTTTGTGTGTCTATGTTAGCATGTTGGTTTAAGAAATCTTTCCAAAGAAACCATACGGAACGGACGAGGAAAAAGGGTCATCGAAAAAGCATGACAAATGCATCGAGAGTGCATGAAGCGTTAGACACTAAATGAAAATGTCGCCTCTCTGCACAATATCTAGCGTCGTGGCACGCAACCCGCAACAGGGCTAGACTGGGACGTTGAAGAGGTTTCTCCAGGAAAATCCCAGCTGCTCGAAGGTAGACGAGATCGAACGACACGAGATAAACTGGCAGACAGCGTCATTAATTAATGTCAGGTGTACAGACAACAACAAACACTCCTTCTGGATGATTCTTGTCGGCGACAACATCTTTCCCAAAAATGTCCCAATTCTTTGGATTTCACTCACTCAAACCGGAAAAGGGTTTTTTTTAATATGCTAGAAATTGTTGGAAGTATTGAACGGAGAGTAGCTTTCTAAGGCCCTTCGTTAATAAGAAAATCCTTCAAGAAAAGTAGAATTAATCCAAATGATGTTCCATTTCCTGACCATCGAGGAAGCCCTACACGTCCCAGCGACGGACGAAGAACAACCACAAAATGTAATGTGAACGCGTTCATCACGACCGGTGCCGTTGGGGAAAGGTATAAAATATCGATCATCTTGCACCATTCGTAGACACGCCACAGGAAAGCCACAGTGCTTAAATAGCAATAATGACTATTTTCCTGCCGATTATACGCTCCAAAATGTCTGCCCATTATTGCCACACCCGGAGGGGCCAGAAACGGGGCAAGGATCCCGATCCCGAGGCACACCCCTTTGCCGGAAAAGGAAGTGAGGTGATGTAGAGATTAAGATTTTAATTTAACGCTCGATCAGCGAGAAGGATGAGAGGCTGCAAGCTACTGTTTAGCGCACGGGTTCCTGACAGTACTGCGTTGGCTACCTCACGCAGGCTCAAGAAAATAATTAACGACTATTCGCCAGCCTGGAGGAGCTAGATTTTGCGCTATTTTACACGCGCGATTAGAAAGCTTGGACTGATGTTGTCTGCAAAACAACAAACGATCAACCTCTCTATTAACGCGAACGTGAAGTGTATCTGAATGAAAAAAAAAACTAAATCTGCCAATTTTCCGGTACTGCTTCCTTTCGTACGCAGTACACAACCGATGCTGTGCGCTTCATGATCTGCTCTGCACAAGAAGCTGCACTCAACGCTCGTGCAAGACAGAAAGCCATCGAACGCTAATGATGCTGAAAGTACGATTGAAAGACTTACCACAAAAAAACCCCTCGCACGGTAGTGTTCGCGTCCCCTCGGCAACTGGAGCGTTAAGCGACCCTCCCGCACAAAAGAAAGATCAATCGATGCCATCGTCTTCCACCTTTCCCGCCTCTTCCAATCGCCCCGCTCGCTTGGTGGACGACTTCGATTATTTTCAACGTCGTTTCCATCCATTATGATCCATTTTCATAGCGTGCACAACGCACCACCTCTTTTACGATACAGCCTCCCTTCTACTGGCGAGGTAAAGTGAATGGCAAATTTGAAAAAAAACAACGACGTTCGCGCACTCCACAGTGTTCCTCTTATGCCAAGCGGCCAAGCGCGTGTGGTTCTGGTGCAGTGCTACCAACAGTTACACTGCCGCCGTTCGCTTTCCTTTTCGCTCCAACGGCCACGTATAAAATATAATATCTAGATCAATAAATTTAAAATCAAAATTGCTCTCCATTTTCTGTACTAGCCGCCTGCATCTCGAGGCCCCCGTTAAGTGGTGCGGCTGTTACTGTGCGGGTTGGACGGCTGTGAGGTCCGCGCGTTTACCGACAAACTCGTTCTTTAAGCTACGCAGCGGTGGAACACCTCCAGATATCTGCAAGAGACCTCGTGACTCTTTGAGCGTCCCGAAGGGTGACAACTGAGTAAGTGTACCGTGTGGACGAGTCAGGGACTCGTGCTGGACCTCGCACTGACTCATTGTCCGGCAGCGTCAAGAAGTAGATCACACTCTCCTCCGAAACGGGGAACGGCAGCCGTCGCCCAGCGCCTTCCACGTCCACGAGGAACCCCAACCCCATTCCGGCGCCTTTATATTTCACGCCTTTCAATCCAGCAATCACGGCGAGCGAAGGGAACGCACCTTTCAAGCGTACGGCTTCTTGCTTCTTGCTGCCCACCAAGAAGTCTGAAGGTGCCTAGACCTTTACGGCTTGCACCGTAACGCGGAATAATAAAGCCACATTTGGTGCAAAGAAGTGATCTTTTCCTCCGCTCGCTTGTCGGAAAACCGATTCTAGTGCAAGGTTACCCCGGCAACTCCTTCCCCGCCCTCGAGACCGAACCGCCGAAAGATTGATCCAAAACTGACACACGCTTTTGGGGACGACCGTGACGAAGAGATGGGAGAGCCCCATGTGTCAGGCCCATTTATCACACAGGCAAATAAAATTAGTACCAAAATGAATACCAATTTACGTGCCTTTGTGGGTCCGTAGCGTTTTCTTGCTCGTTCTCCCCGGAAGCTCGTGATTAATCGGCCATTTCGATAGAACTTAACGGCCTGGCAGTACACTTCAGCGGTACACTTTGAGGGGATTTCCTACGCGAGCGCCTGCTAGCTGCACCCTTGCCATGCTTCACAACTTGCGGTTGAACCGCAGAATGGCTTCAGGAAATGGTTTTACGCACACTTTGCGGCACCCGAACCTCGAATACTCGAGTGGTCTCAACAGAATCAACCGGTTTGACGGAGTGTTGATTGCACGCTGTTGATTCAATCGTTTGACAACTTGCCGCAAAAGACGCACGAAGCTCGAGCGGCACGTTCTGTGGGCCCTTGGCATGGAGATTTTAGTCAAACTTTCTAGAATTGTTATAGCTTACCATTGGACTTCAATTACTGAGGTGGCTCTATATTATCACCTACACAACACGTTTCCCTTGCTGTAGTTTTTTTTAAAAAGCAATGCGTTACCTGAAAATAGAAAGAGAAAAAAGAATTAGCTTCATTTGAATTTTCCTAGGGATTTAATAACATGCACAACATGACGAATAGCAACGCACTTCGATTGCCCCCTTCAGTCTTGTTACGACTGTTCATCGCAAGGATGAAATATGATCGATGCAACTTTTCTTGAGTCATCAAGAACCCTCCCAAGAACAAAAGGCCAATGTCTTCCATCACCATGTGCCGTCACGTCATGAAACAAACGCTTGTTGCTTCGATAATCATAATTAATTTCTCATTAAATGAAGCAAAAAACGATCGCTTGGATCGTCACACGTGTACGAACGAACGAGAGGTACAAGTATTTTCTGCAAACTGTCACGAGCGGAAAGCGTGTCGACGTGCTACAATGTACAATTATTGGCTGAAGGGATAATTGCATCACAATGCGAGTGATTATTTTAATCCGTTTATCCTTGAGTAAATGCAGTTTAAATGGATTTTTTTTATTTTTCATTTTTGTATGCAAATAAATGAAGCTGAATGTTCACACACACACTGCAATATCAGTACAAGATTTTTATGAATTGATGAATAAAACAATTTTTTATTAAATCAATATACAAATTTTTGTGTAGTCCAATTTACATCGAACTCAACGTAACACTAAACTTTTTAGTTAAGCTAACCACCCTATCTCAGTTTATAAGTACAAGTTAATTGCTTAAGTAAAATCCGCTTATTATCATTTTCTCAGATTTCAGTAATTACATAAACAAATTGCCGAAATGATATAAACCGAAACCCGTACGATTGTACAACACTTTATTACTTTTGTATTGCACTTTTCTTGCATGCTGTGCCTTTAAAAGCTTCTGTTTATTGTACAAAAAAACTAACCCCCGATGGCGTCATATTGCTTGTGCCTTATTTCGACGAATCACTTCGTTTGCTGATTAATTTTGGCTACTATTCACAACGGGTTTTGTAATCGTACATTTTTTTTTCAGCCGCACTTTGCCGATGACAAGCGATTGCATCGAACCATTAAGCTACCCTCTCCCAACATCCCTCTCTCCCCACCACCACAAGGGGACCAGTATTTACGAGTTCAAGCTCCACAGTTCAAGGAGTTCTCGTCGCAAAGCGTAGCCGCCTCGGACACGCGCGCACCAAACAGAACGCACATTTAGATAAAAACATACGCACGAGTGTCCAAAAAGCGAAGCGAAACAGAAAAAAAAACCGGAACGAAGAGAAATCACTGCACACGCTCTGCATGCATGCAACACGGACAGACAGTTCTTTGGCAAGTTTTTTCGTGGCTTATCAAACTGTAAACCGGGGAAAAAGGATGACGAGAGAGAGAGAGAGAGAGAGAGAGAGAGAGAGAGAGAGAGAGAGCGAACCTGATGTTAAACCCCTGTTAAAGCACCCCACAGGAAGAAAATAAATTCACGATTTTTCGCAAACCTCGAGGACAACCGAATGGGCAGCAAAGTGAACGGCACACGGGACAGCTCCACAGAAGAAGGAAGCAAAGTCAACAGTGCGCTAAAAAGGAAGAAAACATTACGCTACAACACCGCCAGAGCGACACTTGTTCCCCCGAGCGTACCGGGGAGTGTAATCGAGGTACGAGCCTTCAGCACAAACCGGTTCGCGACATGACTGCAGGAGAGCTTTATTCGCTACTCACCCCTCATCCCTAAGCCCTTCTTCTTTTCCCGCACTGATCGACGAAGTATCCTTTGTATGCTGCCACCAAGCTTTCCCCCCTCGGGCAGTGCTTAAACTCGTGCCCCTAGGAAGAACACTTTGGTTAATAGCGCGTCGTCCTGCGTCATACACAGCGCGTCTCTCGCTTAAATCTGGTTCTGGATCTTTGTGTTTCTTTCTTCTGTCCATTCTGCACCTCTTTGGCAGCAGTGAAGCGGGCTGCGGGCTGAAGAAGACACCAACTCCTCCAACACAAACAAACAGCTCTGATGATCTGCTGCTTCAGATAGCATCCCGATTCGTCTGCTGGGCTCGATCTAGTAGCTTCGAGCTGGTAGTGCGACCACACTAGCAGCTGCAAGGATCGGGGAAGCTGCGCACAGCCACCGATACACGATCGGCTACGCTTGTTTGCTTAACTCGCGATCGCATCTCCCGTAAAGATCTTGATTTCCCCCGCCACAGCGCCACATGACGCCAGCCATTTATTTAGCCCTCCCTTTACCCAACCCTTCCCAAAGCGCTTCACTTTTCGTGCTTTATGGTTTCAGTTCTTAACTTTCCTTCAACCTTCCCGTTGCACCAGCAACGAGCAAGACGACCTGCGGAGCATTAGCATAAAATCGCTTTTTCTTTTTACGGTCAGATAAATCGGCTTCCCGCCCAAGCGAAACAGTGGATGGAGCATCTTCGCTAACCGCACTTCCACTTTTGTGGTCTTGTGCAAAGACTCTCCCTAGTGACAAAACCGCAACAACCGATGAGGGAATTCAAGATTCCATTTACTAATCTCAACGCAAATCCACCCTAATGGATTTCTAGTCCACTTCCGCTTCGAATCGTTTCATAGCAATCGCTTTTAAGTGCGTGTTTGCAATTAAACAAGTATAAACTGGCTGTATTTGTCGGCAATAGGCTTTTAGCGGTTCTGCGGTTCCGCGTGTTATCAGCGTAATGCAATCAACCCATCAAACCTTGATTGTAAAAATGCGTCACCAAGACGAGGATTATTTTTAAGTTGTAGCAAAAAAATTAATCTTTAAGAAAAAAAGTTCATTGCGATTGTAAGAACAATCTTCATCGATTCTCAGCCAACGGCGGAAGAACAAGCTAGAGTGATAAGGCGCTTGCAAACAACAATTTGCTAACAAACAATCCATCGGGACATATTGACTGTTGTTACGCTTGATTAAAAGCTTGTAAATGCCTCTGTTTTTTTGTCCTCCATTTGCCGTTCCTAATTTAGGTCAGAAGCTGTTTTTGTCAGTTTTCCGTACATCGAATGTTCTACGCACCGATTTTCATACGTCCGAATCGAAACAATAAGTTGCGTTTGTGGCGTCTCTACAATGTGACATCTTTAGCCGCCAGCGACAGTCACACGGAGAGACACCAAAATTAGCATAAAACGTATAATCTTACGAAAGACACGAAATGTTTTTTTTTTTTTATTAAATCACAAAAAGTATACTTTTTTCCCACCGAATCGACGCAGGATAATTGGTTTTGCCTTACGGGCGAACATGCAAACTTTGCTGCCCACTGGATCTGCGTGGCTAAGATCGAAGCAAGCCCGAAAACATCCAAAACCGGTAAGCTGCAAACTGTGTCGTGTTTTCGTTTCGTTTTCCCCTCCACCTTTTTTTAAAGTGGTCGGTTGTGCAAACATAAGCGCGCAAAAAAAAGGACCGCGAACCGCGAAGGTGGAGAGATGAAAGCTTCAATCCTTTTGTTTACCACCTTCAACGTAAACATTAAACCCCCCTCCCTTTTCGCGGATCCTGGGATGACGTAAGTTCGATGCACCAGCGCAGCAAGAAAATCAACAATCAACAGAAACGAAGAACCCTGTCCTGTCTCTTTTGCTTCTGTCGTTTTACTGTCGTTCCTTCAGTCTCTTCTTAACTCGATGGCTAACCTGTTGCGCACAGGCGACTTTGGTGCGGGGTAGTAGGAGCCTTTATTTTTCACACAAACCACACCAAGAGGATGTGGGAGTTGCGGAACGAAGTCAGTGTACACACATTCATCTTGTTCCCCCCCCCCCTTTCCTTCTGCAGTCAATTGCACCGAAAACAGTGCAGCCCACAAAACAAGTTGCAACACAGTCCCGTTCGCTTTTTATTACCATTGCCGTTTTATCCGTTATCATACTGCCTATTTGGGTGGCTGTTGGCGGGAGTTCCTGCTTGCTTTTATTGCTTTTGTCGTTGATTGGTTTGTTTCTTGCTTTGGCGTCTTACTGTTCTTATCTTATCTGGGACGATATCTTTGTGTGCTTTGTTTTCTTTGCAGAAGGTAAGATTTTTATTTTCCATTACATATTATTTTGTTTCATTTTATCACATTTTGTACGCTTTGTTGCCTTTTTGTGATTTGTTATCCTTTATCATAAACTCTTTTCATGTTTAAATCCATTTGGTTACATATTTATTTTTTTGGCTTTTACTGTTGTAATTTATCTTTAGTTATAAAGTTCCTTTTCTTTTTTCCATGGTAAATTATTTTTTGCATTTCTTATTAAATTGAGTTTTCATAAGTTGAGTTATATTCTTTTTTTTATTCTGGTTCAAATCTACGACAAAACCCGTAACCGATCATACACACTGGTTTTCTTTTTTTAAACAACCTTGTTTTCCACAACAGGATATGAACGATCCCACTATTTCCAGTGAAACAGTAAACCCGTGCTAACATTAAAAAATAGTTGCTCCTCTCCCCTCCTCACGCTTTGCCGTCCACACTTTTCTTCGCCCACCAAACCAAATCCCACTCGCGCCTTTATTGCATCGCATTTTCCAACGGATACACCCAGGAAAGGGGCTGGAGAGCCGATTCCTGTCCGTTCGACACGTTCGTAACGACGAAACCACCATCAAAACATGAGCATTACGAGTGTGTAAACATGCCGGTGCCCACCTCCCTCACCGCCTCGATCCCTGCAAACGTAAACATTAACGTGATGCATGGTGGTGCATCCATTTGCATTGTCCACGGGGAGAGGCAACAACAGTGGGTAGCGTTGTGTTTTAGTGAAAATTTTTACACTTGCCACGGTGAGAACGCAGCGCTAGATGGATGGTGCGGGAGGTGAGAAGTGAAATAAAAATAAAAATAATTATTACACAATGCCCAGAGTGTATCGTCCGGCGACGCTCTATCTCTCACTCCATTAGCATGGGCCCACTAAAAGAGCTGCCCTTTTAAAATGGCACCCAGCTCAACGGTGCTGTACACTGTCTAAAAATGGCTAAAACACCATTGCTCTCTCGCGATTGGAGCTGTTGGTTATGTAGAGAATGTGTGTTTACAAGCACAAACAATGTGTTGCGACTTCCTTGTCTCACAGTGCAGCGACGGAACACGTCTTACAAGGGAACTGGGTGATTTTTACAATTTTTTTGGAGACAAATAAAGCATAGAAAATTAAAAACATTATCGTTTCTTTGCGTGTCGTTTTCCCTCTATGTCGATAAATATTGTTCGGTGTTTTCGGTTTTCCAACCGGAGCCAGGAAACAGCAACACCACACGCGACACGCGGTGAGTGAGCCTTTTGGTTTTGAAAAATCATTTACCCTCACGTTTAACGCACGTGCGTTCGGGCCTCTGCACGGTGGATTTCCCTCCCATCCTAACCTTCGCCGTATTTCCGTAACATTCATAATCATTCATCCCAGCATCAGCCGTCTAATCACCTCGGCCTCGATTATGGAACGAGGAAAAACCAACAAAATGCCAGGCTTATCTCACGCTTCCGGTCTCGCTTTTCCATGCCATCTCCCTCCCGGGTGCATCAATCCTGAAGGGATGCCAGCAGGGGTGCAAATATACACCCCTGTGCGGACAACAGCGTCGTTGCACAAACACTGCAGAGGAAAAGGTCGAAACTGTACCTTTTTACTTTTACCAGCGTACCTCGCGTTCTCGGTTGGGCAATAAAACAATTCCAAGATACAAAGCTGAAGGGCGAAAGAGAGAGAGCCCTAGCCAAAGTACGTGAGGGGTTTCGACTTCAAATCCACGCACGGATGCGTACACTGTTATATTGTGCCAAGTGTACAGTGTTCCTTACCCGAAGGGGGAAAGAATGGGAAAAATTAAAGTTTCAAAAACAGAACAATAACAGAGACTCATTCCTTTCCTTCGCTTTTCCTCTGGAAAGCACAAGAGAGAAGAGTAGAGCACTAGCGGGGAAGCTTTTTTACACCTGGCTGTTGTATTCTTTACGGTCCGATCCCTCCAGGCTGTATGCAACAGGTAGAAGAATGAGTTTGCCTCAAATATCCCATATCCCTTTAGAATGAGAACTTCGAAAAAAGGAACTCTACGCTCACACATGCTCACAGTGCAAGCTAAAGACTTAACCAACATCAATCGATCATTTAGCGATCCTTTAACAGCACCAACGCAGCCTTTCTCACACTCCGATCGGAACGTGATCGGAGTAATGAGACGTTAGATTAGAGCTCTCACCAAGAACCTCGGAACAAGCCATGTTGGGTTGCGAACAGGGCTTTTAATTGAGCCTATTGCAGGCTGAAACCTCCAGGCATTCTGGGTTGGGCGTGACGGGCATGGTGCACACATTGGGACACTGGGATCCCTGCGACAGGAAACATCGTGGTCGTGATTTGTGTGTGTGTATTTTTCACCGTAGCCTTCCCTAGCACCGCCGCTTGTCATGTTGTTTTGTCAGTTTGTCCATGTCAGTTTGTGTAAACGAGCTAAAATGGTTCATTTTTCATGCCGCTCCACACACCTAGAACCTACGGGATCGACGTTAGTTGAACTATTCTATTGGACAAACCAGAGCACGGTAGCCTCGTGGCAGCAACACGCCGTACGAAAACTGGATGTCCTTCGACGTCTGACACCGAGCTGTACGTAGGATCGGTTTCAAGGCACAGTGCTCGGCTCGGGTTGATTGCAACAGGTAACTGGAGTGCAAACTCGAGAAGAGAAAAAATTGCCACCAGAAACAGGTTAATCCAGACATTGGGTGACATTTTTGTAGGCTGGGCGACTTGAAACAATGTTATCAGCTTCTAGCATTCTGGAGTTGTGGAGAAGCCGTTACACGCTCTATCAATGCAGCCACTCCATCCCCATGTCTAATATACATTTCAAATCGTGCACTGCGAAAGGAAGTAGCAAAAGGTACGGGAAAAGCGACTTCCGAGATATTTCCCACCGGGTTCGGTGTTCTTGTGCGCCCGGCAGATTGAGCAACAAATGTGACATTTGTGTGCGCGATCTTCCCATCTTCAACCGGTGGCCCATTATGCTTCCATCTTGCAGCCGCCCGTTGCACCATTCAAACGTCCATTGTTTTTCACTAGATTTCCCCTCTCTTGCGAGAAATCTGTTGCCCCCCTCCCACCCTTTTAAATGGAATAAATTATCGTGGAAGGTTCATCGGCGTACCTTCAGGCGAACCGGCTCCCAGCGTCTAAATCATCACAATAAATTGTCAATAATGGACGGTGCCTTGTAAGGGGAAAAGAGGGAAAACTGTGATGTTTAGTCTTGTCTACTGTGGCGGCTGTTTGAATGCCAAGACATGTTACGCTAGGTTAGGATTCACTGGACTATTCCCAAGAGACGAAGGTTACGGTTAGGCGGAGCAATCGACAAGGGACAGGATTTTGCAGGAGCCTTCAGCAATCGGGCTAGGAGGTCCATTTGAGGACCACACCAAGCCATAGCGGAGGTAAATGTTTATATTTAAATGGGACAACATGCCAAGATCCCGATGCCGATCTTGACGAACGACGAGTAAGACATATTCCCTGCTGGTGTATTGGGGAAGAAAGTGGCTGTCCGTCCGTCTGTCCGTCCATCCAAGCCAACGTCCAGTGAGCAGTAACCTCAATCAAAGCGCTTTAGGGCGCACGATGACGATGACGACGACGTACTCCCAATGCTCATGTATAGCTCCACCGAGCGATGCTACCTTCTACCCTTTACCTCGCTTTAATAATTTATATCGTTTTTTATTTCTATAATCATCGTGTTCTGTGTCTGATTTAATGCAGTAGATAATTGCTAACGAAGGGGCCTGGAAGCAATGGACGAAGCGACCTGGAACGACGCGATGGGGAAAGGTTAAAGCCACGCATAAGAAGCGACTCACGAGGGCTTCTCCCTTTTTTTCTTCTCCTTCTGTAAGGTGTGTTCAACCATTTGCCCTTTGTTCTTGGGCGAGGCTTTCAATCTTAAGCGCTGTTCCAACGGTAGAGCGGCTGTTGACATAGCCCAATCGGTTCGTCCAGTAGCTCTTTTCGTTTTCGGGGTCCTCTCGCCCTGAACGCTTCACCTCGCGCCCACGATTTGTCCACCAGAGTTAAACGCTTTCTTATCCCACCCAACATCTTGACGTTGTGAAGTGGAAGCTATCGCCCTCTGCAAGCGAGCCCACAGACGTCACAAAACCGACGGAAGTGTTCAGTGTTCGGTAGAAGACACAGCCTCCGCCTCCAACAAACGGTGGAAAATAGGGAAGAATTGGAGAGATCGCGGAAATCTATACCATTCATCTAGATTAGCTCTTCCAACCCGAACCCACACACAGGGATCCCCCACACCTTTGAAAGACTTCCACAAAGACTGCTTCAACAAAGATCTGAAGCAGTCGTGTTCTACCCTAACGTTCCACAAAAACAACTCGTTGCCCAGGACAAACCCACCAGAGCCCGCAAGATGGCGGAGCTTCCAGCTTCAATCTTTCCTTTGCGCCATCTTCCAATCTCTAGCCGCGCTGGACGTGAAAGACTCGCGCAAGAATTGTAGGCTCCCTCCTGCGCACAAGATGAGCCACGTTCAGGCACTGATGTTGTCGAAGAAGAATACGTAATCAACTTTAACCGGTTTAACCGGGCATCTTGTCACACACACACATACTCACACATACACCAAATGTCCCGAGCAAACTTCGATTTGTACGTCGTCGCGATTCCTTTTTCCGTGCCGCTAGTTGGCCATCCACCTTTGAAAAGCTGAACAGCAAGACAAGTTTTGCTGAACGCTTGCTAAAGTTTGCTAGAACTCGTTCCCCTTTACAGCACGTTTCATCGACTTTTATCGAGCGGCCCGGGGAAAGACGTTGCTAGATTGGGCTCCGGATTGCCCCAAAGCCCAACATCTTCAGTGTCAAGCCCTTCTGCAAAACCTATGCTCACCATATGGTGAACCCTTGGCTGCACACGTCCAAAGGTAAAGGACGGGGGCTCCAGAGGAATCAGAGCTGTGTAGAGGAGAGAGGAGCTTTTAAAGGAAACACAACAAAAACTGCTCAAGAGATCCTCCAGAAGACGTTCAATGATCTTCAATCTATGCTACAAACACCAACCGGCCAAGCCCAAGCCACAAAAGGCCCCCGTGTGCCCTCAAGGGAAGCTTTCTCTGCTTCTCTGCTTTTGTGTCCTATTCGCGATTAAGTCTGCCGAGCACGTACTGTTGGTGGTGCTGCTAAATAAAAACTTGCCACTCGAGTCTTTCCACCATTTCTATCCACCGACGCCCAGCAGAGCGTCCATCTTCGCCAACCTCTGAAAAGGCTGGGTTCGTACGCTGAGCACACCAGGATCTTACAGGCGCTTCTAGGCGAAGAATATTTTCGCCATCCATCCCATTCTACTGGGCGTGATTCTAACGGCGCTTTTGGGTGCTATTAAAACGTATCATTTGCCCACCTCGCGCCAACCAGGGGTCGCTAGAATTTCGAAGCGAACATGCCTGCCTGGGATGAGGTGTGATCTGGGCCGTGCCAGATAGAATGCCGCTGTGGATGGTGCACTGATGTCGCGGCCGATCCCCGGAACCGATATAAATGTCGTCGCCGTAACCAAGCTGCGCATGGCCGCACCTACGCAACAACCATCCCAATAAGAGAGATAGAGAGAGTGTGCGAGGGAGCGACAGAGAGTGTTCATGTACTGCAGCCGCGGCGCATCACAAATGTCACATTTAAGCGCCAGGCATGCCACTTATGTCGCGATTGCACTGGGAAGAAAGATTTGAATTCTACACGTATGTATGTGTAGAATTAAGCCGATCGGGAATCTTCATCCGAAACGTGAGTACGTGCGCATTTCGTCTTGCAATCGAACGACAACAACGGGCAAAACACGTCTGGGAAGATGGCACACGATGTTTTATCGAAGCGCAGCGAATGAATTAGCTTCATTGGGGCACGATCACGGCGGCGAGACGATCAGCCGTTGTTAGGGGAACCGTGGAAGACCATTTTCCTAATCGACGATGCCATTTCACATTAAACACCGTGCGACAAGGCGATAGACATCACATTTCAGCATTGCCCGAGCGCGAGAGGAAAATTGTGGAAGCCGAGCTATGACGGTGAAAATGATTCCCCGCCAGCCCGCCCGCTTCTCCCAGCGCCGAGCCCTTTTCTTTTCCACCGATCTCCAACAGAAATCATTGAGAAGAGGTAACGTCCTGGCGTGTGAGATAAAAATACTTTCCCCAACACTAGACTTGGTTCGCTTGTTTTACTCTCAACGCTCATGAGGGAGGAAAAACAGAGTGGGGAGGATGGCGGGGGAAAAAGAGTTTTCCTTGCTTCGCGTTAATTTGGCACCGAGCGGCAGATCGCAACCAGACGACGTAGACGCTTGCACCCAAACAAATATCTGCGCATCGCGGCAGGCGCGCGTCTACGAATCGCTTCACGGGTGTGTGCGATCGCACCAGCCAGCCACGGTATGGTACACACTCGCGCGCCCAACAGACATGGAAATACCATTCCGTAGACAGGTCGGGAAAGGCCGGTTAGCCGAACGAAGGGGGGTAAGATTATCGTTGCACACTAAATTCGTTTACACTGTGCGCTTGTATTAAAGGGGGATGATGATTTACAGCGATAGGAACATATAAATTGAATAAAGTGTATTTAGAAGTCCAAAGGAAGGGGGTTACTTTGGGAAAACAACGTCTTACTTTTTTATTAAGTTCCGCTAGAAGGTGTTAAAATTTCTTTTGGCAGATGTTAACGATTCTCTTGATTCATTGCGAAAGATTTTACAATGAATGCGAAAGTTAAGATTGCATTCTGAGAGGTTTGTATTCGATTCGTTTTGCTATAAAAAGTTCAACTTGACGATTGCCACAAAAAGCTCAATTTGATGTCTGTCACGTTTTGACATGCGATAAATTACGTTAAAAAGTGCTCACCACGTATGACCCGGGGGCTGGACTTTGCTGACCCCTGCCATGAAGGGAGCACCACAAAAGCGCTTTGTGATAAGCATCTTCACCCCCTTTTGCCGACCGGAGAAACAAATTAGCCAGTGGCTACAGCGGAAGGGCACATTGGTACACGCGAAAACCGAAACCGCTGCTGCATATGGAAAAGACCGTTTAAAGTGAAGCTGCTGGTTTTAAAGATGCAGCGGGAAGTCGCATTGTTTTACTTTTCTCTCACATTAAAATTTATGCTAGAAAACTGAATAGCTTAACAGCGCTCTTTCTTACTCTATTTCTTATTTCGTTCCATCTGGAAACAACTGGATGTAAAGGCAATCGTTTGTTCATCTCCTTCCCGAGCGTCTCGTGCCACGCGAGACTAGCTCGTTCAAGGAAAAATAAATCAATCCGATCGATCTGACCGATCTCTCGCATCGGATCTCGCTTGCTACTACCTGCCACCGGTGGTGCCTGATATTTGATTGCTTCTCCCTTGACATCCCCTTTGTCACCCCGTAAAACCGGTTCGGCGAATGGGTTGTATGAGAAAAAAAGGCCCCCGATGTTTGTAATTAAACGTACCGATCGTCCAAGATCGATCGGAATGTGATCGGCCAGAGCAGGGCACTACTGCTCTGTTCGATCCTGCGGTAGCTGCGGAAGCTCGGAAAACGGAAGGACAGAGCGTTTTGTGTGCCCGTGCCCAGCCCCCCCCTCCCCCCCTTAGAACTTCAAGATGGCCGCAAACCGATGAGGAATTGTTTATTTGCTTCACAATTGACCTTGATCTGCGCCAGGGGGAAACCGTTTTGATATTCCGCTCATTCGCACAATTGCAAACAATTACGCACGAAGGCCCTCCCGCGAACGAAGCTGTGCGGGAGTTTGTGACTCAGCGTACGAGCGTGCACTGATTTTTCCACGAAATTATCCACCCATCCGCAATTGATTGACAACGATTTAATGGAAGGAGGGGGGAGGGTCGTTAGGGGAGTGGTGAATTTTAATTAAACTAGAAGGATTACTCAGCCTCTGGGAATGGAGTTACACGTGATTTGCATGTGAAATCACCGGAATGACTATCTACTACACCTAATAAATAAAGTACAAATAAAAAAATTAAAATAAATAAAAGTGCAACACCAAGTCATACTTAAAAGCCAAATACATGCAACTGTCTAAAATCTTACTAATATCAAGATTTTATATACCAATAACTCATTTCGATAAAGTATTTGACAACAATCGCGACAAATAGCATTTTCAAATGATTTTTAAATCATCTAAATGTGTTACTGCATTGAAAATGGATACAGATTTTTATAGAATATGTTTTAAAATTTCTTACACTGTACAATATCCTGCGCCTAAAGTTATGCAATTGTATTTCTTTATTTTGTTCTTAAGAACAACTAAAAAGACCCAAAAATCTACAAATAAGGAATTTATGGGTATTTTAATGTCGAAAGCGATTGCAAAAAATTGTCTCTTAATGCAAGAAAATATTGTTACAGAAAATACCAGCCAATGATTTTCAGAGGTGCTCTAGAGCTTTGTTTTTGAATGTGTTTTTAGCCAATAGATCAAGAAAAGATTTACAAAATAACCATACACAATAAATTGTATCGCTATACAAACACGGCTAGACAAAATGACACCCCTAAAACATACTAACAATTGAATGTCATTCCACAGCGTCACACCAACCCCGTTTGATTGATGTGAATTCAAGCAAGTTGGTTCGATGTTTTGGACCCTGAACGCTGGTCTATCTATCGATCATTTGAGAGGCCCCGCGACGATGAAGGGTAGCATCCAGCAATTCGCCTCACTCGTATCAGCATTACACCTTAAATCACCGATTCTCGTAAGACACAGAAAGGGTGATAATGAGTGCTATCGGAAGGGAACTGATGATGATTATTATTTTATGCTTCCCGTCCCTTTCGGTTATCGTACGGGAGGCAATGGTGCTGCGTTGAGGGTGCAAACCAGTGCGCGAGTGAGTAATTTAGTGCCCTTCCCTCCCGCGCTCTGCAGTGGGTGGCCCACAAAAATGAAATCAGACCGGTAAAGCACGTGCAGAGAACGAAAAGCTCATGCAAAGCAAAGGAACGAACACTGCCAGAACGCGTTCCCACAGAACAGACACGGATGCAGACGCACGAGAGCCCCCATAATCGACGGCATCCTGCGGCCTTCGAGGGGATAATTTCGGGCTGAGCGTCTGCGTTCGAGAGGAAAAGCGTTTTCCTCTGCGGTGTGGGGCGTGATTGAAGAGCAATTTACATACGCAGTGATTTAATTTAAACTTTACAGAGAGCTCTAACGCACAGGAACGAATGAACCAGTTCCAGTTCCGGGCGTTCGGGGTCTTCTATTATCTTACCTTTATTGGCTTATTTTCTCGCTTTCCACTCCTCGGGTGGGGTCCGATTTTTTTGGGAACTGTAGGCAGAATTCGAAGCTGTAATTGCACACCCGCGTTCAATGTATCTCGCTGCTGTTTCTTTCCGCTGCTTGTCGGTATATGCAACCTTTAATCGATTCACATTAACGATCACGCGCTCCGGTAAGGGCGCTTTTCTTGCTCCTTTTAAAACACTTCACACACACTGCAAATGCTTCCAAGGCAGTGGGGTTTGTTTCTTTTTTTTTTTGGTTTCTTCTTTACCTCAAAAACCACAAAGCACAATTCTTTACTGCAGTTTTACCAGCAAATAATAAAATGTAAGGCTCGACTGGGTATTTCGAAACTGGAACCGAGACCACGGATCGCGCATAAAAAACGCTTACCACGCGGCATGTGCACCCTCCGGTTCCTCCCCTTTTGGCCCCTTTAAACAACCGAATCAAATTTCATCTTGCTTTGTGTGTTGTATGCACTTTTTAGATCACTTTTTATAACTTAAACACACACACACGCAAACACTCTTCGGCTTCTCGGTTATTGCACAAGAAGAAGTTATCGTCACGTTGCACTTTATTTGTAAACGGGTAAACTTTTTCTCTTATTACCCTGAGTAAAAGGGCACTTTATACTTGCGGGCTGGTCTACGTTGGTTTTCTTTTGTTATGTTTTCTGCTTGTATGTTATTTTAACAATTTTTCTTCGTTTCTTCAGTACACGATTGCGCACACACTGGGCACTGGGTCGGTTTTATAAATCGCGGAAATACTGAAAACAAGGATAATCTTGATCGATGTCGTCTTGGTGCACTTCCTTCTAGCTTGCTACCAGCCTGCTTCGATCCATACGCGCCTTTCAATCTCACTCACTCGCGCTCACTCACTCTCTCTCTCGAACACGTGCTGTAGCGACGCGTGTTTGCTCTCGTTCCCGCCACCGGCGCAACGCGATCAACATGGAGTTAAATCAAACAAAACGCGCATACACACGCACACATAAACACTCTCTATGGCGTTGCTCACTAACACACACGCGTACACCGCACCAAACGCAAAGCGAAAACGAGTTTTTCGATCGTTTTCTTTACTACTGCGGTCGCTTGCTACAGCCTTATTCTCTATTCTGTTTTACTATCGAATTTACGATTTTTATTTCTTCGCTTGTTGTTGCCCGTGAATGCGTATTCTTGGTCGTTTTCCCGTATCTCTACTTTCACGTTACACACTGACGAGCCGCCCTGTTACGTTCCCTTTTCGCGCTCAAAGATGCTCCGGAATGGAAGGTGTTTATATTTTCTTTCAGGGTGTTTTTTGCTCTCTTTTCTTGACACTGTTCATCACCAAGGATCAGTAGAATCCTTTTTCAATCTATCGGTATGCTCTAACCGCTTCTGGGTTAGCCAGCGCTTCAATATCACACCTGCTTACTGCACTGATACAGCTTCCAGCAATAAGCAGATCACACCAAAAGATCACTTTTCATAGGTACACCAAGTATAATTGTTTTCATTTCTATACCGCACTCACAACATCATTTATTTTATTTTGTGTTAAAACAAA
This sequence comes from Anopheles epiroticus, assembly GCA_000349105.1. Classification (NCBI taxonomy): domain Eukaryota; kingdom Metazoa; phylum Arthropoda; class Insecta; order Diptera; family Culicidae; genus Anopheles; species Anopheles epiroticus. The sequence continues at coordinate 88,024 of KB671654.1, forward strand.
TGATCGTGTTTACTGTCCGCTTTGTACCGAAAATGCCGGCTAAACAATATCGAACTCAAACGTTCGACACACGAGCGGCGTCACAGTCCTGATCCGTGCACTCTGAACGGTGTGAGAGAACTGAATTGTATACAGCGCAGCATGCCGAACCTCTGTACCGCTGTACAGCGGACAGACCATTTGTGAAGTTTTCTTTCTCTTTCGCTCTTTCTACGTAAAATTCTGTTTACATCGGCGGTCGCTCTTCAGAAAGACAACAGAGAGAGAGAGCGTGTTTTTTTCTCTTCAAAGAAGCCATTTTGACTCTCTCGTATTTTGGTACACACCAAAACATATTGATGCTCGCTGTGGTCAAAATCAATTTGTTTCTCGCCAATCAAAAAAAGGGTCGAAAGGAAACAACGTCGGACTCCTGCCAAATCCCAACGGACTATTGAATCTCATTTGGATCGCTTCCCCATACGCTAAATATACACGATTACAGCTATTCATAAGGCCACGGTACATGGATCGAAATGCCAAAAAGTTTTCGCCGAGAAGTTGGGGACAACTGGTAACTTTGCGTCAAATTGTTTTCGGCTCGGTGAGCTGAAAATTTAAGCGAGAACTGGTTGACAGGAGACCGAAAACTCAGAATGTAAACTATGTTTGTATGCAACAGAAGAGACCATCCTTTCTAACCATAAAAACAAATAAAAATCAAAAATGCGAAAAAGCCAGTTGATCGACAATAAAGTATTTATAATAATGTATTCCGTCAAATGCTTTCGAAAAATATCCTCAACACTACTAAAAGGATGCACCATGTTGTTTGTTTACAAATGGCCAACCAGTTTTCGCTTGCCAAAACACGTGTACATGAACCGAGAACGTTTTGACGCAAATTTTTCAGAGTTGAGTTAAGTTTTCGCTTCGAATTTTCGACCCATTTACCCTGGCCTATAGAAAATTGTAGTCCAGACGAACTAATAGACCATGAATCGGCCAAGTTTGGTCCGGCAGCTGATTGTATCCAGTATCCAAGAAAAAATTTGTACTGCTCATAAACAACAAAAATAACTCAATCTGTTTAACTGTTAATGGCAATGAAATAAGAATGAAAATATGGTATTATGGTTCTGGAAGATTAGGAAACTTGACTTTACAATGAAAGCTTACAATTTGCATTGAGACAAACTTGAATCTGATGACACCAGAAACACGTCCGGAACAGGTGAAGGATTTATTTGTCATATTTCAACGTCTGTAAATAATAAAAATGTTCTATATTTTCTAAGTATTATCCATTAGTAAGTTCTTAGCCTAAAAAAATTTCCCATTGAAAATGTAGAGCCGAGTAAAAAAAAAGTAGAGCCGATGGGCTTTTTTCTCGCAGAATAAATCATTGTTTTAAAATTGTAGTTTTAAGTTAGTCAAACGTTTTAGGGGTATCTGGCCTGCAGACGCCAGTGAGATGGGCTTGCCTGTCTCTTTTTCTACCTGGTGCTAGAGAGGACCATCCGCGACTCGGGGTGGAGAATTCGGGAGCCCTCTTCTACAAGTCAACCCACATCTTAGCATAAGCTGATGACATCATTGGTAGGTTTCTGCCACATAGTAGAGCCGCAGACCAAAGGATCGACCAGGCGGCAGAATACCTCGGACCTGCAGGCGGCAGGAGACCTGCAGATTAAACTTTGCTTTTACTATCTAGCCCCTTTCAAGAAAAATGTTCCGATACCTAAAGATTTACATATAACAAGGCCTAACAAATTCGTAGTCATTTGTATTGCTTCCCCATACGCAAGACATGTTATCATTTTAAGTAATTCTATTTGTTTTGAGCTATGCGGGACCGATCACTTCGTTCATCATTGAGAAAGAACATTAAACTATTAAAAATGTAGTGAAAAACTAAAAAATAAAAACAAACAACTGAATTATTGTTTTTCGATATTATTTAAGCTCATAGCCATTTTAAACTGTTTCATAATGATTTTTAAACTATAGCTTTTTCATTTTCTTAACCATTCTTAAACTAATAAAAAATAAATAGTAAAAAAATATTAAAAATAAAATCACAACAAATGTTATTGATACATTTAGAACATTTAGGTTTTAGAACCACACCTCACAACAGCTCACTGTTCAGCTATTTCTCAGTCGTTCTATGGGTACTTTTGTCAGCGGGACAGCAAATAGCCCGCGCAGAGACAAGACGTCAAGCGATATAAACAAACGCACGTTTCCATCAAAGTTGCCGGTTGGAAAAATATCACCAGCGTGGCAAAGCTTCGAAATTAAGCGAATTTACATCGTATTTAAAAGTGTTTTTTTACAAAAGGTTTCCAATAATGATGAAGAGAGGTAGATTCAACCAAAATAAGAATCGTTCGGGAGGGCCAGGTAATAATCGCCCATTCAAGAAGCATGGTGGTGCTACGGCGGGCCACAACCGTTCTTCACGCAGCTACACCATCCGTACGTCCTGCATAGCGGAAAAGGATATTTACTGTACGGAATACGTTTCAAAGCTGGAAGGATTCCAAGGCGTTCTGAAGTCAAGGTTGGCTGTTTTAACTGACAAAGGAGAAAAAACTATTCTTCATACTTTCATATTTTCCTCACAGATTTTCAGATTTTCACGTGAATGAAATCAATGCCGATGGAGAGGAAGCGATCCTTACCGACTTTACCGTTCCCAAACCACCAGCGGCAGAAGTTCAGATCAGTGAAGATGTAACACCAGTCGACCCGAACGAGGAACTAACTCGTTTAATAAAACCCGAGAATATGAAACGGCTGCAGGAAATTGTCGCTGGAGTTGGTGATTCCTCCGTAAGCATAGACGTTACAGAGCTTGACAAAGAGCAGCGCACGGCAATACACAACAAGGTAAAGGCTATGTTCGGTTCCGCCGTTGTCAGTTCGACCGTTACCGAGGGCGAAACGAAGTTGATACGCATCACAAAGTACAGCAAAGCCATGCCGCGTGATCGGCGTGAAAAGTGGCAGTGGCCCCATCCGTACACGTATTTCCTACTGTATAAGGAAAATCTTGACACCATCCAGGCGACAATGCAGCTTGCACAAAAACTGTTTTGCGCACCTTCGGTACTTACGTACGCCGGGACGAAGGATCGACGTGCGAAAACCACCCAGTGGATGTGCATGAAAACGCGCGAACCGGCCAAGATTGTGGCCGCAGCTCGACACATTCCTAACGTGAGCGTAGGTAACTTTACGTTCAAACCCGACACATTGAAACTGGGACAGCTGCAGGGCAATCGGTTCCGGATTGCGCTTCGCCAAGTAACGGCTAGCGATGAAACGATCAACGCCAGCATGGAAGCGTTTCGTGAGAAGGGATTCATTAATTACTATGGTTTGCAACGGTTTGGCAACAGTGCCACAGTACCGACGTATAAAATTGGAATCGAAATGCTGAAAGGGAACTGGAAGGAAGCGTGCGATCTGATTCTGCAACCGCGCGAAGACGAACCACCGTATATGGCGGAAATGCGTTCAATATGGGCCAAAACGCAAAACCCCTCGGAAGCACTGCGAAAGCTACGCCCAACGAACAAATCCGTCGAAGCCGTGCTACTCCACTGGCTGGCAAATCACGGTGCAAAGGATTATTTCGGTGCAATAGGGCATCTACCGCGTAACGTACGATTGCTGTATCTGCATGCGTATCAAAGCTTAATCTGGAATCGGGTTGCCTCGGAACGTATACGAAAGTATGGCCTAGTGCCGGTCGAGGGTGATTTGGTGTACGCGGATAAGCAAGATAAGGCGACCATTGCCCAAGCGGAAGCAATTGGCGGTGGCGAAGAGGGCGATTTAGATGCAAACGAAGCACTCGAAGCAACCACTCCCGAGGAAGAGACAGAGCCAATGGAGGAAAATAGCACAACGGAAGTATCGTACTTTAAAAACCTAGTACGACCACTTACGGCCGATGACATTGCATCCGAGCGGTACACTATGTTCGATATCGTCCTACCTCTTCCCGGGCATGATATCACGTACCCAAGCAATGAGTGTGCCCGATGGTACGAGGAAGCACTGGCCGAAAACGACCTTTCGTCGGAGAAGCTGCAGCTTAAGTCGAAAAGCCTCTCACTGGCCGGTGCCTACCGCAAGCTGTTCGTCCGTCCAGAACGTCTGGAGTGGAACATTGTACGCTACGCAAACGCAACCGACACGCTCATTCTCTCCGATTTGGAAAGGTTGAAAAACGTCTCCGAACCACCGTTTGCCGAGTGGGTTGGTGAGTAGTATTTTTAACGAACAGATTGCTTCGTTTTGAAATCTTTTTAACCATCTATCTTCTCTTGTAGCTAAAGAAGCGCCACATAAAGCAGTATTGCTTGACTTTCGTCTTCCAACGTCCACATACGCAACGATGGCTTTACGTGAGATCTTAAAAACCGACACCTCGTCCAGCAACCAACGTACGCTGGAAAAGTTGGGCCAGGAAGCCGCTAAAGCAGATAGCCAAGAGAAGCAGGAGGAAAAACTAGAGGACGAAGGAAAAGAACCTGCTGTTGCTGCGGAGGCAAATGACGACGATGAACCGCAATGTAAGATAGCGAAGCAAAGTGAATAATTGCAGACGATTGTTTAAAGCCTTGCAATAACACAGATATCAGAAGGACAGACAGATAGACCGAAGGAAAAATCTTATAAAGAGAATTTAAAATATAAACTACTATCAGTTTATCGGTTTCCTTACTGTGGCTCGCGTCAGATGCTTGCAAGAAATGAGATAAGATTTTTTAAAAGCTCTTAACATCTTCCGATGCACAGAGACTCAGATTCAAAATTCCGAACGAATCTTTGAAATTAATAAATGAATATGAATCTCAAATGATAGGGTATATTAAGATTCATGCATCTTGCGATTCATTGATCAAGACAATCATAAATCTTAAGATGAATCAAGACTCGTTCACCGCATAAGGTTCCTAAATTCTTCGCTCCCAATTTTTTTTTTCTATTTTTATAAATCGATTTGATCCAACATCCGTCCATTGTCTTGTTTCAAACTGGGCTTCCAATAGTTGTGTCTCTGATTCGTATTCTGATATCGATAGCGTTCTTGATATGCTCTCTGTTCATGTATCTGGTATCTTGGGTTGGTGTCTGGTTTTCGACAAGACAGATGCTCTCCTCTCCAGATAGTTGATATCTATGACAGCTCTGTGGTACCAGAAAAGAATTGAAACCACATATTCAGCAGTCGATCGATCTATACATAAATCCTTGCTGATCAATATCGAACTAACCTAATACCACCCATTTCGTCTTGTGCTATTATCTTCTTCTATTGTTAGGCAGAATTATTGCATTGTTACGGTGCTGCATTGTCACACAACAAGATCCACTCCTCTTCATGTTTCCGACTGCTTGCAAAGACTGACTCAACGTAGGTTTATGTATTCGGAACGTTTTATACTTTCACAAGGCATTGAATTCGTTATTTAACCAATAACCAAATCCGTTTTCTCAATACTTTCCATCTCGATCATTCGACGACACATCAACACGCATTCGGTTTTTAGTTTTTCGTTCAATTATTTATAATCCTCATTCTAATGTACAACTGTTTGTTTTTCGTAAAGTGTGTGTTTGCGTGTAATTTTTTTTTTGTTCTTTTCATTTTGTTTTTCTGTGTATTTTGTGTGAGATAAAGTTTTGTTTTGCGAGTTGAATGCCTGCTGTTCGCTGTGACCATAATTACTTTCCGTTTTATATTTATACGGTAGCACACAACGGTGTTCTCATGGGGGAGCGCAATCCCATTTTTGCTTTTCCTTTCCCATCAAGGTTGTATCGTAGGTAGTACCACGCGTGTTCTGTAGCAAACTTCCAGTCCATCGGATTTAATACACATACACGTTTAATCGCTTCTATTGCTCACTCATTTCGCTTCCTCTGTGCATATCATCATCATCCTATCAGTACGTTCGGTTCCCTTCTACACTTGATAATCTAGTTTCCGTTTTTCCTACCAATTCACGAACGAGCATTTTAGTATGCGGTTTTGAGTAGGTAAGTGTGTTGCGGATACGAGCAAGCCTTAAGGTTTTTATTTCATTTTGGAGCTAATTCCATCAAGTTGAACTCAGCTAACGTGTGTACGTGCTCATAACTGTAGTGTGGTGGTAGCATATAGAGTCCCACACGTATGTATCCATCCAGAATTTCTCTTGCTGTGGTTTATGAATTGGATAGCATTCTAAAGGATTTGTCTGTGAACGGTACTTTTGAATTTCTCTGTTATTCCTGCTTCTCTAGCAACAACTTCGTGTATGGCGTGTATTTAATAACCTTCCGTTTTTATAATCTACTTTGAGGGAAATTGTCCACAAATTTTAATTTTCGCTATGTTTGATAAAGATTTTATATGAGTAAACCAAACCAATCCATACACGATAATGTACATATGATGAAAAGATGAACGATGGAGAAAATGGTTACGGCTAAAACTCTATCAATGAACGAAAATTACATACTGGAATTGGAGGGTTTGTAGTAAATAGAGTAAATTAACCATACCAAGCAATTGCTCTTCATTGTAGCATTGTTCAGCCCTCAAAAAGAAGAAACTTTTCCAGTACAGATAGAAACAAGCAGCAAATGTGGAAACTTCTAGCCATAACGTTAAGAACGCTTAATCTTTAGCATCTTTTTATCGATTCGTTCGTTCGGATCAATTAATCGTTCACTATGGCTCAAATCTTTGTGGCTAAACCCTACTAATTGTGTTGATATCTAAGCGGTTGGTAGCAGAGTCAATGATAATCCAAAGTACCTTGACGGTCGATCCAGATTAACAGATACACCACCCTTTGCTCACCTTTCAGCCTCAATTGTTGCAGGTAATTGGTTATCCCTTATGTTATTTGAGTCCACAACATTATGCTCCGGTCCAGAGCGATTTGGATGCTTCTGCCTCTGTTTAAGGCTACTACAGAGTGTTATCTAAAAAGAGAAAACAAAAGCGGTACGGATTAACTTCATGCATTATCTTGAAATCGTTAAAAGCAATGACTCATATGTAAGTTTCTCTCTTCCTCATGTCCGGGTTGCATGTTACAGAAAAAGTAATAAACAACGCGAAGCCAAGCGCCATCAACTGCGAGCTTTGTTTAAGTTTCAGTGTTAAGTGCGCGTGTGTGTTTTTGTTCGCACTCTTTACAATGCACCGTTTGCCAACTGAAGTAGATAATTCTATTCTATGTGTCAAGCTCGTAAGTCTTCTTTCCACCCCGATTTGGTCGAAACCATCCAGAGCTTGCGTTGCCTCGCTTACGCTATTTCGACGCTGATGAGCAGTGGCGCACATTCATTACGGCGTGCTATATTTACGACATGCTTCAATGTTTAATTGGATTGCAAGCATGAATAAGGTACCAGCACAGTAATGCATCGTGTAGTTCATGGACACACACACCAGGGATAAGCCATACACAAATAAGTTTGCCATAAATCGTCAAAAAAACATTTCTTTAACAATAAAATAAAAATATTGAATAAGGACTCCTTTTAATGTTTAGAAAGTTCCAGAAACCCTATCCGTTGTTGGGTGCGCTTTTGGACACCGGTAGTCAGCACAAAACTCTCTCTCCTCTTCATAAACGACCCCCTGTGCTGTAACCCGCTATCTTCTTCACCATCACTCCTTGCCCCCTCCTCATTGCCCATGGCAATGAAAGCAACACAACACACACAACGCGATCGATAGAATCGATTAATGCATTTACCTTAAGGTGAACATTTACTCGCGCCACTACACTGTCGATGGTCATTGTTTCGCTTGTGGTGTGAAACCTTCCCATCGTCGTGAAATGGAGAGTTGTAGAGATGATCTTGTTGCTGCTGCTGCTGTTCATAATGATGATTCATTATGGTCGTCGAAGCCAGGGACAAAGAGACACACCGCAGACACACGTTATTGAATAAGAACGAAAAGCTCCGTAGGAAGATGATTCGCTGCATAGGTTTTTTTCGATCTTAAACCATTCATTTAAACACATCAAAACATATCAAGTTGTAGCAAGAGACGGTGATTATGATAAGGGTACAGCTGGTGCGCCTGGTTTTTCGCCAACGATCTTCTATTGTTTGTAAATTCTCGTGCTTATGAATTTTGACAGTTGCTTGGCGATGCTGTCCAATGTGTGGAAATTCCTTCAGACTCACGCACATAATAGCTCACACACGTACACACATACACACACACGCGCGCGCAAGCGTTTGCTTCTTCTACCCCCAGTAGATCGATTACTTTTGGGTTGTTGCAAAAAAAAAACAATAGGGGAAGAAGGATACTGGGGACCGGAGTTTGCTGATGCACTTTGACGCAGGGTACACACGCACACGTTACTTTCGCCGTCATTCACCTCCGGTGCTCACAAATATTACGATTTGCTTTTGCTTTGCTTTTTTTTTGTTTCTTAAAAAACGGTTTACGGGGTTTGTGTAGTATTTTAAGGAAAAATTGGTTGCTCAGCAGCTCTAGTTGTCGACGTTGGCGTACCGCTGCGTCCACTCCTTCGCATTCCGAATCGCTTCCGCCTCGTTCACCTTCCACAGTTCGGCCACATCGTTCGCTAGCGGATCGTCCGGGTTCGGTGCGCTCAGCAGTGCCTGAATCGACAGCAGCACGGTGCGGATCTGCAGTGCCGGGCTCCACTTGTCCTTCAAAATGTCGAGACAGATCCGGCCCAGACGGTCAATGTTTGGATGGTAGATCTTTGTTATGAAACGCACCTTCGGTGCCGACATCGGGTAGTCCTCGGGCAGGAACAGCTCTAGCTTGAACAGGCCACCCTCAAACGGCGAATCCTCTGGGCCGAATACGATAACGTGAAAGTAGCGAGCATTCTGTTCATCAGGAATAGCGCTAATGCCGGGGACGGGTTCCTGCATCAAGCGCTGCGTTTCTTTGATTATTCTACGGGGCAGAGCAGCCATGTTTGTTTAACTCTTCCCTTCTTTTCTGCACACACTCACACACGCGTACACACGCGAAACACAAAGGGGGATCGTCTACGGCTACCAGCTATGCACACTAGGACGGCGAAAAACACACCAACGCTTTGTTTTCTTTCCTTGTGTATGTGCACGTGTCGTGTGCTGATCAGCAGTATAGTTCCAGACTTTTCTTTTGCTGCACACAACTGTCTTTCCCGGCCTGCGTACGCCTTCTGCACCTAGCAAGTAAATCTGACAGTGGGCAGCCTACGGCGAACTGGGGCTTCTTCTTGGTCGTTTGCGCTGTCAATGGGCGCTGCTGCTGTTCCGCTGAAACTTTACGCCGCTTGGTTGGAGGATTTTTCCTTTCTGTCCCCTTTAACAATCTTGCACTACTGTGGAAATAGAAGCAGACTCCTCGTGGTCTTAAAAACTTTAATGGAACGATCTTTTTTACTCCTTTCGCCAGCAGCAGGGTGAGACGCGACAATCACGAAATCGATATAATGACAAATGTTCAACGCAAAAATCGGAGCACAAATTCCCCGTTCGAGGAAGGGAGAATGTATCCGATCCGGCCGGTTGCTATGTCGACACACTTTCACCCAAATGGTAAAAACGCTTCAAAATCACCAACGCAATGTCGACACGTGTAGATAGCAGGACTAGAAGAAGACCTAAATATTTACAGAAATGTACAGTAAAATAAATATTTTGCCAAGAGAATCAAACTTCTTTATTTTTGACATCAAACCCTATGATATGCAGTAATGAAAGATTGAAAAAAAGAAGACTCCAGTAAAAACATTAAAAAACAGCGTTGTGAAATTGTTTTTTACAACAAAAATAATATTGTGCAGCAAGATTTGCAAATAATCTTTTTTTTTTCAATTATGAAATGGTATGGAAAAATTAAAAGAGCTTAGGTTAACGACACTCCATTGTATACTACAGCATTAACTTCATTTCCTCAGTTATGCAACTAGTGTCGCTTCGGTGTATCAAACGGACTTGCGGTCGTAAAGTTTTAATAACAAAAAATAAGTGTCGTTTGGCTAAATATTCCGAGTGAAAACTCGTCTGAAATATTGAAAGCTCACGACAGCGAGCCATATGACAGAGAACAAGTAATCCTAGTCGTCATTAATTTCAGTATTAACATTGAGATTGTTCAATCAACGCCGGTATAAAGTCTATAAAAATAAAAATAAAAACGCCGGCATGAAGCGTTTCATGAAACGTTTGTTTGCGGAACATTTACGTTCCGTGGATCAGCCTGACAGGTAAGCTTCTGTCACAACAATCGTTACCAGCTGATATTTCATCTCTTTGGGAAATATTTCCACCGATAAACAAACCGCCTGCATAACAATGGGCACGTAAAAATGTGCAATTACGTCGTGAAATTCACCACTTTTTGAGTCCAAAATCCTTTTACTGGCTACCAGTATGGCAGCAATTTTGTCGGCCACCCGACACATCAGTACCTTTTACCGGCCTTCGGTACCAAACGTATGGCTGCTAACTTGGCTAATCAGCTACCAGCGCAAAAGCACCAACATCAGTGCAGTTGATTCATTTATTACCGAGCTAGTGGACAACAAAAAGCTAAAGTGGAAAGTGCTAAACAGTCGACATCGAAACGGACATCCCACACCGTCAGCACCAATTGCCGAACCATCACCGGTGGGCTTTGCTGCAAGTATTCGAACAGCGGTGGCGGAACCCATAGAGAAATCTTCGTTTAGCTTTAGCGCACTCTACAATGAGCTGACGAATAACCCACTAGTCGTAAACATTTGCCAGATGGAAGTATCACAAGTGGATCATCTGCTTGAAACGGCGCTGAAGGAGCAGAACACGGAAGACGTGAAGTTGCTGCTTGCACAAATATTGGAGTACGAGAATTTACCATCCCTGGCTGTACTCAACACGCTCCTTAAACACCTATCACACCGGACAGAAGCGGAAACGATCGAACGGTTAAGCTCACTCTACCGTAAGCTCCATCCGGAGCATGATAACACGGCGTTCGGCAGATTCGAACACTATACGGCGCTTTGTGAATGGAAGCGAGGAAATACGTTTAAATCGCTTGATGCTTTCCGTTCCCTTATGGCCGACTGTACCGAGGAACAGCTGATAACTATCGACCATATGCTGCTGGAAATGATCGATGAAACTATCGGCAAAAAGAGTGAAGCTGTCTTGCTGGCAGTAATGCAGCTGTGTGAATTCAGCCTGATCGAACTGCGGCACGAGTTTCCCATTTGCTACGTGTGGGAAAAGAGCTTTCTAAGCACATGGTACAGCGATCAGGAGGCGGCTAAAATGTTGTTCGATCGGCACGAGGCGCTTCGGCATGCTACCAGCAAAAGGTAAATAAAAGACAACGGGCAACACAAAAGGAAATATTATTTAACAACCTTGCCAAACTTTAAACTTGCAGGATAGCAAACCTTTGCTACAAACTGCTGTACGAAAGCAAGCTGGAAAAGGTGTACCAGCTAATCGAAATGTTCCTCAAGCACGAAATGAAGGCAGACTGTAAAGCGTTGCTTATACGGTTGTTTGAATATCAGTGTAAGTATATAACACAGCGTCTTAACAACTTACATATTTTAATGTACCCTTTCGGAATTCAAACACAGATTGGCGCAAAAACTTGCGCGGCTGTTCGGAAATTATGCAAAACGCCATCGATCTCAACATTTCCCTCCCCGAACTGTGCAACCGTCAGCTACTGGAGCTTCTGCTAGGCAGAAGCACGACCGAAAAGGCACAACGCGAATCTTGGAAAAAGTCCAAGGACTTAAAAGCAAACAAATACACGTTGAAATTCTAGTTTAGTTAGGTGTGGCGCCACACTTGAGGACTAAATTACATTGTTAAAAAATAATCGAAAATTTTAAATAATAATTTCATTCTGACGAACGGACAATATTGCGATTTGGTTTGTTAATACGATGTAGACGTAAGGTACCGTACGTTGGTTCTACAGGTTCATAAGCTCGATGTTTAGCTCTTTACGTAGTTTTGTTACATCCTGCTCCCAACGTTTCTCCCAGTATACGCCCATAAGTGGTTTAATGCGGTTTCCTGTATGCATAGCCCACGGTAAGTACTGTCGTAGATAGTTTTGTCTTTGCCTAAAACCAAAATTAAAATCTTTCTAGTGTAAAATTGTAAAACAAAACACAAATTCAACGGACAAGTACTCACTTTGGACGTAGTCGAAAGGCACCAAAGACGGCACCGCCATAGCACATTGGGAGGCCCGTGTTTAACGCTTCCACCCATTTGACCGTTACCTCGCCCAACATGTTTGTGGGCATATCGAGGATCGCATGCACCATATCGTGCGTTTCTCTGTACCGCGTCATGACGTAGGCAAGCTCGGGCTCTTCTAAAAATCGCACCTCCATCCGCGAATCGGGTGTAATGTTCTACAAGCACAAACATACCAAAGCATGAGCCGCTCGTTTTGCAAGTTTGTGAAAATTATCTTTACATTGTCCTCCATAAACTTTACGTAGGTGTATCCGAACGTATTTTCTGGTAACTTTTTAAGACTTTCCATATCCACCGTGCGCGTATTGATGCGAGGCTTTTCCACCAGAATCTGCTGTCCCTCCTCGGTGGATCGCATGTAGTGGCGCATCTTTTCCAGCGCCTCCCGGCCTGTTGTTTCTCCCAAGCAAGCTATCATATCGTGCCTACGGGAAACAAATGTAGTAAATTAATTATCGTCTATTAGCCTCCTGTACAAAAGCTTACCTTCGCGGGTCGATTAGAGCGGCGACAGAGCTGCCGGCACTTAAAAGAAGTCTTTGGATGTCGTTAACTTGAATTCGATTGCGAAGAAACTCTTTTGTGAACTCGTCCATCTCAACCGCCGCTGGTTGTGGTTCTTCGTTTGGCGGGATGCTGGCTGGCGCTGACGTACCATCGGTTGCGACGGTAGTGCTAAGTTGACGGTACCTCAGACATCTTCGAGTAGCGATAAACAACGGACAGCAGGTTTTTCGAACAAACATTTTTGATACTTATGATTTTCTACAAAGAAAAATAACTTATTTGTGTAGCTTGAATTGTAAACGAATGTGATAGTTAAAATTTATTCTAAAATGAATCAAATTTTCTCTCAAAATATCAGAAAAGAAGCTAAAACATTTTATTATAAACCTGTACAACTTTAAAACGTTCGGTGATGGTGTTGTTTATATAAGTACACTATCACTTATCAGTCTCTACATAGACAGAGGTTTTGAATGATATTCCCATTGCTATTACTTGTTTAACAACTTATATTAAGACTAAAACTACCAATCGTTTTAAACGTGTTTAATAAAATTCTAAGATGATAAAAATTGTTTTTTTTTATTCCAAAGTAAACATGGCCGTTACTAATAATAATGATAATTGATCATCAAAATGTTATTTTGGCTATTTATGAGGTAGATGTTTGCAATACCAGTTTGAAAGTTAAGTGTCACCAGTTAAAACCACTGATCCGATAATCCTAGTGTTAAGATAAGGTGATTTACAAGTGTGAGAGTATCATTTAAGTTAAAAATATTGTATTTCTCATATATGAAATATCAAGGCTTCAAGCCTTTTGATAGTTTTAAAATTAAAAGAAGAATCTTCAAATATTGTGGAAAATCTTATGTGTTTATCGGGAGGGCATAGGAGAGAAGCCTCTTTAAGCAAGAAATATTTCCAATCCCTTGAGTTCTTTGTAATACCAGTTGCAGTGTGCTTTTATCATACTCATAATGATTTGTACAAAAAGTATATTTAGAACAAAACGTGGCCTAAACAGCTTAATAATTAACGTACCACAGTTGCCTTATCAATTAACTGCTTTAATTTATTCCCAACTAATCAAGTATGCCGAAACAAAGCGGAACATGCTGGTCTTATCAAACAAATTCATTACCGGCAGCATGTAGGAAAGCCAAAATAGAAATTGCACTCATTTGTCCTACCGATGATATCAAAATTATGAGTTTTATGTGGGAATTAATTTAAACATAATCAACCAAAACCGGCAGCAAACGACGATCGTTCGGCAGAACGTTTGAGGAGAACTGCTTGTACCTGTATTTCCAACGCGATCTTCACCTTCCCAGTCCTTGACTCGTCAAGTCTGACGTCATCTCGTCACAAGTGCTATGGGGAAGGAATGTACAACAACATATGTGCCTGGTTTTTGTTTCCCTCAAATATGCTGGGAACGGATGTACAACGGATTTGACGAACACAACGCAGCCTCACGGTGGCAGCAGCAGCAGCATATACAACGACGACGACAGCGGTAAAGACGCGTGTCAATAAACCCGAGGTCACGGTCACTATTGTTTCCCTTGTGTGTTGGAGAAGATACGGTTTATATGGTCGGTTTTCGGGAAACATAGAAAAACGAATGGCGACCTTGTCTTAACGGAACGGAGTGGAAGATTAATGTTACTGACTTGATCAACTATTTCCTCTAATAAAGTTATAAGATTTAAATTAACCAACAATCTCGAAATAGTTTCTGTGCTATCGGCTTCGCGAACAGGAGAACCATATCATTAAAGGGCAACAGGCCAAGTACAAACGTTGCGTCCGTCCGAGATTTGCACGTAGTAAAACAAGCAAAACAGTCAAACTGATAAACAGGTTTTATGCTGCTGGTCTGGCGACGATGAGACGACGACGCGTTGGAAGAAGAAAGCAAACAATTGCCAACGCTTCAAAAACATTCTGCTCCGCTCAGTTCAGGGCGTCTTGTTTAACGGCAAAAAAATGTTGGAAGATATTTTAAGCCACATGAAGTCTAAATCAAAACAGAAGTAGGTGTGTCAATATTTAAGAAGCTGAAATTGTACAGGCAACCATTCACAAGGCAATCAACTGTTCGACTGTATCGATCATTCACCCTTGGCCAATATTGCACGATTCTTACTCCAAAATGCATGCATTGGAGGAACTGTTTCACGAGAGATCTTGATGAAACCCCCCTTATCAGCACGATAACAAATTAATGCGAGCATTTAACTGCCTTTACAACTTTATCGTGTAATGTTTTATATAATTTCCTTTTGGATTAGATTAAAAAAATGGCGTGTCCGTTGCACAATGACGAATATGAATTCATCCGATTGCTCAACGACCCCGGACGGTTATGACTTTGATGGGTTTTTCTTTCTTCATACATGCGACAAACCGAGACAAACGCGCGGCTCGTTACACAACGGTCCTGCCACCAGTCTTCTTTGCTAGGTGGTGTATATATTTAAACTCTCCATCCATCCATCGAGTTTCACTAAAATCTCCTACATACACACCAGTACACGCATCTGTACAACTGTTGAACTTAAAACTACACAGAAAAACTAAAACAACAATCCTACGATACAATACAATTATATCATGTGTGTTCGATGAATGTTTCCTTTAATATCAACTCACGTACCGGGAGGGCGTTTACGGTGAGCTTGCCAGTAGTTAGAGCTATACAAAAGAAGATTGTAATGCCACACTCCGGTGCTTCCATCGCGGTGTGGAGTTTCGAGCGAGAATTATCCGGCCTTTTTTGTTATTGTTATCACTGCCAATGACACACGGTCAAACGTGTGCCCCACGTGTCTGGGTGATTATCGCTTAAAACTACATCCGATCTCCTCTCTCTTTCTCTCTTTTTATACACTGGTTTAACTCGCGGTTTCGATGGCCACAACATTGCACACCCACGGGGGAAATCATTTTGGTGTGCCCTGCCTGTTTGAACATGATGCCCTTATGTCACTCACGGAACAGCAGGGAGCAAGGGAGTGAGGGCAACACAGAGAACTTGCTAATAAATATACTTCCCACCACTACTCGCCGCTTCTGTTTGTCCCTTTGGTTTTGTTCGCAATTTGCCTAATGTACAGGACGCCTTCGTCCATCTCTCCTCTCACACGTTATCGATTCTCCCGGCAGCGGGCAGTAGAAGCTTCTTATCCGACGAGGTTGTGTCTCCGCCTCCGCCTGATCCACCGCTCGGTTTCTTGCGGAAGGTGACGTAGGTGTATAGCAGGCTGCCAGCCACACTGATGTTGATGCCGAGTGCATTCAGCAACGAAAAGACGTAATCACCACCGATGAACATACCGATGTAGGTGACGCTGATGTTCTTCAGACACCCAACGATGGTAGTGGTCAGGGCGGAATTGTGCTGCGTGCACAGGATGACACTATATGACAGGATGAAGCCCATCACGCAGGACAGCAGAAACTGGGCGGCAAAGAATGGGTCATTCCATCCTTCGTACTGCCACGCTCGGTCAATATCACCTGCCAGCCAAGTTCCGACGAACGCTGGTAGTATCATGAACAGTGAGTTGTAGTACATCAGCCCGTACTTGCCCATGTCGGCGGTGTCGAGCTTCTTCTTCATGTACACACCGTTCGCCGCGGTCAGCGTGTTCGTGATCATCACGTACATGTAGCCCTGCAGATTGAAGGAAAGATCGTCCAGCGCGGCCATCAGTGCGCCACCGACCATAGCGAACACGCTCACCTTCACCGCCAACGACGGTCTTATCCCGAGCACCAGCAGCTCCAGCAGCATGGTAAGCAGAATGGAAAACCGCCTCAGCGCCGCGAACATTGGCAGACTGAGCGCCTGGGTACCGCCAAGCCCAAACATCATGTTACCGAGATAGATTAGCGGCAGCGGGAATATCCGCCGCGCAATGTCACGGCTGAAATCGGGAAACTTTACCAGCTGTAACCGCTTTGCGACAAACAGCACGACGATACTGGCCGTTAGCTGACCGAGACTGAGCACCAGGAACGAGGGAAACCGGTAGCTGGTCAGTACAGTTTTGTTGACTACCGTGATCAGGAACGACGAGAGACCGTAAAATACGGCACTGGATAGTTTCAGAAATTGGGTCGTTTCGCCTCCCGCCATCTCCGACGCGGACGATCGTAATTTAGACAGATAACCTATCATCGTGGCCCGGGGTCCGATAACGCTTAGAGGCGCGCTTCCGTTCTGGATCCGTTCTCGGGATCTTGAGGGGGCGGTCTCTTCAGCCTAAAATGCGGTGCGAGATTCCGTGGTGTGATGCTTATCGCTAAAGGGTCGTGCTGTAACCAACGGTCGAGATTTGTACGGATGATGATTTTGACTACCGACTTCTTTTAATGTCGGCTCCTTTGCTGGTACTACACGGACAGTAACTGTTTCATGGGGTGGTTTCGATCGATCCAGCATTCTTGCGGGAGGGCCTGCTCTCGTCGGGTTCGGCACTACCACATGGCACTGGTTGCTGGGGTATTTCTTATTTTCCTTATATTTGCTTGTGTTTGCCACGGATGCGTTCCAACATCAGCCGAGATTTGACACTTGATTTACACGGTGGTGACGGTCCCAACGCAGGACCGGCACAGTCGTTTATTGACCAGCATTCATCAACTACGCTAACAACACATTTAGCGAAGCAGAGTTTTCTCTCTGGCGTTCGATTACACTCGTCTGGATGATTCCTGTACCGTGCCGCTGTTTCGGAATTCTAGCATGATTCACGGATGGCACACGACACATCCCAACCAAGGCACACGCGCATGTAACTTTTGCCACTTATACAAAAGGAACCGAGACGTACGTTTGATGGTATAAAACGTGTGCCGTAGCGCGATGACACAATCGCTTCTAATTATCCAATCTACAGCACGAAGCGTACAAAATTACCGCGAGCGAACTGCGAACATCCGAAAACCCTTTCGGAAGGCCACGGATTCCATCAACGGAGCACACTTCGATCCGCCACCGACCAACCAGTCACACACACTATTGTAGTGAATGGACCTCGCATCTAATGTCATACCCGGGTTACTGAGTTTGACAGCGGAATGACATCGCCTTGTTGTTTTTTTCTCCTTCTCTGCTATGAACCGCAATTATGAAATTGTTTTGGGGAAAATTAATCCATAAATTTGACATGAAAAAGCTAATTTAACATACTACACGCTTTAAAATCACAATAAAAACACTCACAAAACTTACCGTAACGCGCAGGATAGCGAATAAACTTGCTAGATTGCTTAAAAAACAGATTGTTTTGCTTGCGGAATTTGTCTCAATTGTGGCGCAACTGAGTAAGCTACTTTCACGCACCCATCTAACAACGGGGCGATTCGGGCGAATGTACAGTGCGTGACGAATAGTGATGTGCTCTGTGACTCTTTTCAAAGAGTGGCTCTCTAGCTTTCACTCTTTTGAAAGAGTTGAATCAAAAACGGATTCTATTTATTCCACAATATTCAATTTGTAGGAATGTTACCTGATCAGAATAAAACCAACCTTAGAAGATAATAATTTGTTTTTGGAATACTATTTTGAATTTACATTCTTTCCGGGATTTTATCTATTGAGTCCGAATCAACTCTTTGCGGAATTAAATTGTTCAACTTCAATATCCTTACGGAATTGATTCTTCTGATTTCGTACCAACTCTTTATGAAATTTCTTCTTGGTGTAACAAACTCGTAGGTCATAGGCCACCCATGCCAACCATTTATGACTTAGACTTTTGACTATGAGACTTTTTGTACCTCATAGTTGAATAGTCAAAAGTCCCTCATTCCGAGATATCATAATGGATGATATGTACACCCCAATTCTATTTTGTAACGATCAGCGTCTTTCACCCCAACAACCGGACTGCGCCTCAGCCCTATTAATTCCGTAGCAAGCCTCTACAGCATTGCATATTAATAATCTTTTCCAATCCTCTTCCAAATTTCCATTTTTTTTATTGGTACTCTTTCTTAAATCTCTGTTCTCTTGTTGGTTTTAGGAAACTGAAATCACTCATTAAGTATAACAATATTAAGTCAGCTTTGATAAACGGTATGGGGAACAACGAATTTTGATTTATTTTTACTATACCATATTATGTACCTCACAGTAGAAGAGTACCTGCTACAGAAAAGATTAGCATTTTCCACACAGGAATGTTGCTACGCTTCTTTGTGATTTTTTGTGTGCTTTAAAAAAAGAATGGAAAAGGATAAACGACAGCGATCTGGAGGAGTACGTGAAGGATGTTACATTCAATTGTTAGACGGTAAAATAAAACTATCACTCAAGGCCATCGAGTATGGCCTGAGCGCATCAGTAGCAGCAGCATCATCCACTAACTGTTATCTTCGGTCGCCCTTCACTGCGGTGCCTTTGGCTTGACTGTTGCGCCCCGTCCGGGGCGTATTCTTCTGCGCAGGTTTCATGATACTGGGAGATGTGGCTGCTGCAGCGGCGGCCGCAACTGCCACCGAATAGCGCGTCGTGGCGGCATGTGGTTTTGGTTGCGGTCCGGAATTGGCCGAAAGCATCGCACTGTTGTTACTACTGTTTGGCACAGGCTTAGGCTGGCTTCCCATTGATTTCCCTGTGCCGTTGTTGCTGTTCGGACCACTGTTTGGTCCACCACCCGACCCATTGTTAAGGACGGGTTGTGGTAGGGAAGCGCTCAAGTTCGGGTTCGGTTCGCTCATGTTGTGCATTTCGTTGAAGGTGTAGCAAAAGTCGCCTAACCGCACGATCTCTCCATTTTTGCCCGAGTACAGCGTTAGCGACTGACGCCAGACGTTGGCATACCCTTTCGTGAGACGCACGATATCGCCCGGCGACAGCTGTTTGCCCGGTTCGTCCCAAATCGACACGTTGATGGCGGCGCTCTGGTCGGCTACCTTAAACGTGCGCACCTCACGGTTCTCCTTCGTCAGCGTGACCGGACCTATCTCCAGTATGATGAAGATCACGTTAATGTTTTTCATCCCCGGGTAGATGTCCTTAATCGCCATCAGGTCGGTTGGGTTGGGATTGGGTGGTGGGTGGTTCTGCATCGGACTGGCCCGGCAAAAGATCGATTAATTAAGTGGAATCCACACAACGAAAAGGATAATTTAAACTGAGTTGCTGTACAATACATACCCGTACATATTAACGGCCATTACACTTCCACGAGGAAGCAAATTTTAACCGGGAGCAAGAAGTTTTTCGTACCAGCGACGAGATTGGTGTGTTTACGAATAAACTTTTGTTTTGTTTTGATTTCGCCCCAAACATCCTAATTTGACAGCACGGTTATGATGAAAAAGATACGGAAGCGGGAGCGAAGAAAGAACAGTGGAGCGAAACCGCGGCGAGCGTCATTACAGCTGTCAAAGTGACTGTCATCCTTGGAAGCAAAAATACGCCATCGCGGTTGCTGAGGTAAGAGCACCTTTATCCTTTCTGCCTCCTTTGTTTGATTGTGATTTAATATGTTGAAAAGCGTATTGAAAGATTGAAGATCTAGTTTGTGATAACGTTTCGTCCCGGTTCGATTTTGACGCGCACTAGGAATACGCCAATACACGCCCCAACATGGATATCGATGAGGAAGAGTTCGAGGCACCGACGTCCAGCAGCAGCCGAGGTGAGCGGAAGCGATTCGAGGTCAAAAAGTGGAACGCGGTAGCGCTGTGGGCCTGGGACATCGTGGTGGACAATTGTGCGATCTGCCGGAACCACATTATGGACCTGTGCATCGAATGCCAGGCGAATCAAGCGTCCGCTACCAGCGAAGAATGCACGGTCGCCTGGGGAGTCTGTAATCATGCGTTTCACTTCCACTGCATCTCCCGATGGCTGAAGACCCGGCAAGTCTGTCCGCTCGACAACAGAGAGTGGGAGTTCCAGAAGTACGGTCATTAGGATTATTGATTTAGGCCCCGATCTTGCATGTATGATCTTCACATCAAGAGAAACAGAGACAGATGCATGCGGAAGTGACGAGTGACCATTCTGCACATCCCGGAAGCTACTAAAGAATGAATCTAAGAAAACACAGGAACGAAAGCGATTTGTTGTACACAAGCCGTAATAAATTTGACAGTTTTATCGCGTGAGCTAAATTACACCCTAATTAAAAACGTTTATTCGATTATTTTCATCATCACAGTCTTTTTGGTTCTCTTTTTCCGGTTTGCAAGAGTTGGAAGGTCATCAAGCATGCCTGGGAATCGTATCGGTAATGGGTAGAGGCGAAGCATCATCGTCGATTTGAGGTTTCGTTCGCCGGCTCTACCCAATGATTGGTGCCGAGCTTGTTAGACCAATGTGGCCAAGTTTTAATGATATCGAACAGTGCCTTGCCGGGACTCTCGAAGGGCGCCAGCTGACGGTGACCGTACAGGCTGTAGTTTGAGGCAAGGTAATTTTCCTTCATACCGAGCAGTATGAGCTGTTTAGCGGCACTTAGCTGCGCCACCGGTGGTGGATCCGCGATGAACGTCCCAATGAATGCTATACAGATGCTGTCCACGTTAAACCCTTCAAAGAGGAACAAAGATCGGGGTGATTAGGACCGTTTTTTACGGACTCTGAGGCCGGACATGTCTTCGCCTCCATACCTTTTGTGTGTGCTCCTTGTTTAGTCCATCCTCTGCCCTCGTATGCGTTGCCATCGCCTCCTACCAGGAATTGGTACGCAATGTCACTAAAGTTCCTCGAGTCGGGATTCGAATGAAATTCTTGAATCAATTTCACCTGATACATGCATTTTGCCTAATAAAGAAAAAAAAACAGAAAAAAAATGAAAGGAATGAAAAGAAATACACTGAAGTCGTGAGGTAGCTCGAAAGTACAATCAGCAATTTAAAGTAGAAGGTCGAATAACAGTAAAACATTATCTCCCGTTGAAGTTTTTTTATACAGCATGGTATATTTCTGATCGTTTGTCTGCCTTTTCGGTTGAGTAAAATCACCCTGAACTAACCTAATACTGCTGTGCGCCATGGCCAAGCTCCTCCTTCAGTTGCTCCCGATCGACGTACTGTGGTAAGCTTCGTAGTGCCTCTATCAGCCACTTGCCCGTACCAACAGTATCGTCCAAGTGCTGTGATGCATACAGTTGGTATCCCTTCTTTAGGTACCGTTCACTTACGCCGTACTGAAGAATATACTGTAACAGTTCCATCTGCTTTTTGGTAGGTTTGTCCGAATAGTTGTACTCTCCTATAAAAGCTATCCCTATGCTGCGATAATTGTAGCCTGCAACCGACGATTAAAGACAGAATATAGGACTTAATGTAAATACAACTTTAGTTCTTTTCGGTTGTTATTTTACTGTTAGTATTTTTTACCGGTAATATAGGCACCCATTTTGTGCCAATTTCGACCCTCATAGATGTGTCCATCCCCGCCGATCAGAAAATTGAACCTGATATCGTCGTAGTTTTGGCCATCCATATGGAACTCCTGTATCAAACGCACCCGCAAGCGACACGCAGCCTGCAAAGAGCAAGACGAATTCGTCACGTGTTGGTGAAGCTTTCATTATGCGAAAAGATACCGATAATGGTTATCGATATAATTGATTTGTGATATTATGAAGTCCTTGTCACAAACTTTCCAATATTATGTGTAATTGTTTAAGCATAGTGTTTGCAGTTTAATGGATATCGTGGTTGTACCAGCTACAGTATGATTAAATATAAATATTGTTCGTATGTTTCCATTTGCGGTTTGCACACGTACTTTTCCTTTATTTTAAACATCCTCGGGACTTATGCAACGTCCACGTGGACCACTCAGTCTTACTCGAGCCCTGCTTGCATCACTTTCCGATGCGCACGGTTACGCATTCCTTCATCTCACTTCACATCCTCACTGAAATGTGGCAAATGCTTCAACTGCTCCATTAGATATTTGCCCGGGCTGATGGTGGTTTTCAGCTGACTGGCACCGTGCAGCTTGTACTCGTTGGAAAGCCACCCCCCGTCGGTGCCGTTGCGAAGAAGCAGCACCAACTGCTCGATCTGCTGTTCCGTCGGCCGATCGGTCGTCTCGTAGTTACCGATGAATGCGATCCCATGGCTAATCGTGTTGTAATCTGTGAAACACCAATCCAATTGTTTGCAATTAGGTTGCTTTGCGGACGCGATTTAAGCCTCTCTCCACTTCTCGATCGCACGCGACTGGTACATACTTTTGGTGTGGGCTCCAACCTTAAGCCATCCGCGGCCCTCGTACACGGAATCGTCACCACCGATCAGAAAGTTGTACCCGATATCACCGTATTTGACATTATTTATGTGATACCGTTGGATTGATTGCACTAGCGCTTTGCATGCTTGCTGCATATGAGGTCAGTGGTGTATTTGTAGTATGGTGAAGGGACGATAGGAAGTTTGTGCAAAGAGTAAAGTAAAGAGTAGAGAAGAAAGTGGGGTAGGTGTAAGTCTTAAAATGTTGGGTAAAAATTAAACTAAAAGTTGATGGCAAATGGAATGTAGTGTGAAATGTATAGTAAGAATGCTACATTGTAGAAGAAAGAAAAAATTGGGAAGGAAAGCTCTGTGATCTGTATGTTTTATGGCAAGCGGTTTGCAGCATAGCATTTTAAATTACTGCAACGGCACGCAGCTTCATGATCATATCGGTTATGTATGTCGCAATTAGATATAAAGCACTGGATGGAGCAGCATCGTGGATATTTGCACACACTTGCAAGAAGTAACACTGAATTGACTGCGCGAACTCGGACGAACACTTAATGAGAAAAATGGTATTATAGTATGATAGTAATCGGGTATGTTCTTATTGTGTATGTATATATGTGAGTGATACGGTAACAATACAATAATATACAATGCCGATAAGTATTTGTGAATGTGATCTTTTAATAATAACTTCACTGCTTTCAAGAATTTTAAGAATAAGTTAAATATGTAACTATTGTGCTGTATAGAATTTCCATAGTTATAGAATAGTTTCAACTATATTCCTTTATGAAGGTTTTAACGGAATTGGTTGAAATATAATTATATGTGATAGTTAACGTTTGATTTCAACCATACCGTGCTGTTGCAGCGATCCTCACTGGTATAGCTGATGTATTTTTTAATTTGCGTGATTGACTGACTGATGATTTTTTGTGAAAGTGTGTTTATCATTTCAAGATACAAATTTATTTATTACTCGGTAAGAATTTAATTATTGTTCGTATAGGGGAAAAACTAACGGCAAAGTAACATTTTAGCAGTACGCAACACCTCGTAACGTATCCCATTTTTTCTGATGTATATTACAAATATATTTTCAAAGATATTGAATTTAATGCTAAGCAATACCGCTAGGCCGTTCCTACGGAATAAATAAAATTGCTTGCTTGCTTGTTTTGAAAAACTGTAACACATGTAAATACAAATTTACCAGCAAAAATTTACTGTTGAGTGGAAAGCAGGTGTGAAGTTATGGAAATAGTAACTTCAAATTAAACTCATAAATTGATTGTTACCAAGTGGCGGATCATGATTCAAAGAGGCTCCAAGCGGTAGTATTTTATCTGGCTCTTTACGATAAAAGGCTTGAAAATGTAATATTTTATCTATTATATTATGTAAACTACTGGTGAACACCATCTTTACATAAAAAAATATTTTACTTCGAAGAAAAAAATTATCTATTTGACATTCATAATACTTACTACTGTAATGGTTTATTCGTTAGAAAAACAAAGCAAAACAAATATCTTTCTTATTCAATGTAATCATAGCTCATTTAGATTTTTTGTACTAAACCACTCCGTAAATTGCGTGTTTGTCATATTGCAAATTCTGGTTCTAGTCACCTCACTGTTCGAAGCGCCCGCATGAGGCCCGGTGAACGCTTAGTCGGTTCTATGGATGATCCGCCTCTTGTCTTACCAGATCGACAGCAAAGACTAATGTCGAAAATAATTTTAAATAACATACCTTATTAAACCACAATTGTGTGGCTTATGAGATGCTAATGTCTTGATCTGCTATGGAGATTATGGCAAATACAAAACGTAGTATTTTTCATCTAAAACAATTCAGCTTCACGTCAAGTTCAACTAATCAAGTGTTAATTCATTTACACTACAATTAATGCCATAAGATTACAGTTCACTGGCATTTAAATATTTACTTCTTTGTTAACATTGCTTGTCAAACTAATGTTTTATTTTATCTACACATACATTTCTGCATCAACAACTGTACAAAAGTAAATCAATTTTGGATTCTACGAAATAATTAAACGAATGAGAAGTTAGACTATTCCTAGGCTTTGTTTTGAGAAAAAAATAGACCGATATTTTGTAACAATTTTGAAACCCACACAACAACGTGAAAAAAGACATCGGACTTATAGTGGTCGGCGAAATTTGGAAACCTTTCTTTTATCCCATTAGTTGAAAGAAAACATGAAATCGTGACCAAAACGGTCCTATTATTGATTGATTAAAATTATTAAAGCCAGCCAGTTGGTTAGTCTTCATTTCACTAACACGAGTAGGGAATGCTGTCCAACTTTCAGATTTCGGTCTAGTTTTGTACACAATCATAGCTAAAGAGTATTCGAATCATTGTGTTAAATGAATCAAGTCACCGTCCAGCATGGCACAAAATCACAAGATATCAGAAGAAGTAAGGTGAAAAGTTAGGGTATCCGACTATAGCTGAACGCTTCTTTAGCTAGTACAAAATATGCGCAAATACTTGAATGTGTTTTTTTAATATCAATCAAAATTAAAATGCTATTGAAGTATATGTGCACATTAAAATGGGGAAATGTAAAATAGTATATACTGCGCTTTTTACGGCTCTGCCGTCACGACTGAATTTCCTTACCACTGGCTCCGATAAAAACATGTACATTCTTATGAATGAAGCTTGCGTTTGGGGAGAGGGGGGGGAGGGATGGTCTATAAAAATAGACACACACACACACAATGCGTGATAAAAAGGGAACCACTGGTTTGATAATGCTATCGCTGTGAAAGTTTACACTGAATGGACGGCCGTCTTATCTTTGTGCCGGTTTCGCGGTTCTAACACTTACCTGCGTAGTGCAACCTTCGGTGGCAGTGTGTGCAATGATCACTTTGCCAACCGGAAGCTTCAGATCGGTCAGCTCTTCTCTGGGCGGTTGCGCTAGCCACTCCGTCCTGGTCACTAGCCGCAACGGCTTCGGGTCGGGAAAGAGATCGTCCTCTGTGGAGAAGAAAAAAGACCATAAAACACGAGCACCAGTTAGTTAGTACGACTGCACGTCGACGGCAAGAGATGCAACCGTTAGGACCCCATGCAAAGCCCACGTACAAAAAACAGCTTTTGTACCTATATCCTTGTCCTGCGGGATGTTGGGACGATTGTCGTTGCCGTCGCCAACGGGAGGCCTTAATCTAGCTTTACCTGACGCGGTGAGGATCGATATGACCGCTACAATGGCACACAGGACAATCATCAGCGATATCATCACGATAAAGCTGAGCAAGGGTTTGTCCTTGATGATTGTCTTAAGACTAGATTGCCAGCTGCGCGGCTCGGGAGGCGTCGATGCTGGTGGTACTGATCGGAGAGAGGTGGGAAAAAGATCACAGATAAAAAATTGAAAATGTCTCCAACTGTCTCTCATGCAACCGGTACTACCTTTTTTGCTGGTATTCGTTTGATCCGACTCGTTTTCGTGCACCTGATACCCCTGGTTGGCGGACCCGTTCTTACGCTCCTGGTAGATGTTCTTGATCACGACCTGCCCCTTGATGTACGTTTTGTTGCCAAACGTGATGTCGGAGGAGTTGTGCACGGCGATCGCCCCGATGGTGGATGCCCCGGGACTAGGCCGTGCTCCGGGGGCGACGGCCAGTTCCGAACCTGCTTTAAGGTTACCGTTTGGGAGGACGCGCGCTTCCCCGGGTGCCAGTGCACCCGGGATACCATCGATGGCTCTCTTTATAGAATCATCGTCACACTCCGTATCGCTGCTGCTGTCGAAGACACTCGAATCGTCATCGTCACCGTTGTCTGTCCGTTTGATGGATGATTGTGCCGTGATGGCGGAGAGACTGCTGCCTCTCGTGATATCTGCTTTGTCGGGATCGGTGAGCACCTCATCGCCACCACCGGCCGGTAACGATTGTGTCGTCGTGTGGTATCCGTTCTTCACTGTCACTGATCCATTTTCTAGCTGATGGTTTCTTGCCAGTGCCATCGCTCGGAGCCGTTTGTTTCGTGTGCGTGTACTCTATTACTATCAGATAACTGCAAAAAGGCGGCTGCTGCTGCTGCTATTGTTTGTAGTGCTGTGCTGGATCGAGGCTTTATCTCAAGGAAGTGTTGAGAAGCATCTTATTCCGCTGGTGCGTTGGGCTAGTGTGCAGAGGATGAAACAAGGCTGTAAAAATAAATGCCATTAGTCATGGGGCGACGAGTAACGTGGCGAGCAGCATGTGCCATTGCAAAACTGGAGCGTAACAACGCAGCCAAGATGCAACGATGGTCGGGTTGTTGAGAGCTTCCTGGAAATCACTTCCAAATACAGACATTATGTAACGTATCGGAGTGCTGTGTTCCGATAAACATGCTTTAGAACAATGTGTGTCGAGAGCAAAGAGAGTCTGTACTTGTGGATTGCAAAGAAAAAAAACTAAGGTCTGTATCGCGCCCCGCTTGGCCGCACTGGTGCATGATAATGGCGGCCAATGTGTTTGTACTGAGGTCAACCTAACATGGCGGGTATCGCCTGATAAGCACACTAAAGAAAAACTGGAAACAGCTCACTTCACTTCTTTTCAGGGGTTTGGTGTGGCGTGCAGTTCATGATTGGCTCGTGTTCTCTTGATTGTTTTGCGGATGTCATAGGCCATCAACCAGCGCAGGTTGAATCTTCAGGAGAGTTTTGCATCGAGAGTTCTGTTAGGTGGATCACGTAAGCAGTTACTCCAAGAAAAAGCAGTTTAAACCGCCTTGTAGTAGAGGATAAAATTGCAACGCAAATCATAATCAATTTAGAAGCCTTTACATTTAATTCTGTTCTGTCTAAACGTGGGTTTATCTTATAAAACTGTCCCTATAAATTAAAGAGCACAAGAAATAAGTAAAGTCTGGAGTATCGCGACCATTCCTCAAATAAATTTGAATTTTGATAATGTGAGTATTATTCAGCGCACAACATATAAGACTTCTTTTCCAATGTTCTGTAAAGAGAGGGCACCTTAATATGCTTGAATTAGATATGGAATATTTGTTTAACAAACTACTGGACAATCATTACAAACACTGGTCACGAACTTTTAAACACTCTTTTGAAGAAAATCTGTTTGCTAGATTTCACATCACTAAATACCGCGCCTCAACCGATTGATTACAGTGGAATAATCTCTGCACCACCCTATTTGCATAGTCACTGCAACACTGACTCCAACCATTATGCACCCTTACCAGCTTTCACAACGATCGTCAGTGGGTAAAACATCTTCCTTATCACCTCTCTCTCTCACACACACACAGGCACACACGTACCCAACCCAATCTCTCAAGTGGTATGCGATGTCGGGCAGGGTGTTAAGCCGTTGGCAAATCCTTGTAGCAGCTTATTCCACCGCAATCGTGCTGCATCGACAGGAACTGGAGGCTTACAGGTTTCTCGGAACAGCAGTACCGGTTGGAGAGCATTCGCACGCGTCATTAATCCCTTTGCTGGATGTTGCAAAGTAGCTAAATAACTCAGGTTCCATAGTTTCCGTAGCTCGTAGTCCAGTAGCTTATGCAAGATCGTTGGAGATCGTGTTAAAAATCACGTTCAAATATGCGCACTTTGCAACAACGCAACGTTACCCACATCCATCACAGAACACCATCACAACCATCACAAAAACGATCACTTTCAACTGGCCAAACCTCCACCCCTTCGCAGCAACCCCTAAACCGCCATCCCCTTTTTTTGCGAACGATCGAAGGCAGCCCCGATCATGTGCCCGTGCGTGTCATCGTATGCTCATGCTGTGTTGAAGGTTATTTGTTCCGTGCCGTGCTGGATATTTGTTTTACGTATCACCAACACCAAAACACAAAAAATAGCAACCCCTTCTCTCTAGATTCGACCCATCTTGGGCGGATAGGTAAATAATGATCTTAGACCTTTTGTTGCAAACCTGTACATGAGACAAACTGTCCACCACGCGGCTTTGTGCAAGAAGAGTAAAGGACACTTACACTGGTTGGACCGGATGATGACTTTACTTCTTTATAGCTGGTTGCTGGTTGCAATAGTTTGAACAATTTAAGATATATTCTTCCCACAAATCACTGTTTTCACACAATCACCCAGTGAACATTTGTGTGTTTTTTTCTTGCTTTATTCTCTGCTTCCTCTTGCTTTGCTGACACACACACACACACACACACACACACACACGCACACAGATAAACGATCTAATGTTGTGTTAGGCGCACTAATTTACGTACTTTTCCACTCTGCAAAGCGATAAACAGAATAGCGTGTTTATCCGTCCCGAAGTTGATCGGACAGGCGAATTTATGGAATTTGTCTCTTTTCAAATTCTTTTCAAAACACTTCACAAACCACGGCGCGACGGGTTTTTGATGGACGGCGCGTGCTGCGGCTGATGATGACGCGCTGGTGACCGAACCGTTGCGTATGCGTTCGCAACCTATCAACTACTATCATCTTGGGACGGGAGCTTGAAGCTTTGGGACAAACCAACACCGAACCACGACGGCCCGCCTTTGACGCACATTCGCTGCCACACATTCACACACAACGGCGAGGGCGCGATCGTGGTCGGGGGTTCAATCGCGAACACTCCGCACCATTTTACGTTTGTAGCGCCATTCATGCGGTGTCGGCCGGGAAGAGTATTGCGATCGAGATGTTTTTATGGATTGGTAGGTGATCCGCTTAAGAGTTTTTTTTTAAAATAATGTTATACATAAAATAAAAAGGCAAAAATGTTGTAAATTATAAATTAACATTACTTCTGATTGTTTTAATGTTTTTTTCAACTTCTTTTACAAATTAAAATACACTATCACCTGGAACTGGAACAGTATCTAATTTTACGCAAGCCTTTTTTATAGTTTAACATTGATCTACAACAAGGCAGTGCGGGCCACATTGCATCAAAATGTACATAGTCGTAGGTCAATTACGAATTTAGTAACCATCTGATGTATTTTAAAAAGTAGCTTTGCTATGTTAGCACTATTTCTTCACTTGCTTGTCCAGTGGTTTTGATATTAAAAAGAAAATTTATAAATAACTTTGCAAAAGAAAGTCTAAACAAACCTCAAGCTACAATTTCAGTTTGAAGACCTCCGGTAAATGTTTAAATTCTATACGATAATGTAAATTATGTATGCTTGATTTTCCTTGTTATGATTGATTTTAAGAAGTCATTTATCTAAATTAACATTTGTGTTATTTGACAAACATGTTGCTTGAGTTACAAGTGATTGTTGGCATCATGTAATGTTATGCTTGAAACTATATTATAAAGCGCATTGTTTCTCGTAATGCAAAAAAATGTTTTTGTTTTAGTTAGTATAATGTTAAAATTATGTAAAATTATTGGTGTACCGAAATGTCAGCAAAGGTAACATAGCAACGGAAGCCATCCCTACAGAATCATTTTACAGCTGGATTTTCATCTGCATTATCTGAGATGTACGAAAAGCTGATTTTATTTTATCTAATCATAAAGTACCTTTTTAATAAGTCATACCGTTTGTAGAACGGTACCAAATAAGAAACACAATGTAAATAAGTGTTGTTTTCGCCAAAAAAAAAAAAACGAGATTTGCGTAATATTTCCTCAACGTGATCGCGTCGTTCATATCTAATCAACGAGTGACCATTAAAATAGCTTCTAACCATCATCCAGGGCGGCTTAATCTATGTTTTAATTTCATTTTGTTAGGGAGGGTTGTTAATCGGTTCAAATCGGCGTTCGGGGATAAGCTCATTTGAAAACACGTTTGCATCTAACAGTCCCATCGCAGATGATGATGGTGGGATCAGAAACGTGCTGTACATCAAGCCAGCATAATGTACTTAATCAAAAACTAGTATAAAATAGAAAAAATCGTAAACCCACATTTAAATATACAACTTATAGTACTAGAAAATAATGTTTTCTGATATTGTAACATTGTATTGAAACCACAGTGGATCCTCTAATAAAGGCCACCTCTTTTAACGCAAATCATGCATAACGAGCAATTCAATCTGTCGTAACAAGCTTTTCGTTTAACGAGTGTGTCCTTGCAACGAATCAAATGTATTATGAGGAGGTCCACGGTACGATATTTTTATTTAGCTATGGACGATGAAGCAAAGCCTTGCTTAGACGGAGTTTAAAATTCTTTTCTGATCCATGCTTCTCTAATATAACAGTTCGACAGATGCTTGTTCAAATTCCTACACATCGAGTTATTTTTTCTATGTGCGTATCTACTTTTCAGATATTTTAACATATTCCACGTATGATTCAATCAACCTCTTATTACGCCATCATCATCACGTTAGTGCATACACAACTTATCAGTTTTCTCAAAATTCATCAACCGTTTTAGTGTATGTCTTTAGACGTAATAGTTACACACACACATGCGGTCATGTGATGAAGGTATCACAAATCCTACTTTTTTTATCTGAAGCACCACAAAGCGGATGATGTTTGGTGATGATTACAGACCGGCCGATCGGTCCATCTTCTTGCAATAAATGCCACAGGTTGAAGTGGTTTTCTGTTTGAGCGTGTTTGTCTTGCCCTTTTTATAGTTGTTGCACATTTTGCTCTACTCCAAGCTTAGCGTTCCCTTCGCCTTTTGCTCCCCTGTCCACCATTCGCGGACTGTCAGCACTGTCCGGATGGGAAGGGACCGCTAGCGTCTCTGGTCGAAGGCCTCCAACATCGTCGAGGAAAGTGGTTTGCTTGTCACACCTGCCGGCCGTTATCAAATCTACAATTAATTTCAATCACCACCTAGAACTTCACACTGATAAGGGAGAAAATAAAAAGTGCTCCAGCACCAGGACAACGGCAGAAATGGCGCGCTATTCTCGGCGGCAGCGGCATGACGCCGTTGTGCGTATACGTTTGGATGGATCGTTGCGTTGTATCGCACTAAATGAAGCGATTTTTTCCTTCTCAGATTGGATCGTAAACGAGGGGCGAGAGATAGTAGTAGGTCGCATCGCGGTGCAGTCCATGGATAAACAATCGTAATCGAGTTCGATCCAATCAGTCGGCATGCGCACGCGATAAAACAAATCCCTGTTTCCCGTTGCTGTACTGCTGCTCACATTTACATACTTTCCTGTGCTGTGTTTTTGCGTGTCGTGACGGTTCGGAGAGGGCGCAAATAATGTTACTAAGATCGCCTGTGGCAGAATGATAACCGTCGTGCAATATGTTTGCTTACCGGTTGATAACGGGGCTTCGCGTCAATGGCAACATTGTAGGAAAAACGTGTAGCATAAGTTTAACCGAACTCGTACACACAAATGTGCAAATGCAGCTGTTCTGCCGTTTGGTGTTTGAAGCTATTTTGTCCAAACAGAGTTTTTTTTTTGCAGATCCCGGGAAGCTAGTTCCATCCTCTTGCCTCTATCACAAATGTACACATGCTTTACACGGTTAAACAGAAAACGTGATTCGTTCAGCTATCGTCAGTCGTTCCGATGTGCATCGGTTCTGCTGATAAGACAGACATTTTTTGTGAGTGTGTTTTTTTTTTTCACGGCTAGAAATGCTCAATGTACAAACATTGAGTTGTAGCAACCACAACAAAACTATGCTTCCACTAGTGGAACAGTTCTTCCCCTATTTTTGTGATAAACAAAACGGGATAAGAACTATTTCCTTGCTGTGTGGAGCGAGTTGTTGCAATAGATGCGTTTCATTCTTTTACAGACGCCTTTTTGTTTCCACAAGAGGTTTTTTTTTGTAATTGTAGAAAAACGCAAGAAAACTTATTTTAGGCACGCATTAACGGCGAGCCAAAATTTCAGTCTGATCTTTATTGTTGCGTATCTACTGAATGAAAATTAATTTTTTTTTTCTTTATTTTTATAGAGGCTTTGATACTGAATGAAAAGGGCTGATTTCAGGCATTTTTCCCTTTTTTATAGTTCACCCTTCTCACTTCTGACTCGCCTATTTCTCTCCCTTCTCATTTATCTCTTACTCATTTCTCACTCTTCCGACAACTCACTTTTATCCTAACTCACTTCTAAGCTGCAGTGACAGCGACTGTCGGCGTAAACCGTTTGTTTACAACAGTAATTTTTTGTAAAAAAAACAAATACAACATTATGATTTACTCTTCAATTGCAATCCCCACCGTGGTTGTTGAGGTAACAGTTGTGCACTAGCATGATATCTCTTAAATAAAACAGAAGAAGAATTGACTCTTGACTAACAGCTTTTAATGGCAGTCTAAACCTGATCTGATTATCTGATGTACTTTGCCGGATTCAACCACCGTTTTGTTGCATTTTTCAGTAAGGCAAGTTTATTGTAAATTTATTGAGGAACTGCTTGATCCTCTCAACTGTAAATGACATTAGACTATCAACTGCAAATGAAATGACATTAGAAAGAAACAAACGTTCATACCGAAGTGAGATGATGATAGGTTCCACCCCATTCCACAGCGAAGGACGTAACAATGTATTTCCATGCAGTAATAACTCTATACAAGCATTCTTGATTCGAGTACTACCGAAACCTATCGGAGTAAATTACACCACTTACCAGATTGTTGCAAGTTCTTTGGTTTCCTTAGGATAGCCAGCGTTTCAAAAAGCATGGTTTTGGTCTTGGTGCACTACTTTCCAGTACTACTCATGTTTTACTAGCTCCATACATCACAACAATTCCACCATTCGTTTAGCCTGGTGCAACTAGCATAAATAAATAGTATCGAGTTCCTACTTTCCAGTGTTTGTTGCTCAAGTTTGTTCATGGCTACGATCGGGCCCCACCAGAAAGGTAATAGCGACCAGTTCAGCCTGCTTTGTTGTGCATGTTGAATTCAGTTATTACTATTGTTTATGTTTTATATTTTTA
Organism: Anopheles epiroticus; assembly: GCA_000349105.1. Taxonomy (NCBI): domain Eukaryota; kingdom Metazoa; phylum Arthropoda; class Insecta; order Diptera; family Culicidae; genus Anopheles; species Anopheles epiroticus. The sequence continues at coordinate 121,920 of KB671654.1, forward strand.
TAAGTTAAAATATCATTAGAAATTTACTAATAAAAAACTTATCATCACTTTCAAGGATCAGGGTGACAAGTGCAAAAACTAATTTTTACTTGAAATAAATGATAGGAAGTAAAAGTTAAGTTACATATCTGACCAGCACAAAGTTTTACAAATGTTACTGTTTATATTTGCTGCTTGACATACTCGGCACATTTGTGATCTTGTTCTCTCAACGTTCAGACATATTATAATGCATTAGGAAATTATTCGATTCCTGTATTCTTTTGAATAATAAAAACATTTCTTGCATTTGGCAACTATTCTGGCTCCCAAAATCGCCAATGATGACGATCATGAAGAATTTCTTTTAGATGTTGCTACCCAATCAATTTTGTTTATGGAAATGGTTTAAACTTATATTGGTTAAACTGTACAGTTCCAGTATTGACGTACACTTCGATGGTATGTGCGCACTGCGACAGGATCTTGTAGATATGGTTAGGGAATCTGATAGGACGAACGATCGTGCACTGCTGTCTGTCTCCTCAGTTGGTCTCAATCTTGGATAATCAATTGCACCTTCTAATGCTCAATCAAGGCTTTCGCTCATCTGACTCAACATCTAAGTCAGACTCAACCAACGAGAAATCAAACATTAGGAACAACATTCAATTTGTTTGTTTTCATTCGGATATTCTGAACCGTAGCAAATGATTATCAATATTCATTACAATTCAATGAGCTAGATGATTTCACCGGTATATACTTACATTGTTGCTTTACTTATAATAAATTACAAAATTATAATAAATTCACAAATTCGTATGATCAATGCATCACATTACAAGGTACTATTTCCTGAGTAATCGTTAACACTATTTTACTAGTCTCTAATTCGCCTGAGTAGCGTTGCTAATAAGAGTAGATGCTGTTGTAGCGATCGGTTTGGGATACTCCTGATCCCAGACTGCAGGCAAGCCGATCTCCGCTCCGCACCGGTCGTAGCCCGGCAGTCCGCACGGATACCATCGGGAAAGCTTCGTTATTTTCTCGTACAGTTTTATGCCTGGGCTGCGAGTGTTGCGAGCCTAGAAGAATATATGTACTCCATTAAGATATTTTAAATCTCATTCAAATTATTTCCATGGCAAACCTGTCTATGTGCGACTATTTTATAATCTTCCGTTAAGAGCTTATGCTTCTCGCCGTACGTCAACAAGTGCTCCAGTGCCGACAGTTGCAGATCGTTCGGCTCGTACCGTCCGTAATCGCCCATAAAGCACAAGGCTAGCGACATGTTAGCGTACGCATTGGCCGTATCCCATCCACGCCCAACGTACACGTTGCCGTCTCCACCGAGCTGAAATGTGACCGTCTTTACAGTGACGTACCGCACACGACCAAAATTTTGACCAAACTTACGTAGAAATTGCTCGGGATGTCCAGCAGACTCCGCTCGGCGATGGCTGCATCTTGCAGCGTGCGCATCTTGATGGAGCAAACGTGCACATCGGTGCAGTGTTCCGAGTGGACGCCGATGTGAGTTATCAGCACGTACGGAATGGGATGTGGCAGCTCGTACGGTCCGCGTACATCCTGTGCACCCCAGTTTTTACGATCGATGACCATGTGCCCATTGCCGAGATTGGGAACTACACGGAGAGAAAATGGACAGAAACCATGGAATGTTACTACATCACGGGCAGCTCGCCTAAGCTCGGACAGACTTACTCGACATGGAAGGAGAATCGTCTTCGAAAAATAGTTCCTTAGTGATGGGTTGATCGTCGGAGGGTAGGGTCATGTAGATAATATAAAGCAGTAGCAAAGATCCGACGACAATGAAGAGTAGGATTATGGTGTACACGATAAGGCGTTCGTATTTGAGGCTCGGTGGATTATCCGGTGGCATCAGTTTGTTCTGATTATTATATCCACCTGAGAAAGAAGAGTATATGATGTACAATGTTATTAGAAGATAAAGCTTAATTGTTCATTTTTTTTTAATGAGAAAGAAAGTAATTTGTGATATCATGATAATATTTTAATGACATTTTTATTGTCAAGCCATGTTCCTTAAAAAAAACATATTAGGAATATTTTGTGATATTCTATAAATCAATCCACAAAAGAACATATTAACGTACTACTTATGTCAAATAGACACACTAACGGATATCAGCGGTCCACTGTTCCAAGGTTTTCTTTTCAAGTGTGAAAGGAAATATTCGAGTAATTCACCTTAAAACTAATCGATACATAAAGTGATGTTTTGTAAAGTGAAGTAATATGCCACAATAGGCGTTTATCTAACTTAATGTTTAACTGCGACTGGAAAATTTTATGCTGAAGTTTCGTAGTATTTGACCCATTTTTTTAATAATTTAAGCTACATAATTACTTTTGAAGAAGAAGAACTACTTTTATGTCTAGCTTTTATTTTACTGTTACTTCATAGCATTTGTAAAACGTTTCTATACATTCATTTCCGACGATTTTTCATCTATTTTTAAGATATGCTTGTTGATTTCTGTAACTTTTGTGGGAAGATGTCAGCGCAGTTAGTAAAATAGTGTCACTGTTTTACAGTTCTACGATATTGTATTGTTGACAAGGGCAACTAAGATAATCGAAAGTCTTAAAATACTTACTTAAAAGTTTTAATATTCCTTTTTAAGTAAGTATTAATTTATTTTCATTCGCAATACGGCCTGGCCGTTACTACTGAATAAAAAAATAAAAAAATATTTTCATCATCTTAATGTACGAGGAATTTCGGTAAACTAAAATAGTTTTTAAAGAATTTTAAGAGATATTTTACTGTGTATTGATAGTCGTACCTTAATATTATGATTCTTTACATTTCGCTACCATCCAAACTTACGATAATCTATAATCTGCATCAGAAAGATAATAAAGGATTATTAGAACGTCCTGACAGAATTTAAATCAAAGAAAAAAGATTACTACCGGTGACATTCCTTTTTAAGCAGTGACAATTATTTTTTTAAATTTATAATCAATGGCCTGGACGTTACTACCGAATTAAAAAAAAAAATATATATTTTTTCATTGATAGTAATATTATACATTATAAAACTAAATTTGAATCGATTGTAAGGATTGGAGCGAATGGTGCCGTTCAAACAATTTATAAAGCTTGTCTTTCGGCAGAACAAATTTGAATGACAAAAATTCTAAAAATTTAAATTGAGTATTGCAAGAACTCCAGAGTACAACATAGGTGATGATTAGGAAGGTTTCCTTCCGCTTCTTCGAAAACTAGAGGGCTAGCTAACATTTAAATAATAAACGATACATGTAATTAAAAGTAGTATGATAATTTATTTTACCATTGTATCGTAGATTTCCATACCTGATTTACAACTATTTACAAACAAAAAACGCATTTATGACTAGACGCTTATCGGTCGATGCATTACACGTAGTAATTTAGAATACTCTTAAATCTGTATTTGATTAGGATTTTTTTGTCGGCTGTTCTTATTCCTCTTCGGTGCTTTTGCGATATATTAGCAGTGGATTTTGAATCCCATGCCGCACATTGAACTCATGCTCTTCGTCCCACACGCTCGGAAAACCTAGCTCAGCGCCACAGTGTGCGTATGCTTGCGTCCCGCAAGGATTCCACCGTGGCAGTCGCATGAGCCTCGCGTACAGCCGGTCACCGGGACTGGTTGTGGTCGATTTCGTCTGCAATTGGGAGTGTTCAAACGGATAAAGTGATGGTATGATGCACCCGTCCGAGCTATCACTAACCTGTCTACGAGCCACTAGCTTATAGTCGTTGGTAAGCTTTCCCTGGATCACACCGTACGTCAGGAGATGTTGCATGGCCGACATTTGCGTTTCGTTTGGCCCGTATCGTTCGTAGTCGCCCATGAAGCACACGGACAGTGTTCGATTGTGGTACGCGTTTGCAATGTCCCATCCGCGGCCCACGTACACGTTGCCATCTCCACCGAGCTGCGTGAGAGAAAGAACATGTTTGGAGGTTGTCAAATGGACGTCCGTCGGCTTCCGCTTCAACCGCATACTTACGTAGAAATTGCTGGGAATATCGGGCAAGCTACGCTCCCCGATGGCTGCATCCTGCAGCATGCGCATCCTGTTCGCACACTCGTGCATGCCGGTGCAGTTTTTGGAGCGCACGCCGATGTGGCTCACGATCACGTACTGCACCGGATGCTCCAGCTGGCTCGACCCGTGTACACCAATCTGCGAACCCCAGTTACGCCGGTCGATGATCATGTGGTTGTTGCCGAGATTGGGCACTGCGAAGAGATCAATCTGTCGAAATCAATCGTTGCAGCTTATTGATTTTGCTCTGGTGATCTCTCTCTCTCTCTCTCTGCTTGCCGCGTGCCATCGGCAGGGCGACTTACGCCAGTTCACTTACTCGTCCGCCGGTTATAGTTCGTGTCGAACAGTATCTCCCGGTCGATGTCAGCCGGTCCGCGAACCTGGTTCACGATGAAGTAGATGGCGGTGGAGAATCCAACGATTGCGAAAAATATTAACGCACCGTAGATGAAGTAGCGTTCCTGCCGCAGGGTCGACGGTTCCCCTGAAGGTAGTCCACGGTTCTGATTGTTGCGGCCGGCTGTACGATAGGGCAATGGAATTGGGAAGAGGTGGAAGGGTAGTAAAAGTCAGTGATGTTGCTCCGTACCACAAAGCCCGCGCCATTGTGCGAGTTGAGGGTGCTGTAAACATATCGCCCATTATCGCAGGCGTCGGTTGGATTTTAAGTAAAGTCACATGCGCATGTTGACACCGTTAGGTCAACATTGAGACGCCTGTGTGATGCATGCAGTACGGTAATCTTTATATGGCCATATATTTTTCAACCCTCGTTTAGGTGGGAGAGCTTCTTGGGGAAGGAGTTTGCACACAGTTGAAGCGTGGTGTGTCTTTCCAACAGTAAATAGTAACGGGCAGATGTTTTTCTTTATTGGAATGCAAACCGTGCGTAATGGTATTTGTACACAGTTAGACTGTTTGATACGTTTTTCTGCACGTCATGAGCGTAACATGTTTTGATGGTTATTTTGATTTGATTTGAATCAATTTCGCTTTAGCTTTCTATTTATTTGTACCTGTTACATATCATTTTTTCCTTCATATTCCCCCTCGTGTGATATATTAATTACACGTACAGTTTAACAAGATCCCCATAGTGGGTTCAAAACTTATATCAGCGTGAACTGTCGGGCGATATGAATATTCTGCTGTAGGTTTAAAAACAGGTGACAAGCAACCAAGCTCCTGATTACATTCGGATTAACGCTTCTTATCCTTGTTCTTTGTATATCCTAGTAGTGTATTTTCTGCAAAGCATATTCAATTTCACGCCCAAAGTTCTTAACGGAGGCATACATTAAAGTAAGTGTATACTTTGATGAGAATGGAAATACAGCCTTTTAGAGAGTGATGTGAGCAATCAGTTCAGCTTGATGAAGGCTTTTTAAATATTCTCCTTGCCAGTTTGTTCGGAATTTCAACATAGAAAATATACCCAACAATATTATTATTAAACAGTTAAACTGTTGTGATGTGCTGTGTAAAAACTGTTACTAAAACTTTAGAAAGCGAAACTAGAGTTTAGTACATGTAATCGCTTTAAATGATGAACAGTCAAACTAAATATTTAGTTAACAGTTTGTTAATAATTTAAGCAAACGTCGTCAACCCCAGTTTTAAGTAGGCCTATTAGTTTTAATTCAAAAGCCAGGGTAAAAGTTTCACTTTAAAGTTTTTTTTAAGTAAGAAGTATAATATGCCATCATCACATGATTACTGTGTAAATTGTTTATTCTACGTTCAAATATTCTCAAAGATCTTCATAACCAGTTTGCATAAAACTGGTCATTCAAGTACAGAAGAATTGTTGTGTCTACCAAAGGTACAAAGACTACATAGTTCAAATGTCTCCTCTGCTTGAAGTCTTTCAATCTCTGTGCTTCGGTTTTTGTTGAAGAGTAACAAACTAACTCTAGTAAAGACAGATAAAATGTTGTCCCTAAGATACACGGTTTATGGGTAGCTTAAGTTCCTCTTAAGTTTAACTTCACCAATATCAGCAAAAACTAGCTTTAGTCGGTCCGTTAAATATTTTTTTTGTTCGGTAGTAACGGCCAGGCCGTGTTGCTGGTCCGTTAAAGATATTTATACCGTTGGATTTGTACAGATTATCACTTTAATTTTCTATTGTAAAAAAAACTTTTGAACTTTATCGAAAATGTACATAATTTTTCATTCAACAAATTTGCCTGTGGAGTTGTTCAATTTTCAAAACTGCTTATCTCCCATTCTACGAAATTCGAAGACTGCGCACCTCACGGACTACCTGCATATAAATTAAGCAAACAAATGCAAATATCGTTCGCTGTTAAGTTGCATCGAAGCAGTTAAAGCTATTTAAATCTTCCAATTCTATACAAACACTGTACTAACTTGTAGCTGTGCTACAAAAACAATATTATGTACACAACCACTAAAGAGCCACTAAAGAAATTCAAGCTAATTTTACCATTAATGACACTAAAACAAATACTAATTATGACTAAATTCTAGAAAAAACTCATATTTCTCACAAACGTGCCTGTTTACAAGGGTTGAATATTAGCTTCAAGCCTTCAAAGTCATTGGACATAAATCAATCCAAACAACAATACATCCAACTAAGAGATACCTCTTTTAAACGCTTATATTATGGTTGAAAACTGCGATCATGAATTCTCGTGACGAAGAGAGTGGGAACGACCTCGTGCAAGGTTTCAACCCAACAAGGTGTGGTAAGCGAACGCGTACAGAATAACACATTCCAACTAAATGCTACGTGCGTCCTGTAAACAATGCCGATGTTTCTATATCTATATGTTTCTATTCTATAGTTTCTATATAAAATATAGCTAGTAATATTTGACAAACAAAACGCTTGTCGCTGGTAATAGTTTAAGATGAGATGCAAGGGTAGAAAAAAATAATGTTGAAAGATTCGGGACCGACTGGCTCCCATTTTATGAGCGCAAAAAGGGTATGTGTCTTATTACTACTTCTCCACCTAACCACCCCCCGCCCCCTTCCTTGATGGTATGATCATTAAGGATTGAGATTCGGGACTCGTACGATTCACTTTTCCAATTATTAAAATGAAAGCCTCTGCAAAGGCACTTTTGGATTGACTCGCATTCAGGTAGCTTACCAAATGATATTTCCCTCATAACATACAGGGCTCAGCAGAACAAAAAAAAACTGTTGGAATCATAAGTCAGTGAAGTGAAAAACGAAATTCAAATATGTACGACTATAATATGAGATGAGAATGACGCTGGATTTCCCCCAACATAACATTACCCGCACGTCATTGCATTATCATAGTCTTGTAACGCAGTATCCATGCTTATACAGCTGAAAGTGCACATTTGTGCCGCAACACAAGCGATGGTGCATCATGCCTTTTGCATTCAGCCAAACCTTTTTCCATGTGTCATGCAACGCCATCTCGTCAGACGACTGATCATTTGCTACCGGTTATGCATGCTTGCACAAGCTCCAATAAACACAGTCATTTACTACTGAGCCCCGTATTTCCAGCGGTTCCCAGTTAAGATAAAAAAAACATGTGTTTTCTGGCTCCTCCTGTGCAAAAAGGGAGTGAGTAGGAAGATGAGGAGGGAAGTAGTAGTGTTTCTTTTCCAGTACAAAAATAGCCGCGGCAAGTGTAAACACACGCGCGGTACAGATTCCAGCTCGCTGACGGCTGTGCCGGAGCGAAAAACGGACCGAGCTAATCTGCCGTTGATGATAGGAGATGGAAAGCATTCGATTTTGTTGGTAGGATAAAATTCAAGCACAAAAAAAAGAGGAGCATTGGTAGTTGGTTGCAGAACATGGTATACACACTGGGTCGGGAAGAGCTAGCAAAACTGCGGGCCGATGACTGGGATGGGGAATTCCGCAGCAGCGGACGTCGTTCGATGGAGCAGGCGGCGTGCAGCGGGTCCGTGCAGCTTCCGGGTCCACCGTACACGAGTGCGGTGACCAGTGACGCACCAGCGCCGGCCCCGCAAGTGGTGAGACTGGCGTCAAACGCACCGCACGGTACGGCAGCACCGGACGCGGCTGACGTCAGCGAGGACGCGGAGGAAACGTGCGGCGGGATGGAAGATGCGGAAGAGCCCGACGGCACGGGGCTGGCAGGCAGGGAGGCCCCGGTCCCAGCAACCGGGGACGATGATTTCGAGTGTCTACGATATTTACGCTTCCGCTGGAACAGATTGACCGCCGCGGTGGTCGTCGAGTGGCGCTCTTTGTTGTGGATCTTGAGTAACAGTTTCATGGTCCCGGCGGGAGGGCTTTTGTTGTTGTTTTTTGTTTTTGCCTTCACGGTAACACGATGTAATTGAAACGGATCAGATCACACTTGCCGTAACATTGGCAACCCTTGGGACACAACACTTTGTACCTGGCAACACAGGAGCAAACACGCGCACGCCCGCCCGAAATGTCCGACGGGCTCGAAAATCTTTTTGAAAATGCCGAACCGGAACCTGCATTTGTAGCCCGGAAGCACTCGTCAACGGTCGCAACACGTGCTGCACCGTACGGTCGCCCGGCTACGCGACTTTCGACCACGAAATCACGGATTAGCCATTACACCCCCAGCAAGCGACTGTAATGTGGCTTTCTCTTTTGGAGTCGTGCGTTTTTCGGCACGAGGACACTAGTGGGAGTGGATTTAAATTCAATTAGCGATCCGCTGCCGCTAGCCAAGCTCACGATAACACTGTTTTCTGTTTCGGTCCACGTTCACTAGCCACGCGAGTAAGTTTTCCACGAGGGGCACAAGAGAAACGGCGAGCAACTGTCCACCATTAATCCCGCTGGCCGTTTGTTGTTGCCGGGCCGTGGTCAGTTACGGCCGTTTTTTTCGCGTTGATGCACACGATGCAGCGTACGCTCGGGCCGGAGTAAGACTGACTGGCGCACGAGGACTGTTGTTTGTTTGCGGTACGCGAGATGAACCTGTCGCTGCCGCCGTTGCGCCGTACTCTACTGTGTGGTGTGCGTTTACATAGCAACACACACACACACGGTGATCGTTTCTGTGGCGGTTTTGTTCGTTAAGCGCGAGATGATTGCGCGTCTGTCTTCTAGTGCGCGTCGCTGATGAGCAATCCCAATTGGTTACAATTGGATGGAGCATTAAGCAGTGGATAGAAGTCATAGGGATAAGCCGTGGACAAACGTTGCTATGATCGGATGATGGGTTTTTGAAATACTTTTGTCACACAATAGACTACTGGTAGTTTGTTGTTTAGTATCCCAGCAGAAGAGAGGATTTTTTAATGGGTTTGATCCGGTTGTTGAATAACGTTCTTTTTCTATACATTGCTATTTTATTTAAAAATTGAAACAATATAAAAGATCAGCTAAACCTGGATAATATAAAACTCAAGAAACTTAAAAAAAAGAAAAATATAAAAGTTTCTTTCAGGATGAGTTTTGCTTCACAGGTTAAAAACAGTTGAATATTAAAAACAACAGCAATTGAGCTTATCCACTCGATTTCGATGGAAGAATGAAAAATTGGTTCTCTCGCAGTGAACCTTCTAGTGAGTGAATGAATCATACACATGTTTAACAGGTGAGAAAGTCAAAAGTCACCAACCAGAATACTTGTTGATAATGAAAATTTATGAACAGTCGTCTGCGCAGCGTTGCACTTGTCTTTTGGTTTAACGAATCTTCGCTAATGACAGAAGACACGATAGTTTATAGGTTAGTTTGATTTAACCTGCCTTTAAAATACTCTCTCTTTGATCGGATTTTCAGTTCTTTCTTTCAAAAATTCTTCCATAAGTAGGATTCTCTCATATACAAGTCATATATCATAACCAGGTTTTACTTTAGTATTCTAGAAGAACTGATGATTTTTTCAGCTAAAAGTTACTCAACCATAATAAGGGTACATCTGATGTTCACATCGGTTATAAAAAGTAATAGAAACAAAATTCAGTAGTTTTGAATATTGTGTTAAATCCTATTCCTTTCCACTTTCTTTGTTAATTGCAGATAGCTGGTTTCAATGTGAAAGATGGCCTTTAGAATAGCTATTTCTGTATCCCTCAATCATTGTGTGTGAGAATACTTTTCTTTTTCTCATTTACAGGTGAAACAAAGGTGTTTGCTATGCTGTATACCATCCTAGAGGTAAATTTCAGCTGTTACTTCGACAACAAAATTGTTGTGTAGGGTTTTCACGGCTAATTACTCGTTTCCTTCATTATAGGAAAGCCAACCGTGTGGAAGGCTCGCTCTGTGTTAGAGCTCTAGAGCAGCGTAACTCTAGTAAGTCGGATGGTATAAAGTCGGGTAGCTTATGGAATGCTCAACGCAACGTGAATTTTAAAAGGAGAACTTTTTGCAGTTTAACAATACGGCCTGGCCGTTACTACCTAATAAAAAAAATTCACTATCGCAAAGCATTATTAACTCCAATATATTGACACCAATGTAAAGGAAAAGACGATTATAGCTAGTAATCAATACCACATCGAACTAGCGTGTTATTGAACTTGCAGGAACCTTTACGCATTCTAAAAAACAATATGTTTAGACTTGGGATTGTCAATCACACGTTCTATCACACGTTCATGCTCTTTGAATCAATTTACCCATAAGAAACACAACAATCCCTTCTCTTGTATTAAAACACGCCCCAACAGCTTATCTAAACAGCAACGGATTCTAGATGTGATTATAGTTTCTGCTACTCCCCGCTTGGGTACTTCCACGTGACGTTAATTGCTTAGTACGTGGTTTAGTTCCGTATGGCGGCAACATCTCCATTACAAATACTTGCACCTTCACCCGACTCGTACGGATGTAATACAGTCTAGAGGTGTTTAGTGAGTTACACAACAACCTTAGCATGGTTTAGTATGAAGCCCAGAAGTGTGATATAACTCCTCCAGGCAAGGTATGCACACCACAAGCACAAACATTGACCGAAGCTTCTTGAGAAGGGTTAGCCTAATCCTTCACTTTCTCGCCAAAGCATTACGGAAGCGGAAACTTACTTGCAATTCGGCTTGCCTCGACGGTCGCGTCCATATACTGGTAGATCGTAACGGAACCTTGGTACTGTGTCATCGGACCAATGACGACGTCGCTCGAGTTGGACAGATTGATGACGCTCGTGGCCGCCGGTTGGACGGTCGCATTTCCGCCATTGCCTGTGCTCAGCCCATTCTGATGGCTGGTGGCCATGCCCGGACTGTCCGCGTTCTGCGCGTATCGTGCACCCAAGCTGCCGACGGGTGCGGCGCCCGGGAAGGCATTGTGCTGGTGGAAGCTGTTGTACCGTGGATGAATACTCATGAGCGCGTTGGCCACCGAATCCGGCACCGGGCCGGTCGTTGACGCACTTGCGTTCTCCATCAAGAGCCACTGTTTGGTATGCTGCTCACGACAGTCCGGCCGGTTTTGCTATTTTGTGTCTTTCGCAGACCTTCGCCTGATCACACGTGCTAGTCGCGCTCTCGCACAGTCGCGCACGATCGCGATCGAAACGTTACTGACGACTGCACCAGGAATGATGGTCTGAGCCCTACAACAGTACGGCGGCCGCCAAGGTGCCGGTATTGTGTGTGAGTGGCAGTGTGATCAGGTTTGCGATAGCTGTTGGTGATGCCGCAGCCTCGCCACTTGATTGTGAGTAATGCATTGCGCGGGAAATTTTGCACATTACGTATTCGCTGTCCGGTTCTCGGTAGAGTTAGAACTGGAAGCGTTTGTCGTGTTTTGGTAGAGGTGTGATGTTTATTATATCTTTCATTGTGTTTGGTAATTAGGCTTTTTGTATTATTAGAAAAGATTTGTAAGATCAAGAATTTTTGTAGGAGTATAAGGACAAAGTTTAGTGCATTTTGTATTGAAACGTAATTGATTTCTGTATTTTCATAATTCATGCAAAAATTGATTTGATTCATTATAAATTAAAACGAACAACATAATTAGAACAAATTAAAAAGTATGACAAAAGAAGAATAATGTTTATACTTGTATTGTTCATCACTTAATTAGTTATTATTTTATTATTTTTGTAATTATAGCCCCGTTAAATACATTTTGAGTTTATTTATTCTTAATGATTGTTTAAGCAAAATTTGGAAGCTAAGAAAATAATTTCACCTTCATTGCAATGATCACCTACACGTATATGTTTTACATTTTTAGTGCTCGAAAGTGACGGAAGAATAACTAGAACATTGATTATATTTCTATTATGGTCTTTTATTTTGAGTTTTCCTTAAATTATGTTGGTATGTTGGTATTTACTAAATAACTGAAATTTCAAATAAAATAATTACCAACCTATTATGTCCTTCATGCACCCATAGTCATGCAGACGCAAGAAACGTCATCCGACTGTCAAATCGATTTGTTTATTTACTTCGCGAAAAACATATAGTATGGACGCGTCGGACAGTACAGATTCTCCTCCAAAAAAGCGTCCAAAATGTTCGAAAAAGAACCAAAACTCCGGTGAAGGCAATGAAACCAAACGTGCGCCTCCACATGTGCAAGCGGCGCGAAGTTTGTTTTACGCATTTCAAAAGTATAGCGCACAAAGTCCGGAAGAAATAGAGCGGGTTATGCACGATCTGCTACCACCGGCAGCGCTGCGCCGTTATGTGAACGATTTTGCCACAATGAGTGAAGAGCACGTACTGGACAAGCTGCAAAACAGTCCAGAATTTGTGCAGTGTGCATCTTGGAGCGAAACGCTTGATTCGGTCGGATTCCGTGAGACCTGCAACAATGAGCTGCCCCTAGCGTTGCGCATCATAGCATACACGGAGAAGTTTCCCAAGCCGGATAATGCAAACGGAGTCGACTTTCAGCTGCTGTATCTAAACCTGGCCAACATGATGATGGGACAGCCGGTACGAGCCATGAATCAGAACACGCAGAACGTGCTGAAAAAAGTGTATGAGGTAAGTATGTGTAAAATAAGACCTTACCCCACAATTCAGCTAATGCAATAATTTGTCGCGGTTTGTTTTTAGGAAACCATGATGAAATCATCAAAAGCAGATCACAAAGAAGAGATAGCAATGCTTCATGAAACGCTGAAAACGATGCGGAATCCCGTACAGTCCAATGAAAACGCCCGGATTGCGGACGACTTGAGGCGATTCCTGGCCGATCCCAACATAAACCCTTTCCGGCTACCGATCGATCAACTATGTTCGAATACTCCGTATGACAAATGAATAACACGCTGGTCGAAACAGTTTGTCGCAAATAAACACACAAAAAACCTTTGCAATCACGCTTTGGTTGTTTATTAATTTTTATCATTTGGATCAGGGTGAGTACAAATCTTCGATATTTTGGTTTGGTTGTGTTTTGTTAGTTAACATGTTAGTCCTCCGATGGTTGTTATCAGTTCAATTTACATCAAGATAGTTGTTAATATGCATTTCTAGAGCATTTGGATGGTTTGCATTATCCGTTTTGCCGAATTCACGTATGCCGCTGCTGAGAAGGGTAGGCATTCCCGTTCTGTTTTACCCGACCCGACTGTTTCGTCTCCTACACGCTCTCATAGGAAAAGGGTTTAAAACAAAACTGTCTACGTCAGCCAACACACGATGCACGGTGCTTTGAACCCGTGCGCCTAGGAACAATATAAGAGTTCATAAGTTGAAAATGTGCTTGCGAACATTAGATTGATATAAATTCAGTCACGTTTATCTGCTTACGTTTTTCTGCTCACGTTGTGTGGGAAAACATTGCATATCTAAACCGTGACAAATGCTTGTGCTTGCGTACTAGTATGTTGTATGAATTTGTGTAAAAGATTTTATAAAAATAGAGTGTTTTGTATGCTCTGCAAAAATGGCTGAAGAATTGGCTGCTGTGTAGCGCAAACACACAAGACATCCGAGCAGAATCGAACCTAGTTTTTATAGCGCTATATGGACTCGCCCTCTTGATATTGACTTTCTCGGCTCAACCATTCCTTATTAGGGGTACACACATTGGCGCAGGGTTTGGGGCAGATGTATATAAATGTGTAGCTTGTTATTTTTGACTGGCTAACAGCTATTGTAAAACATACGTTTAAACACCTTGTTTCATTTGCTATTTGTATTTATGTACGCTATCAAGAATATGTTTGTTCTTTTGTTGTTATACTTTATATAATTCACATTCAACCTGTTCTGCATTTCTTTCCATCGTGCGTACACACACACACCGAATAAGTATCTTGTAGGTGATTAAAGTTAAACGGTGAACGGTACGAGGAAGAATATCTTTTTAAGGACTGAATGTAGTAAAGGGAAAGCTTCTTTATGTTGTTGGTAGTGTCTACCGTTTATATCGTAAAAGCTTGTATAACGGTACAGGATTGTCTGATGAAAAACCTTAGGTTTCACTGCAGCAAGCACTAAACAGTGAAGTTGGAAGGGTAAAGGGTTCTTCTCTTGGTTGGCGCTTGTTTTGGGATAAAGCTTTCGCGGTTAACCTGTGCGGCACGAGAATGAGCGTATGCTTAAATGTTTTTGTTAACGTTCCGTTAAACCGACTGACGGTTTACAATTGAAAAGCATGGTACAGGCATGCGTCACAAAATAATGATTAAAATATTACATTCTGTTAATAAGCGATGCTACAAAAATATCTCTTTCTTGTGTGATAGTGTCTTTGTGCTGTGATGTTACGTTTCCATCTTCTAAGTATATTATCTAGCTCTATGTTAGTGCATTCCTTCCATTGTTTCTGCATGTAAATATGCTTCCATTAAACTCACAATTCCTCGCGACAAATAACATTAACCTTTCGTTTCATATACTACACGCTAAGCTGCTCTTCTTCCGGCATTCCATTCACCTTCAAAGCTTTGCTTTCTTCCTCCTCGAATACATCAACAGTGATATGTGCTAACAACAGAAGCTAAAACAGATTAGCAGCATGAAACGCTCTAGTGGCCCGGGAGTAAACGTAACGTTCTCATTACTACTGGTACAGATACGGATTATCACAGCAACATCCGAAACGAAAGGTAGCTAGAATAGGGTTGGATGGACGATCGGCATCGGCTTGCTAAAACAGGGGGTCGTCCCATGGGGCTCTTTACTTCCGCGTCTCAGTGCGACCACAACTAGTGTGTCCTGCTCGCTGCTCTAGGTTTGTCGAACATTTGATTTTCGTCATTCATAAGGTAAACGGGGCCAACGAGTCAAGTAGGTTTCATCTTTCAGGATTGTCTTACAGCTCAGATACATTGGTTAGTGAGAGTGTGTTTGTTGGTATAGTGTGTTTCATACATTATCTTTAGCAACTAGAATATTAGTACACAACGCTATCTTATCCATTCTAACAGACTCTGCAAAACGTGGGTGCGGGTGCCAGACTTTGAAAAAAACACGTTCCATTAACCTAGTTCTAGCTAATATTAACACGATCAAAAAGGCTGATCTTGCACCTAGTGTGCAGATTTTAGAAGGAAAGGAGCGAGAGAGTGTACGTTCCCCAGCTAGAAAGATCGATGTGTTGTTGTTGTTGTTGTTGGTGCCTCTGATAATATGACCGATTCGCATACCGGCGTGCCCATAGTAAACGGATAAGCGGTGGTGCTAGGGGGACCAGATAAATTTATTCTTTGACAGAGTATTAACGCTTAGCCCGGATTGTAACACACGTTTATAACAACATTCAGTAGATTTTACATTACAATCGGTACGATGAAACGCTGTGGGTTGTGTAAAACATCCACTTTTCTCTTTTCTTTTTGCTTAACATATATCCGAATTCACATATTTTCGGGTTACATTTTCTTGTGCGCATAGTGTGATCTCCATCTCACTAATTAACTGCTTTTCACTTTCAGTTTTTCACACTCTCATACTTGGATCTCATACCTATCGCCTTTTTGGAGAACAACTGCACAGCACAAGAAAGGTGGAAAGATTGTATGTGATGCTTACAATTTCCGTTTGAATGCCGCCTGCGGTGGATTATGTTGATTATGTTTAAGAGTCTTTTGCGTGTTTTTGTAGTTCAAGTAAAGCTTTGCATGCTTTAAACACCGACTCGTTTTCATCCTTACGATTATGGGAAATCAAACATTCGGGGAAACGGCGCGTGTGTGTACATGTATAAAAGAGAGTGCGCACGTGGCTTTGCTACTACACACAAGTACACCATCTCGCACCTATGCTTGTAAAATGTACAGTGTTAGCAAAATTCAACCCTTAATCCGACATCACATCTATGGGAACAATTATTTTGGGACATTTCATTTTTTGTGCTTTATCTCTCACATCATATGCATGTTTCGGTATCGTTCGCTGCTGGGATCTGTCTCATTAGCCCTTTCAGGACTGCTCTTCTCCAGCAGGTCGTGAGTAGGTTGATGGTTGAACATTCGTTGAGCAATAAGTTTGGGAGGGAATGATCGTGAAGTTAACTGGGCGATGGAAAAAAAATGAAAGCAAATGGCTGCAGAGGTTAGGGTGTAAGAAAGTCACAACGTGTTTGATCGGTGATTGTCGTGGGTTGAGCTGTGACCAAACCAGAGGTAAGGATTGTGGCTGGTTGCGGCTTGATGTCGTACGCACCACGGAGGTAAGGATTTTCGATCGAGGAGCGTTTTTTGTCGGACAGTGTCTGGTTTTGAATTGTATTTTCCTTCACGAGCACCACACATACACACACATCCACATACATACAAACATACAAGTACATTCTCGGACACGCATCATACAACCGCACAAACGCGTTATCAATTACACACATACACATCGTACACTCAAGTAAAACACATTCTTGATCCATTTACAGTGTGCTTGCTAATTCATATGCATACTTTAGAGAACAGAGCAGAAAACGGCGGCTGCGCCGGAGCCATTTTCCGTTCTCTATACAGCTGGGAACACATTTATATATTAATAGTGTGTAGTTGAAAACGTACAATTATGCTATCTGCTAGGTTCAATACTAATCGCTAAGTTTGATAATTCCTTCAAATGAGTGGCGGATCAGCCTATCCTGAACTGCTCGCTATAAACCGCTATCGAGTTTGATCCATCTGTTGGTCAGCTGATGTCTGATGTTGCTTTTGTCGGAATAAATTAGAATGAGCTACGCTATCCTCGCACTGAGTGGTTTGTTTCAATTTTTATATACCTCCTGTTGCCTTCCCTCTCTCTCTCTCTCCCCCCTTCTCCGTATCTCTCACGTTTATGCATAATATGAGTGCTGTAGTATTTATGTTTGTTTGTTAAATGTTAAATGTTTTACGATGATATGTACAACGGTTGTTCGTATTAGTTGTGGTAGGACATGCTTGCAATGGGCAGCATATCAAGTAAGAAAGAATGGTGATTGAAAAATAAAACATCTTGTTTTGCTTTTGATGTTCAGCCAGGTCAATAAGAAAGGATGAAACATGTAATTATTCTAATGTTAACATTCACACGTTGGATTGGGTAAATTGTTGCTGAGTTAAAACAAATATTAAACAGTATTTTTTTTTAATGTTTCGGTGACTCTTTTTTCTTTCAAAGTTTTGCAGTCGTTTCGTCACCATGCAATGTTACATTTTGTCACTCTCGAGCGCTACCATTTCGTTATCTATTCAGACACAATCGCACTGTGTGCAATGTGTTAGTTTGATGCATTTTAATTTCCTTTCAACACACTTTACCACAGCGTCTATCTCTTCGCTTGCTCAGATTTTTTATTATGTGTACAAATCGGATTATTAATGTTGTGAAATTGACTTGTTTTGTGCGGTTTTTAAGTTTTTTTTTCTGTTGTTATAAACTCATGATTCGTACCGTACCGTTGAGTGATTTTGTATACGTTTACTTTGTTATGTATGTATTTTTTTACACTTCATTGGTTCACTCTCTCATTCGCCTCGTGACCGATCACGCGTATAATGGATTATGTAGCGGTTTTTCTTCTCCACGATTGGTGTGCGTGTGTATTAATTAGGGATTATCAGTGCAAATGAATTCCTGGAATCGAAATACACCACCAAACTTTCTGCTCATGATGCTATTTTCCAAGTACCAAAGAGCAAGCGTACCAGAAACCCAATGCTACAACTGCCAGTCAGTGAAAATCACATTAATGAGCATTAGAGACACACGACACGATGGAAACTGTTCCACTACAATGCAGTACGTAGTTTCCTTCATCAACTTCTACTCCGCCGTATTAAGCATTCAATGCAAACACGCCGTGCTTGAAACGTGGAAAAGGAGTGACTTCAACGTGACAACCACTCCACTCTATTACGGCGTTGATTGCTCTAGCCCTGGGGACCACCCTCCGGAAGTTCGCATCAGTTAGTGCAAATTCTAAATTCCCACCTTTCAGCGGGATAGTGTATGGTTTGCAGTAGGGTAACTGACGATCATACGGTTGCTTGCCCTTTTTCTGCGTGCAGCAAGCCAAAGTTTCCTTCCCTTGTTAATCATTCCGTAGTCGTTGTCAACTCTTCTCGCGCGTGTTCCCGGTTTTCATCACGACTCACGTTTGCTTGATGTTGCTCTTTGAAGCGTTAGATTACACGCGGGCTTACCCGTTCAGCCCTAACGAGTGTGGAAAGTCTTGAGAGTTTAAACGCGGTGTAATGCTGTACATAGTAGTGATGGGGATAACCGCTCTATTCTTTGACTCATTCTGGAAGAACTATAGAAGCTACGATTTAGTTCAACTCACTCGCGAGTTTAATAACTCTACGAGAGTTAAATCACTCTGAATGGGTTAAATTTTGGTGCCAGCTAGCAACTCACTCTCTGTGATAGAACTCTCTCGCGAGTATAATTACTCTACGAAAGTTAAATCACTCAAAATGAGTTAACTCTCCTTGCCGATTAGCAACTCACTCAGTTAAGTATTTCACAGTACACAGTCAGTTAAGTATTTTCAAAATAATCTAACTCTGGAGTGAGTTGCTAGTCAGTCCTAATGCACATCACTAGTACATAGTGACGCAGAGAGTATTCGCAAAAAGGAGAAAAACAAGAGGTGTTCTAGGATCGCACACCTAGTCGAAACCATCCACTTGAGCTACATAAACCATTACACAATTGTGTCGGGTGAAGGTGAAACAGGCGAGTGTTTTTTGTCGAGTGTTGCCACATTTAATTTCGTGTTTCCCATTCAAAACTTTAACAATATCCATCCGGTCACAGCGAATAATCACGTCCAGCGTGATGCCTGGTGGTGTATGGCGGTGTGACCTAGTGTGCAATATCTTTATCAGTAACATTTTGCACAACTGTAACTCTTAAATCCGACGATCTGTTTGGAGTTTATATTTTAAGCTATGTTTTGTAGCACCACCGCCGCCATAACCTCCCAAAGGTTAGCACTCAACAAGTATCTTCATTCTGCTCGTTGTGTTGAAGGTAATGAGGAATAATACGGTTAGTAAATAATTTGACAAGGATTGTTTTCTTTTTTGTACAGTCGGGGGTAGTATTCGTTACATAAAATTGGTGGCAAAGTCGTGGTTAAATGTTATGAAATTTAAAAAACTCTGAGTCTTGATATCCTTGGTATAATTAATTTTGAAGTGATGACTGCGTAAATTGTTTTTCTACAAAAGATTTAAAAAAATATTACATATCTTACAGTAACAAACAAAAGACTTAAGATTGAAGAAATTAAACAAGAAGCAGTGATTGGTAAACTGTTTTTTAGGAAAGTAAAATATTTTTTTAAAAAAAGCAAAATGCATTTTTTTCTTTGCAATTTCTATTCGAGATATGTTACAATATTTTCGTGCAATTAAAAAAATCCCATAAGCAGTGGTAAAGGTCTGGCAATATTAAAGCGTAGTTTGCAAATCGTGATTTGACTTTTGTTCGAACGCACTTACGAACGTAATTAATTGCAATTTAGCATAATTTAAACAATGGAACAATATTATAACGTAAAGCTCATGCACAAAGCATTCCCCATTTGTTAAGCTCGAACTGTTTCGGTTATTTTTTTGCAAAATGGGTTTCCCTTCGCTCATATTTGCGCAAAGCAAACTAACGGTGTGCACTGGCGGCAAAGGTGGGTGACCGGGCGGTGGGCCTCCCCCCGATCGGCAGTGTAGTCGGTGGGGGAATCTGTGCCGTGACGCGATTGGAAAGGGACGCGGAAAAGGACAAACCGGTCGGGTGACCGCCGTTGGACGGTGCACTCAGGCCGGCGCTGCCCGCAGACCGTAGGCTCGTAGCTGCCGCCGGTGCCGCCACCGTACCAGACCCGATCGTACTGCCCCGGGACGGACACTTTGCGAACTGGCTGGCGGCGGTTAGCGATGTGGTGGAACCCTGGAGACTGCTCGGCGCCAGCGGGTGAGCGGCAGGGATAAGATGGGGCGCCATGTTTGCATTGGTAACGGTGGCGATCCCACCGCTGGTAAGCTTTATCGTGCCGACGGTGACCGTGCTGACCGTGCTGGACGTGGTGTTGAGAGCGCTCGCGGACGCCGACAGGGGTGCGTGGTGGTGCGGTTTGGCTGGTGCCTGCTGTGTGCTACTATTATTGCTGATCGTGAATCTATCTTTGGTCATTAATGCGTACAGCTGTCGCTGCAAAGTTCAGAGAGGAATGGTCGATTTTTTCGCATTTTTTTTTTGGTTTTTGTTGATTTTGGTTTTGATGGACAATTTTTGGCATGATGGCGTGGTATGATGGAGGGAGGGGGGAGAAGTTGTTTTTTGCTCGATAGTGCAGTCGTGATCGATGTAGAGGTCACCAGGATACAGTGCACGTGGATGATTCGAATAGTGGGGAAAAAGGGTGATGAAAGTAAGGAGCGTGAGATTGGAGAAGGTAATGATTACGAGCAGATGGGGTTTTGAGAAGTTGGAAAAGACACGCAAGAGCGAGTGTGTAGAAGGAAAAAGAGAGAAATATAGAAAGAAAGAGAGAGAGAAAAATACTACCATGAGCAACAAGGTATTAAGTGGCGTGGCTACGCAAAGCTTACATTCAGAGGCAACAGACAAGACAAAACATCGAGAAACGCACACGTATGTACAAAGATGCTACATAAATGCACAAACATTTCATGAAACGATGCGCAAAGACATAGAATGGGGCGAATGAATTAGTATGAGTTTAAAATATGTTTAATCTAATAAATAATTCGTTGCCATTATTGCGTTGCACAATTTAATTTCGAGCGTCGGGCACAGCGTTTGTATTAGCAGTTTATTGGTAATTGAAAGTATTAATGTAATTTATGTAAAACATTATACTTTAAATAAAAACAAGAGAATAGTGTTTTTGTAAGAAGTTCAAAGTAAAAAAAAACATTTTTTACGAAATGGAAATTAGGAATATAAATGAAGAAAGAAATGAAATGAGTACTACTTTTACGCTTTTATTTAATATAAATATTTTCAAAATTGATCCTCAACAGTAATGATACTGTAAAAACAATATTTCAATAATCACATCATAACCACAATACGCAGATTTGCCAAAACTTATACACAGGAGCTCAACCACCCAATTACACCGGGATTTGGTTCGATTCCTACCATGGTTAATGTATTTAAAAATATAAATCCGCCCATGTGGTCCCGCGAGACTTCATACCGATTCGAGATCGGTTTGTGCCGGTGGCGTGTAGGTTGAAAAATTCAATAAACAAATCTGTCCGTAGCTTGTTGCAAACCAAAACCGCAGAGAAATGTTTCGACAGGTGGAAATATGGAAACGATACACGATACGGTAGCGTTGAGTTTTGTTTTTTTCGCTCTGCTTTTGTAGTGTAACGATGGTGCGCCATCCCTGGCAACCGAAGCCAGTTTTTTTGTACAACCCGCTCCCATGTGCAGTTTTCATTATTTCTGTGTCTGTGTCATATGCCACAGGCAATGTAAATCAAGCCTGTATCGTTTGTTGATGGTGATGAATGTGGTCGGGAAATGTTGCTTTTTTACGACATCCCATTTTTCACTTTTGCCAATATGAATTAAAAAATCCGTAAATTGAATTGTGATTAACGACCGCGAGGACTAAAGTTACGAGCTTCGCTTGCAAGCACTGCAGGTGCGGTTCTGCGCGCAGAGTGTTTAAAGAGCAATTTGCCAATAATTACCACTAATTGGATCTTGATCATGTCAAATAATCGGATTTGGTTCATTACAGTACTGGGAGAGGAAAAATGGAATGTATCATTCTCGTTTGCGCAATGGTTTGGTGGATGCATCACTGCACACTAGACAACTACACGGATGAAAACATTCTTCACAGGTGAATTAACGCTGAAAAAAAAAAAAAACACTACCAACTAAATGCTACGTAGAAACAGTAATTACACAGCACACCGTTAGTAACCTAGTGATTCTATGGAAACGCCTTGGCTCTACATAGCAACGATAATCATTCCGCAACGGGAAAGCACGAGCGGGCTGACAGACGGGCAAGCTGTAAACGAAGAGATTTGGAAAACAGCAGTAGGCGAAGTAGCTAAAAGAACTAAAGATAAGTACATTTTTACTGACATTTAGCATAGCTTATATAATCATTTTAAAATTGCCAAACTTTTGTTTTAGAGTGATGTAAATTGGACTTCAATTTAGAAAGTTTGCAGTGACATAATGGTTGATCGAATCAGACGGTTAAATTAATAGCCTCCGTACCATCCGTGTTTGTGAAAAGTTTGATGTTTGTGTGTACGTGTGTGTGTAAAACACTATGAACAAATAAAAAGGAAAAAATCACTACGATATACACCACATTGTTTCTCTAGCTAGTTTTGTTTCCTTGCATGAAATGCCAATCGTCGCACCATGTCAAAACGATCGTTTTAGTACCACATTTAGTACATCGTACTGCGTGAATTATTTTAAATTTGGTGAGAATTTGAGGAGCCATAAGGTTACTTTATACTCTTCCTCTAATGCTAGACAGCCCAATTTTAATATGCCGATTTAAAAACTTGTACTAAAATGGTCGACACAAAATTCAAAGTACCCCGACAACAGTGACCGATTGTTCATAGATGCAGAACTACTCTATGAGCACACACAAGCACATAAACAATCTACGATGGAAACGATATCGACGAGACATTATAGAATAGAAGATAACCCACAACACACGCACTAATCGTCACGTCGGCTCGATACGAATCTAAACAGCTGTACTAAAAACCGTACACTCTGGTGGCCCGACTTGGAACCAGAGTGTAGTCTACCGGGTAGGACAATGACTAACTTCCAAACTACGCCACGACTATCGTGATTAAAACAACAGCCTTGATAATGCATTAGCAGAACGTGGAAACGCATTAAGGGGCATGAAATCGATCCTACTAGGGCTAAGAAGGAACAAGTCTACTAAAGGTACTGTCTACTAAAGCCGACCGGTTTTGCATTGCCGCCAAGGATCAGGGCGTCTGCAAACTGATCACTAGCCGGCTTCAACTACACATGGCTTACCTCGCGGGTGTTTCGCGTCCGTGCTCCGTCGGTTGACACTGAATCAACCCGACGACCGCTACGGAAGCGACCAGACTTCGGAAGTTATTGGGGAATGGGTTTGGAGCGGACATTTGGTTGCTGTTGGTGGGTTGTTGGATGTTGGGCGGCGGTGCGTGCTGTCTGTCTGCGTGGTTTTGGTTTAATTCTAGCGCTGAGCTCAACCGTGGGAGTGGTAGGTGGTGGTCAACGTGAGTTGGTGTTGGTGGTGAGTGGTGGCTGGAAACGGTTCGCGGTAACGGCACTAGGACACTCCGTAAAGTGGGACAAGGGCACGAACACGCGCACACACATATACAAGTATTGGCTTGTTTGCTTCTTCTGCCGTGCGGGATTGTGTTTTTTTTGTGAGTCAAGGTGAGTATAGGAAGGTGCTCTCTAGCGTTTTTGTTCCCGCCAGGTGAGACGCTAGCATCCCTTCGTTCTAGTGAAGGTTTTAGTACTGTACGGTTTAGTTTATGTAGGCAAATTACCCAAAAGGACTAGAGTGCATTCTTTTGTGCATGTGTCTGTGTGTGAGTGCGTTCTTTTTTGTTTATGAGCTTAAGTTTAGCTTGAATAACATATTTTAAACGGCGAGCGGCCGTGCGTGCTCTTTGGTGCATTGCGAGCCTTCTAAGTTCCTAACGATCATTGTCCATACTAAACAGGGAAGATGATCGTGGACGATTTTTAGTAACTTTTTCCAGAACGGATTTGAAGTTTTTGGTGTTCAGTATCTGAAAATATACAGATGGTTGTGGTGAACAAACGGGTGTTCAGGCAGAGACGTGGGTATGGGCATGAATGACAATGTGATGACGGTGTAGTACGCATGCATACACTACAATGGGGGGGGGAGTGTGTGAGTAACGACGGGAGCAGGTGTGTGAGGTGAGCAAAATTACTGATTGTGGTGTAAAGGTGAATTGTGTTCGTAAGATTGTAGTAGTTCGGTGGTTAAAGTGCAGGCTATGGGGCAAGGTCGGTAGTATACGCAACGAAAAACATTTCTTTTTGAGGTTTTTTTTTGAAACAGAAGGAAATATACACTAACAGTAAAAGATAAAGTATGGAAAGTAATGACACTTAAAATCACTCAACCGGTACTGGTACTATTTCTACAGTACTGTTAACACTAGTAAACAGCACTAGTAATCGAAAGTTTAAAGAAAAAACTGTATCTACGGTGGAGCTGAAGATAGCTGAAGTGTGTCTGTGTCTAGGTGAACAACTCTCCGTGGGAACCGTTTGCGTTTTTCGCTAACCTGCTAAAGGTTCTACTTGGATGTGGATTAGTCTACTGTTTGTATTTTTTCTACTGATACGTTCTTACTTGTTTGCCGTTTGCGATAGGGGCAGAAGTGTTACTTGACTTTCGAGCCGGAGCGCAGCCGGTACTCAATCGGGAAACCACGACGAGCGGGCTGTTTGCAGACGGAGGCACTGTCCCGTCACGAGGATAGCACATCGTCTTCTATGCCCTCGTAGTTGCTTGTTTGCTTACATTAACATTCAGTAGTGACAATCGATCTTCCGCCTTCAGTTTGACGCTCGTATCAACACGAAGAATACATTGAATTGACTTCTTTATCCACTGTCTGCTGCCGTGCGCAATCGCTTGTGTCCCAGGTTTGATTTTGATTGGTTTTGATTCTCGTTGCACGTTCCGTCGCGGACGCACTTTGGTGTTGGTAAAACAGTTTCTTGCTGCCAGCTAATCGGGGAGGGCTTCAAAACTGTTTTTACATAAATTTGTGTGCGTCTAAAGGCGCAGCTTCCTTACTTGCTAACAGTAAAACATCCTTGGCTGGCTTCAGAATGCATCATGGGGAAACCGTGTGGCGTACAAACGTGAGACCTTATGGTCACTTCTACTCTACATTACGGCGCGACACATGTACAAATAGAGTTTGCGTTCTTTCTTCTCCCCCATGCTCACCAGTTCCGCGCCCGTGATATCTGGTGTTGTTACAGTGGTGTCCTACTAGTTGCATATGCTTGTGTACATTGGTGTCTTGGTTATGATTGTTATGATATCATGACGGTTGGAACAGTTTTTTCTGGAGTTTTTCCTCGCTTGTTTTGTTTTCGTCTCTCAGGTGAAGCGAAAGATGAAGATAGTCAGTAGAGTTGAAAGGGCATTAGAAGAAGAGTGGTAGGATACCTAAGCAGACTGTTGTGTACAGTGGTAGAGAGCGGAATAGTGACAGAGCGAGATCAGCTGGTCACATTCATTCACATCCTCAGTTGAAGCCATTCGAGCACGCTCATCACACATATAGACTAGGTAGCAACACAGAGGGACACATTGACAGTTTATAGGATAGGCATCAATGAGCTTAGCGGTGCTAGAGGTAGAGGCAGCAGTACATGCAATGGACTTCGCTCGTTCGGAAACGGGATGAGATGTGATGAGTGCAAGCACCGTAGAGAAATGTTTCGAAGAGGTAAGAAACCGGACAGTGGTGTCCGGGGCACCGCCCGCTTGCTACTCTGTGCCGAGCACCCTCCGCACAGCATCGTCCCAGGTGTAGCTGGAAGCTTTTCAGAGCTTGAAGCTTTTGCGCAGATTCTTGATCGCCTTTTTCTGGCTCTTTTGGAAGCTGCGCTGGAAGCTGCTCGTGGCGCTGGTATTGCGTGACGCCGGTGCGTACGACAGCAGCTCCAGCGGCTTTAGGTTGGAAATTTTCGACGACTGCTTCACGACGGTCGACTGTGTGGTGGTGGATGTGATGGGCGTTGTGATGGATTCGTGTCGGTTTGGGCATATGAAGGTGTGTATGATTATTTTTTTTTTATTTTTGTTGTTTGCGTTGTTTCGAACACACACACACACACACAAAACACAAGCACGGACGCACACAGACACGATTCGAGCACACACACACACACATACACAGTGTGGTGGTACAGTGTTGGAGAGCAGACGTAAGAGAAATAGAAAGAGAAAGAGAGAAAGAGAAAAAAAAGAGAAATCGTTTTGTAGGAGAATTGGTTTTTCGGCATCCCAATACCGCTCTTCTTCTGGTATGTGTTTTGTGTTTTTTTTTTCTTTACGGTCCGTTTTGTTTTTCTTGCTGTCCCGAGTTTTGTGCTATCAAAAAAAGGTGCTTCGTTTAACTTTTAAACTTTCCGTGCGTTCTCGTGTCGATTTGCTTGCTAAGCTGTGAATGTTTGGTTAGTGGTTATGTTTTGACAGTTGACGGTAGTAGTTGTTATGATTAGTAGTAGCTGTTTGGTGGTGTTGTTCGACTGTATGCTGGTTGGTGTGGTTGGTGAAGGCGAATTTCTTCTACAGCAAAACCAAAAGGGCGATGCAGTGGCACACCGTGTGGCACAGTGTTTGCGTTGTGAGTGGCGAAAGCGATGATCTATGGCTAGCGCCGCAGAGTGACGTGTCTGTTGTTGTTGTTGTTGTTGTTGTTGTTGTTGTTGTTTGTTGGAATCAGTGTTGAGTGGTGTTGAGCTAAGTGGGTAGCCTACAACCAGTGCGGCGCCATTCTCATTCAGCTTAATGCGTGCTACTCTTGTGTGCAAGCAATTGTGCTGGAAACGGAATCGCTTTTCAATCTGCAGAGCTTACTGCCGTACGGTGGAAGCGTGTTGTGTGCTTGGTGGCCTCCCCGCTAGGTGGGGAGAATCGGAACAGTGTGCAGCGAGTTTGCCGGCAGCGGTTCAGGTGCGGTGTTGTTTATGCAATGTGTCTCAAGCTTTAAATTCAATCATGATTAGCTATGCTGGTGCCAGGCTGAATTAGTTTGTATAAGCTCGGTTTCATTACAGTACATGGTAAAACAGTTGATAAGAGAAATAAATTAAATACAAATCTGCAACGTATGCGGGATATTAATAAGCAAAACTTGAGGAAATATATACAGGACTATAAGCAGATGTTTCTTTACAAATAAATGTTGTAAGATCTATGGGGTACCGGTGTACTAAAATGCAATTAAAAGTATTTTAAGGGTTATTAACAAAAATCATTTGGACTTCATTTGATCCCTAGATAAAACGTGTTTAAACAACAACGTTCACAAGAAATTGTAGCGATATATTGTTACATATTTCCCGAAAACAACGTACTAAAATGTGATCGGTTGAACGATTTCTTTTTTGTTCGCTGCGTTTAGTGCAGTTCCAGGCAGAGCATTGTTTTTATTCGCTTGAGAAAGTTTTCCTCTTTTCTCAGCCCGCTTGCTAAGCTACTTTCCTTTTTTTTGTGTCCAGTCTGGTAGAAAATAAAAATTGAAAGCTTTACAAAAATATGATGTAAACGCACGAATCTCTTCTAGCGAGAATGTCACATTCTAACGTTCCCCGACAAACAGAACTTGGAAGATTTTATGACGAGAGAGAAAAAAAACATTCTGAAACATATTTTCAATGGCATAAGGCTCAGCAGATTCAATTGTTTCCTCACTTTGAGTTAAATTTCATTCACTTTGGAAGGAATGAAAAAATGGAGGCATGTCACCGATAAAGCACACCCAATGGAATGGGTCAGTGCACGGAGGTGAGATCGCTGGGTTGAGTAATACGGCAAGGGAATTTGCCGTTACCGTGGGGCAATGGCAGACAGAATGTGTTCGTTAGCAAGAAAATGAAATTTCCATCCTACTGCAAAGGTAGAACATTTAATCTGATTAGAGACAAACATGAAATGGTTTCTCAGCATCAGTTTCATCATGCGTGGTGTGCGCCGGTAGCGTTCTTTATCGTTTAGCGGAGCTCTCTAGCCGACGCAGCAGTTTTCTAGAGCGATAAGGGAAAAGCGGCTTTTCACGTTATTTTCTTTTGTGCGTGAAGCCACACTCACAGTCGATGGTGAAGGCTGTTGTCTTCCAGTAGGTATTCGTTTTTTTCTTGTGAGTAAAAATTCAGGACGAGTGATAGCAAGCCACTAATGTCTTTATCGTTCCTGAAAATACTAAGCTATTGTTGGTATCGAAAAAGGATTAAAAGAGCAAATTATAAGGTATCCATTTGTCCTAGTACTTGCGCACGTCCAGCATGTTAAACCGGTGGCTGCCGCTATTGCCAATCGGATCAGAAAATTACACGAATAAATTGTACCGTCGGCTCGTACGCATAAAATTTGGTACCAAACCTTCAACACACGCACGGCACAGGCTGGCCGTTCCGAGAGTGGATTAACGTGGTGGATGGTGGAAAAGCGGAAATGAGAACAAATGACAAGAAATATGGCCGCTCTGAGCAGGATGGTCCCCGCCAGGGACAGAAGCGAACATGCTGAAGCTCACGTACCGATATGCAACATGCCGGTGGCGAGCGTTACGTAGCTCCATAGCGCGCGGCCGTAATACATCAAACTGGATTAGAACCGCAGCCTCGTAATGAAATACTAAAGCTAGCCTTGCCGCCGGTGCGCTACTTCCGCCGCGCGTGTGCTGAGAGCGGAATGAGCTAACCGGAAGCAGTATGTATATCCATGGGTGAATAGACAGGATGCCTGGAAGCATGGTCTGTGTGTGTGTGCGGGTGGGTGCAGTGCCACTGATTCGATTTGTATTGTGCTTATCGGTGTAGTGCAGGGTGGGATGCTGTGTGTTTGTGTGTGTGTGTGTGAGCGCGCGCGCGTGTGTTTGTGGGCGGGCTCAGGTGTTGCATGCAAAAGTGACGTGCAAATCCATGCCGAAATGTTTTTTACAGCACCCACTACAATGTACTAGCAGCATGGGGTTGTTGTGTGGGAGGCTGGGAGAAGCGTCGAGTTCGTGATGAGTGCATGGCTGTTTTTTGTTCGTTATGTAATTAATTAAATATTCACCAGGGGTAGGCGATAAGAGAAAAAAACACTACGAGGATTACTTTAACTACCCCTTGTTTACAAGTATGGGTTATGATATGTATGGATAATTTAAACTTTAATTTGGATATACAGATTATGTGGTCAAACTTTTATCCAAAAATTTTAAAATAAAACATGAAGGCGCCTGGTAGCTTGCAGGAAACGATGGAGACGCCTGGCCGCTCGTTATACTAATGGAGGCGCCTGGTCATTTTCATCCTTATACTTAGTCGAAGGAAAAAGAACCCAATGATTTAAATATTAAGTGGAAGGAAATCATTTTTTTTTTTGCGAAACATTGTTTAAATAGAGAGATTAAAACAAAACTAATTAAAATATGTCTGGATTGGGAAAGATTAGTGCACAGTCGGAAATTGGAAGCAAACCATTGGTTGGAGAAGTGTGCGTAAAACTTTAGTCATAAACCTTATTCATACCATACCTCGGTGTATGTGCAGACTATGTATAAGTAAGTGATTTCTTGCTAGCTGAATAAAATTGAATGACGTATATTATCCGATTTATAGCTCGGCAGGAAACATGTACAGAGCCTTGCTTGTGGTTATTAAAAAGTGATAACAGATTGTAGGTTTGAACAAAAATACATTCACTTGCAGAAAATTGGAGTGGAATATTGCTACTTTAAAAATAAAGTACAAAAAAACTATGCTGCTGTGGAATGGAAACAGAATTGTAGTGTACTATTTTTTAACTTAATTTAGACTAGCAAAAACAATGTTCATGGAATAGTCATACACCGAATTTTAATTAATTTTATATTAAAACTATATTATAATTTTATAGTGGTTGAAGAAAGATTTTAGCATTATCTCTGTCAAGAAGGACGTTAAGTGGCTGAAAACTTGACAGTGAAAATTATAACAGAATAATTTTATTTTGTTTCCGTGTTATTAGTGTACAACATAAGTGGAGTCGTGTTTTATAAAAATAAAAAAAATCGTTACATACATTCCCGAAATGAAACAAAAGGTGCATTGTTTCAAATGGTATGATAAGTTTTTTAAAGAATATGAAAGTAGAATTTGGAATTAAGAGCAGAAGCACGGGAAGCAAAAGCGTGAAGCAATAAAGCATATGTTATGGGATAAGCAAAAGCACCAAACACTAGGTCAGTCGGATACTAGGAATAGTAGTTGTTTAAAATGTTCAATCACCACAAGTAAAGTTTGGATGCATTTCGGGTAAATCGGAAAAAGGCATTCTGAAAGATTGAGCTCCGCAATCACATACTCTACAACAAGATCATTATCAATTCCCGGGCAGGTCAACGAAAGGCAGTAAAACGAAACAAAATCAAACTTTGTACAGCTCTTACATTGTAGAGGTATTGTATCAGTGAAAAGGGCATAACCGTGGTACGTATTTTAGATGAAGGTAGTATAATATACATTCGTTGCTAGCGTCACATGGCCGCTCAAGAGGCTTATTGTTCTATTCGTTGTGTCACATCAATGGAAGCATACAAAAAAGCTATTGGTAATCTGTCGCTCAGTTAGTTGTTGCTAGCATTCAGAAGGCAGAAGATAGATCCTAGACAGTAAACAGGCCAACATTGAAACACCAATACACGTAAAAGACTCGCACAGAGATGAAGCTTGGTGAGAGGTCGTCGTGAGCGGTAAAACACGCAACGGACATAGCTTTCTGTTTCGCTTTTGCACCGACAGTGAGTGCACGTAGGCATTGTTAGGGGAAAGAAAAAGTTAAGTTTAGAACAGTTTGTACGATACACACGACAGACAATTGAAGGGAAATTTGTCGCCGATGGCAAGCAAGGGTGATATTAGTTCGTTCTATTTAGCTGAGGCATTACACAGTTACAATCATGTATCTATCGCTAACAGAGCAAAACAGACCTATACAGAGGGGCGCATGTAGCCACGTGCAAAACCTTTCGCTCACAGTTATTAGAAGAGAGGGATAGAGAAAACAGAGACAGAGCGTGAGATAGAGTTAGTTTGATACAAATTTACAGAGAAAGAGAAACAAGAAAGATATGTCTAGAAGAGTTGAGAAACTTTTTGAAAATACACTCTCGCAAATTTTGTTGCGACTTGGCGGAATGAATTCGCGTTAAATATATAATTTAAAATTATGGAATTAGAACAATTCTCATGGAATAGAGTTTTTTTTTTAATGTTAGCATTGTTTAATATTGAACAAGTAAATAGGGTTAGAAAGTTTCATTGTTTTTTATCGTTTTTCTACACCTCTTTCGTTGTTATTTTCACCTATCTTTCCAACTGATTTGTTTCACGTTTTGTGGTCTATTCTCGGCCATTGATCAATCATGAGGAAGTGTTAATAGCTTCAAACCCAACTGAACTGATCAAAATAAACAATAAACTGATAACACAAATGAACAATACATTGATATGATGAATACTGCCCATTACAATCATTTGAATAGATTCACAGTAGTAGTACTTATCACTAGCCAATTTGAGCTTTTTATTTGTCGTGAATGAAAAGTAACGGCTTGTCTATATATGATAATAATTGTTAATATGTACATACACACACACACGTCTGCGCGCACACACACACACACACACACTTACATACCCGAATACTCAACCACACATAGTCATACATACACACAAGTACAGACATAGACAAATAGGACAAAAACAGAAGTAACATACATTCAACACCCACCAGTCTTATCGTTAACCATTAAGTTTATGGTGAGCTCACCACCAGCACCCTTCGTATGGTCGATGGTTTTGTCGCGCGAAGCTTACCGACACTAGCTGCGAGCGATCGTTGTCTTATGATGCGGTGTAGCCGTGCACTGCCTGGTACAATACTTACGTTGTTCGCATGTTTGGTTGTGTTTTGTGTTATTTATGCAGATTGCACTTATTATCTTTACTTATATTTCGATAGTGTCGAATATTTCGCCCTCATTATGCAAAGACACGCAATTATATTTTTTTTGTTCAAAATGATACTATAAACGTTTCCATGTCCAAAATGGTTCGCATTGGATGCGGTGTCGAAGTGCACAACAAAACAAAAATTCTCTGCCCGGGAGATGAATGACGATGTTGTAGCGTTTGCTTTAAATTTAAGTTGCTTTTGATTCATTTTGTTTCCATTTTACGAAATGCAATACTTTGCTTTGTTGGTGATGTGATTCACAAGCGTTTGATATAGCGTACCATGACTATCGTTTTAAAACAATATTATTCGCATTATTCTCTTTCACCATTTAGTGCTACATGTTTTCGCTATTTTTTTTATCTTATACCTCCTATATCTGCCTCCACATTATTGCCATTTTGCCAGAAAACATGGGGGGTTTCACTTTCGTGTTATTGTTTTCGATTGAGTGTGCTTACTTTTTACTGCTTGATGTGCTTTGAATAGGGGTAGTTTTTGTTGATAAAAATAGGAAAAAGTGATGATCGTTTGATAAATTAATAATTGAGCAAAAAAGAAAAACACTAAAAGAATGTGCAATCGGTTTGATAACAACGGAAAGTAAAAGAGTACGGAATCGTGCCAATAGTTTTAAAATGCCAATCGAAGGTACTAAAATGTGATAAGTTATATTTAGCAAAAAAAGCTTTCAAAAAGCGAATAAATTTTTAACAGTAGAACTTGGACAAAACATGGTGTTAAGAAAACAAACAGATGTTTTTTTTTTAAAAACAGCAATCGAAGATGTGTAAATGCCAATCGAATATATTGCAGTAACATATAGATCGATTGAAAGAAAGCAATGAAATAAAGTAACATTAAACAAAAACGAAGGTGAATTTAAGACAAATTGAAGACGAAAATGAGAAATCTGAAACCAGTGGAGCGAATGGAATAAAGCGAATTGTCGGCACAAGATGATAAACACATAGAATGTGAGGGAGTGATGAGGTGTACGATGAACACGTGATCGGTAAATGGTGGTAATTTGTTGATTTTTTGTGTGAGTTTTGTGGGTATTGGTGTGGATGTGTGTGTGTATGTATGGATGTGTTTTTCGGTTGTTCGGCGTTTGGTGAACATGTGTGGAGCATGAGCTGGTGCAAACGGTGTCAGTGGTATGTGTGAGCGTATGTGTGTATTAACGACTAAACGTAATATTTAGTGACGGACACTTTCGTACATAATTATTTCGAGTCTGACTACTAGAATTTCCATTGAAAAGAGACTGTTGAACCGGACTTGCGGCACCGGAGCCACCATAACCAGTCAGTTGTCTTACCATGCCGGAACCGAGCTGTTGAAGCAGACCGGAACCGGAACCGAGCGGTCCGGACGAGAGCACGGTCGAGGTACGACGGCTCCTGATCGATTGCATGCTCGACGACAGTAGGAACGGAACACTGCTCGAGGTGTTCGGCATCGAGCCTCCCTGTTGCGTTTGGGCACCCGTTTGGTGCGGTCGTATCGTTGAGGGTTGCCGGTTGCACACGTCCCGGTGAAGGTGAGACGGTGGAGCGATGGAGTAAACATTAGAAAAAAACGAGAAGAAAGAAAAGCAGCAAACAGGAGGAGGAAAAGAGAAGAGAAAAGCAAAATGCAATTAGTGGTTGTCAGTTTCGGTACGTTCGATTGTGTTTTTCTTCCGTGCCGTGGTGGCTTCGTTCGAGCCATCATTTCGCCTCGGTGTCCGTCCGTCAGGGTGCACCCTCTCCCTCAGGGTGCCACCATCCAAACGGGATGGCCAATTGTGCACACCTTTTTTTTTGTGCCACCCTGTGTCCCCGTCTCAACCGCCATTGTGGGTGGTAAAAACTGTCATCGGCAGGCGTTTATTGCAACGTGGGCTGTGATGAGTTTACTATGTAACTGGCGGGTAGTGTGGGTCGGAACATCTTTCGCACCAACCGAGACGCGGATATCCAGTGGACAATGTTTTGCGACGGTGTGGGTGGTAAGATTTGGTGAACTTTATAGTGGGTTTTAAAATGAAATACAATTTGTCAAACCAATTTATGACGGGCGTGTCTTGTGGGTTTCTTCGCGTTCTAGGGGGAAAGATAAGGTTAAACCGCATAACTGTCTGAAAAACATCTTTTATGGCATATAAAAGTTTCAGTTAGTTTGTAGAGGAAGCTTAATTTAAATTTCAAATATCTTGAGTAACGCTTTACATTTTTTATTCGGTGGTAATGCGCAATGCATTTAAATAAAATTAAAAATCGTCTAAGTAATATCATTCAGATGATTTAAGGTTTCCATGTTAAATAAAAAAAATGTGGCTGCGGTCTTTACACTTGTCGATAACAGTTTTTTCCCCTTTGGCAAGTGGACCAGTGCACCCTGACAGGACTGAATATATGTTTTTTTTTTGAGTTTTTTATTTTGCTTTTAATTTGTTTTAAAATTTTGTAAAACCGTGCCAATAGTTGTGCCAATCAAGTAAAGGACCATGTGAAAGTGGTTAAAGAGAATACTAATAATTAAGAATAGGAAAAGAAAAACAGTAGCTCAGTATAGAACAAGCAACATACCTTGGGCATAAAGGTGTGATTAAAACGTATATACTTTATATACACGAAGTTTAAAGTAACAATTTAATTATTAAAAAGGACCCCATTGCACCTAGTAGGGGCAGAAAGGTAAAAGCATAGCACAATGGATTGTTAACGGGTTGGGGATACGCTTTACAACCAATACGACGGGCAACAATTGGCAGCATTGGGAAGAAGCTTTAGACGATAATGCAAGTGCAAGCTTGGAATGAAAATTATAAAAAAAAAAACAATCAAATACAACCGCTCCAATGTCACCTGATCCCCGGGAAGTATGGATCGACGTCGGGGCGAGTACATTAGAGCGACGCGTCACACTTGGTGCAAATGCGTTTCATCTTTGGTTGTGCACATAAAGGTCTGTGGGTGTGTGGAAATAGGATGATCCGGCTAGCTAGATATGGATATTTAACTACTGCCAGAAGAAGGTAATGCGAGTAACAATGGCATCGACCGAGCGGATGGAACGGATGGGGGTGTTTGTTTGGGTAAGAAAAGCTGCCAAACATCTTGAAGCGAATGCAAACTTGCCGTGAGCAATTGGCTGGAGCACAGACCAAGTAAAAAGGTACGGGTACAAGCCGGATATAGGCGAAACCAGCAACTTACAGCCCAGTGCGTTAGGAGGAGAGTAGAAATCTTGAGAATATTGTTATTCCCGCTCGGTTGGTATTAACTGCACTAGGTACGAGACATGGTACGCAGACTGATACGCTGTCGGCTCTCTGTCTGCCAGGCTGAAGGTAGTTGCAGACGGCAAACCTTCGCCATTTCGCATATGCATATGGGAGCTAATAGTTTTTGTAGAAAAGTGATTTCCGGCGGAAAGGATAAAAGTAAGGCAAACATGGCAGTGAAATGGCAGGATGCATTTGGCCAAGCAAGCTCATCGGTGGAGCGAGTTGACGTCTGGTATTTTCTGAGTGGGAAGGGACGAAAAACTCATCCTTCCTGAGTGGAAACAAACACAGAAAGGAAAAGATTGTTTGCCAGGTTGTCGGGAATCATTCCTCATCCGCTGGTCGGTTTTGGATGCTCCCACACTGTGGGAAAAACATCCGTTTTGGTGGGAAAAAGGGAGTGGAAAGGATGCACTAGAAAAATAAGCTGAAGTTGTGCGTTTGGCTGGAAGGATGCCATAGCTTAGGAAAGGCCCAGAAGCTTCAGTACTCTTTCGAGGATTTATAAGAGCGTTGTATTCGCAAACTTCCGCTCCGATCCTTGATCGGATGCACTTCCCGTAAAGTCGTAAGCGGCTAGCGGGCGGTCGACGCTATCACACACACACAGTCTCGGCGCCAAGGGAGGAAAATAAACACGTACAAACAAGAATTACAGATAGATAGTACTCACGATCATGCTCCGTGCAAGCTAAAGAGTCAAAAAAAAAAACGGGAAGAAAAGCGTATATTTGTTTCTGCTCATCACTTCACTGGTTCGTTCGATTTGGTTCGTGCAAACGATTGCGAGCGGTTCGAGTTGTGTCTACTGGCCCGCGTGTGTTCTACGTATACGCCTAGTGCGACGAGCGACAGTGACTGATGATGGCTGCCAACGGTGTTTGCGTGGCATCTCATCGCACTTGCATCGCTTTCTGATTGATTGTTTTATATGCGGTTTTGTGTCGTGTTGATGCTGTGGCCACCGTTTTGTGGGGGAAATGTCGGCGAAGGTGAAAGCAACCTTTGGTTGCTGTTAGTGAGATTAATTCGTACTGCTTCACTACCACTGGTGTGTGATTTTGTTAATTTCCTTTTTTTATGGAGCTTAAATTAAGGTTCATTACCTGACCATTTTTTATACTCCATTTGTGCTGCACTTTGGCAGCAACCATTAATACAACAAACACTTTAATTGAAAACGGAAACGTATGAACCAGAAACGAATAAACGCAAGTCAATTAAACGTTAAGAAATGTTTCATTCTCCTTTCAAAATGCAAACAAACTTTTTAACAAACGTACAAAACAGCGCCATTTGCGCAAGAGTTAACAGTAAAAGAAAGAAACCTTAATAAACAACATGACAAACGCGACAGTTCGTTTGACAAGCATACGTACACGCATGGAAAGCTCAACTAAAAAACGAAACCACAACTAAAGCTTGCGAAAACAGCTGAACGTAACGAAAACAGGGACAAAAGTAATGAAAACGGGGACAAGCAGACGGCACAGGGGACGCTGGGACGAACGAGAGAATGATCATTAAGCAGTCTTAGAGGTATGTAAAGTTGCAAAAAGTCATATAGAATATAGCAGTCATGAAGTAGAGTGTTTCATAGAGCTATCAAAATAGTCGGAAAACGTAAATAAAATGAAAAATCCCACAAATGAAACAAGTATGTTAGCCTCGGAAACAAATTGATTTGTTGGTTTTCATGTATTTATCTTTAAAAAAACAGCACGATATAAATGAAGGAAAGTCAATATTTAATATATAAGCAATTTAAATTTAAATTTAATCCAAAGGAATCATTCAAAAATGCACAGAGAACGCGAGGCAAGGAATGAAAAACTTTCTCGTTGAACATATGCAAACGAAAGATGAAAACGATCATGAAAAATAAATAAATAAATAAGTGGAAAAACTATACAACAGCATTGAAAATTGATTGAAAGAGGATATGGCATGAAGCAAACAAATCATAACCGAAGCGTAAGGCTGAATAAATAACAAAGTTGTATAATGGAAATGGTAATTGAATTTGCCAACTAGAACAAACCATTCAATGAATATTTAAAAAAAGGACTAAAAAAGTCAAAGCGTTGCTCAGCAATGTTGTGTGCTTGAAACTGTTGGCATTTTCTACATAGGATATGATAACTTCTGAAAACATGTCCAATCGAAAATCATAATTAAGTTTTAATGCAATTGTTGCATTATTCCTTGCTAGCAAAATCTCACATCCCGCAAAAATATACATCGCATGGACATTTTAATTATTGTTGAAACTTTGCGAAATAAATGGGATAAAATTTCCCTTACAAAGTTACCAGAGTTGTTACAAAAGCGTCCGTGTGCTACAATGTTTGCTGGCAAAGGATAGTTTTAGCCATTGTTTGGTACTCCACATTCCATTTTAGTGCCGGAACGCTTGGGCCACCACACTGCAGAAGGCACGTTGGCGAGATGAAACTCGTAAAAAAAAAAACAACAAAAGCTCCCGGAAGCTCACCTGGATCGTTATCGACGGAACAAAAGCGAATGGTGAAGCAAACTCCGGGGAGGATCTACCAGCTGAAAAAAAAGGAAACGGATGCCATATGGAAAAGCTAACATTTTCCCTGGCCAAATGTCAACAGGTGCCATCCGCTCAACAGGTTGAGGTGTTGAAAGTAGCTTCATGCAACTATGCGGAATGGTTTGACGGAAAGTGGTGCGGGCGAAAAAAAAAACACGTCACAGCTCATCTAGGTGAGCAAAAACCATCACCATCAGGCAAACGAAATAAAAAGGAGAATAAAGGAATGGACAGGCGATGAAAAAAGCAACGGAAAACAGAAGCACTTTTTGCTGCAGCGTGACGCAGTGTAGCGTACCGATAGCAGTGCCGATGATGCACTTCGGTCTAAAGTGGTGGGTAGTATCCGCTTTTTATTCTGGCCTTTTTTTTTTGAGGGCTCAATTGTCGTGTGCACCAAACGTCGACGGGGGAAATGGATTTTTTTTTTTGGTCTATCCGTATTGGATCATAGGTTAGTCCGAGGTTGTGAATGGGACAAAAAGGAAAACGTAAACATAAACGTAACCTTACTCATCTAATCAATCAATCGCCTGAGCTTGGGCTAAGTTGCACAGATGGACGTTAAGAGCTAAGGATCGAAGGATAATTGCTGACACGTAAAATTTGACTCCTAGTAGGGATGGAACAAAAACGCAAAAAAAGGAACGGTTTCAGGTCCTTTTTTCCGGGGGAAAAATCTGGTGCAAACGATAAGAGAAAACATCTATCGGGAAGGACCTTAGGTGGCAGCATTCGTTGGTGCTTCGTGTTGGTAATTTGTCTTGGGAAAACGTAAGAGAGGAGCGGGTTCTTCAATCGGTACATCAATTTGTTGGACTCTCACACACACACACACAACACACACTCACACGGACGGACGCACAAAAGAGCAAGCAGCAAGCACGGACAGAGACAAACAGTGGAGCGGACAGGGACAGCACAAGGGACATCGGACATGAGACAGGGACAATGTAGTGAATGCATCAATCCGTTGTTTGAAGAGTTCTGGCAGTGAAACATGAAGAAAGAAAAAAAAACGTCACAAACATAGAGGTGCAACGCAACACTCGGCTTTTCCACCTGAATAGAGGTGAACAACAGTGGACGGTGGCGTAGTGCTGTAGGAGCAAATATGTTACCACTTACCACTCGCTTGATCAAGCAATGCAAGGGGATTGACGAACTTTTTTTTTCCCCCAAAAGGAAAAAGAAAAACAAGACACAACAAGACACACAGACACACAAACGTGCCACCAAACCACCAAGACACGCATTCGGTAAGCAGAAACAAAACACAACACGTTGGGCACTGGGAAACGGCGTGCCCGTGGGACAGAAGTGAGAAAGAGGGAGAAAAAACATTCACGAAGAAAAGTATTGGGCTCCCCCACCCATCGGAGCAACCGACTTTCCGGGGGGGAGGCGATTGTTGTCTTCAATTACCACTCGTGTGTTCTCCATTGAACTTACGACGTAAGCGGATGAGGAAGGCACAGAAAGGCTCGAACCGGAGCCTCCTCGAGCGCTGAAAGCCTGCTACAAAGCGGGGCGTAGTCGTGGATGACGACCCGGCGACACGAAAACACGGTGGGAAACCCCGAAACGGAAAATTGGGTGTACAGGGTTCGTCGGGTTGGGAAAAGTGGAACAGTGATGGCGGGGAGAGAGGGAGAGAGAGAGAGAAGAGAGAAGCAGAAAAAAAGGGGAAACATTGGCATTAGTTTAAGCTGAACGGTGTGGTCGTGGTAGCATGTCTATCAATTGAGCACCCAACGCAGAGCAATGCGAACCACAGCGCCGTAACCTGCAACGTCATAATGTCTTATCAATTTCATGTGCGTGTGTGTGTCCGGGCAAGCCGTAATGAGTCCTTGGCTGATCGGGATGCGAACGGTCACGTGTGAGCGATGGGTTTGAGAAAGGCTTGTTTGGAAGCTCATTAGCCAATTATCAAGCGCAAGGGAAGGGACTTACAGCGCGGCTCGGTCTACGACCCGTTCGCACAGGGAGTGGAGAGCTGTATGGGAGCAACTCGAGTTGCACAAGGTATTAATTACATTATTGAGGCAAGTTCAATTACAGTTAATGCGCTGCGCTCGAGTACGCATAGAGGGGCGAGCGTTGAGAAGGTTCTCATCGCTCATCAGGACCTGCAATGTACATCGTCGAGAAACGCAGGAAGTTCAGCTCCATTGTTTACCTTCGCCAGTGGTAAAAAGCTTTTAAGTAAATCATTTACACTACGAACCGGACAGGTAATACTAACATCAGGATAGATAAAAGCATTTCAGTCGTTCGTCGGAACGCATCTAAACGATGGATTACGGGTGAAAAATCGAACGATCAAGAGCGTTGGTGACTCCGGAACCTAGAAGGTCACGTATAGTACAGCTATAAGGTCATTGTTTTGGGGGAGCTACTCTGGTGGTCCTGTACAATGGTGATTGATGGAAACAGTGTGGCTGGTAGGTTGAAAAGTGATTTTAATCACAGTATAGTAACTGAAGCCTAATATTATTTAAGATGTGAAAGAGCTTAGTAAAAGGTGTTGTGAAAAATGGCACTGAACAAAAGTGAGTAATAGCAACGAAAGATGTGTATCTTTTTGAAGAAAGAGAGAAAGACAGAAAGAGAGCTAGAAATTTAGTGTAAATGTAACGAGAGAGAAGGAAAGAGAGCTAAAGGCAAGGAACAAGGCACTAGGCATTACGCATTACTCTATTGCAGCTTTCGCGCTACTCGCGGACTATTCGATGCTACGGTTTTTTGTTGGCATTGTGGTACCTATTTCTCTTTTGTCGTAAGTTCGATACACTCCTCTGTCTCGACTACGCGTTAAGGACTACAAACACACAGACACACACACACAAACGCACTAGCGCAACGGTAAGAGACTTGCTTGAGCTTGCGGTCCGGCACACTTGCTACTTACAGTCGGTGGTGACAGATTGATGTTGGAGCCTCGTCGTTCCTGCGGACCAATGCTCGAGTGTCGTCGTATCGGTAGCCCTCCGCCCGGGGTTCCACCTGTTGTTGCGAGGGAAGAGTCGAGAGAGGAAACGAGCAAATGGTCAGTAGATGCATGATGCACTGCGGCACGTTGGCTGCAATCTGCTGTGCAGCTTATGTCCTAAGCTTGCTTTATCCTTTAAGTGAGCTTCGGTGAAAGTTCACCGGCTTCGTCGGCCAGTCGTGATGGCTCAGACATCAACACTTTCGTCAGACATATTCTTAGTGGGTGGTAGTTGCAACGAAAGCATTGGTAATGTATTGCCTGCTGTGCGTTGTAATTTGTGCAATTATTCAATGGATTAGGGATGGGGAGAAAGGATTATCCTCACAGTGTATATGTTAGTTCCTAGTGGTTGGACTGCTGTGACAAACCTTTGGGAAGAAGATTGGAGTCTGTTGACATGCCATGCCGAGAGCAGCAAGCACCGGGTTAGGTTTATCATAGGAAGCAATAAATATGTAATTATTGCCGACATTCCGTTGTCACTACATGGAGACCGATGAGAAGCTCAATGTTGGTTCTTTGGACGAAGCTTCTATTCATGGTAGGACATAATAATGCAGTCGGATAATGTATTGGTATTTTTAAAACATTTCTTGTACGGGTTTTGTACGAACATCAGTTGAGAAGCAACTTTGTTTTCTGGAATATGATTTTGAAATTGAGTTTTTAATATTCGTTTTATAAATAAATATTAAAGATAGCTTCATTAAGAGATATGCTAAGTACATATTGTTCTTCTTTTATATTAAAATACTTCAATAAAACTTTGTTGCAAGAGAATGAAATGGAAGTATTTTGGTCTCTCGCCTTTAATGGGAATATTTAAGAAATTGTAAAAAAATTTATTACGTTTTTTTTAAATAAAAATTTATTAAATTTAAATACGAAAATCTACCTATTTTACATTATTCAATTACTTTAACAGAAGTTGGACAATGGAGTGAAAATCATTGGAATCATTTGAATGAAAATACAATGGAATCACTATAAAGGAAATTCAACAATCGGGTCGTTACTTAAATATGTGAAATAAAAGTAATAATAAAAATTACAAAATATATGTGAATAACATTACACAAAATTTAATATGGTAGATAACATATCTTAAAATCAACTCTGTTGAAAAAAAATAATGTTGGTTTCTTGAAGAGGTTTTTATCCATCTTATGAACATGTTATGGAATTTATAAAAATAGAAATTTCTGTTTTATTTCATAAAAATGGCCATACCGTATTGCTGATTGAGAATAAGTTGCTAATGATGAAATAATAATGTAATTGAATAATAATGTAATTCAATAATAATAATAAGAATTCACCAGTTAACAAATCAAGCCGCTGGGTGCGGCATCTCTTGCAATCTATAGCAAAGTATTAATTTAATACGAATCCATACAGCCGTGTTACTCACCCGGAGAGGAAGCGCAAGACGGTGCGATGCGTATTTTCGGCGTCATGAGCGTGTTGTCGGACAGGCGGCGGTTCGGGAACGCGTTCACCACCCGCAGGAAGTTACTGTCCGGCGAGGACGGCGAGCCGCCGAACCACCAGCTACCTAGAGCACCCGATCCTGT
This sequence comes from Anopheles epiroticus, assembly GCA_000349105.1. Lineage (NCBI taxonomy): Eukaryota > Metazoa > Arthropoda > Insecta > Diptera > Culicidae > Anopheles > Anopheles epiroticus. Next base: position 164,552 of record KB671654.1, read on the forward strand.
TAGAAATGGGGTTTACGACACACACACAACTATAGCATGCACACGTTTAGACATTCCAATACCTCTTCGGGTACCTGTCGAGTTCTTGCGTGCCATATCCTCGGCGCTCGACGTTTTGCGCTGGTCGATGCGCAGATTGGGGATGTTGAACTGCTGCGCGTTCATGTTGTCGGAGGAGAACTGGTGCCGCAGGGGCCGGTGCCGGTCCGGCGACGGGAGCGATAGATTGTCCAGCTTCAATTTGTTACGTTGTTGTCTATCTATTTGGTCCAGCATTTCCTGAAGCACCTGGAAACAAGAGATACGGAGCGCATTGGCAAACGAACCCTTAACCCTCCAGTGTGGGCCTGCGTGTTGCTCCACGTACCTCGAGAAGTATCATAAACTGTTCCAGATTTAACGATGGATTCACTGTTTGCGGTAGCAGCGTGGGCATCACCTTGGTGGCCATGATGTTAACAGTTAAGCCATACTTTTTGTCGCACAGCATGATCCGGTAGATGTCTGCGATTGGAGCGGTGCGAGAGAGAGAGAGAGAGAGAACATTGTGAATGAAATGGGTGAGTTGGGCGTCACGAGCGTCACTACCGCGCGGCAGACCGGTGTGTGATGGAAAGAAAATGTCATGAATAATTTTACGCCAGCCTCTGCTATGCTTTATGCATGGGACGTAACACATACACACGTGGTGTAATGAAGTATGCACTGGCCGATATGAGTTCTGGGGCGTTGAGTTGGGTAGGTATGTTATTCACTGTTCAATTTGCTTTATTAGTGTATCAACTGGTTTATGACATGATTTCCGGCTCATTAAATTACTTCTACTAACGGCAGATTGTAAAACGGGGTCTGTGTGGGATGGAGCTGTACACGCAACGCTTGTTGTGGAAGGTTTTGTAGGTGCGTTTGTTCAGATATTAACTTGGAAGCCTTTTAAAGAACAGTATGAAAGTTAAAAAGCTTTATGTGCTGCTATGAATTCATTGAGAACCAAATTGAGATCCATTGTTCTCACAATAGCATGCAAATGCACTGAAAGAGCATACGTTCAATTGAAGCATTATTCGGGACACTTTTATTTGCTGTTCGACATGTACCATTCAAAGCATTACATCGTGGCTCACGTCGGTGTAAGTGCCGGAGCTATGAATGCAACCAGCAGGCAACAGGCTTCTCAATTGCACATCAGTTTTGCACAACGCTGTCATTATTGTCCTCTTCCTCGAAATAAAACAAAAGCTTGATAAATACCTTTCATCAAGCAAAACAATGCACGCAAGAGCACCTTTGAAATTAAACAGTGCAAGATTCACTTCATTCTGGTGCACCACATCCGCCCAACGGTTCTTTGTGCCATGATACGCACACACACACACACACACACGCATTCCCCAGCGCCCACTCATGGTATGATAAAAATAAACTTTTCCGAATAGTGGCACACTCTACCTCCTCTGCTACAAAGTGACTGAAGGATGCAGTGGTAAAACACCTTCGGGACTGTTTTCGATGGCGTTCTGCAAGGTTGCTTCCGCAGTGCGTTGGCCGTGCGTAGGTAGGCGAAGAGGATATTTTTATGCTACAATTTTCACCTTGCTTCTGGTGATTGCAGTGATATTGAACGCCGGAATTGTTCATGTTGACGGAGATAGCGACATGTTGTGATGGAACGTGGTGAAACATTGGTAGGAAAAGATAGTGGGTGTTAACTGAGTGGAATAACTAGTTAAATTGACCTGGGACAAACGAATGGAAAATGCTATCATCGCTCTGCCTACGATAAATCTGCACCCATCACTGGAAAGGATTTTGAGCCTACGCTGATGGTGAAAGTAAAATCGAACTAGAATGTATCCTAATAAGCAAAAACAAGCAGGTGAAATGTTATCCGTATTTTCAATCTCAACATCTTTTGGAACGAATTAAATTCAAATTTATTTTGATAGAAAAAACTTAACACTCAGCTTTCCACTTCAATGACTAAGGTTTGAATAAATCAAAAATGAGCTCAAAAGGCAATTCAGGTCACTATAGTCCACTATTTTTCAACTATAAATCCAAGCGAAATACATCATTATCACGATTCAGTTAAAATTTTCGACAAAAAATATAATAAGATAAATGAGTAAAAGTCAAATACTAACCGACATAGGAAGGTTACTCAATTTTCACATAATTATCCTTAGATTTATTCACCTCACTTCAGAGATTGTAGATCTAGTGGAAGAGCTACAAATATCACAATAAGCTCTATTTAATACAAAACAAATTTAAATGTTTAAACAAATATGTTCAAATGGTTAAAGTTTTTTGTAAATTGGTCTACTAAATAACAATTGCTTACACAATTCTATATTTTCTTATTATTAGATGCTATTTTAGAAGTATTGCTATTAGTATTGTTTTGTTTATGATAAATTCAAAAATTAATGTGTTCGTGTTAAACGCAATCCTTACAATTTAGTTTCAAATGTCTAAATTGTTGTGATTTTTATGATAAAATATTTATAAACAAATTTAAATTATACAAAGAATGTTAAACCTTTCAAATTTCTCATATGCTACGTCCTACGTGACAACGTTTCTATTCGTTTTAGAATGTGTACAATCATAGGAAAATAAACTAATCAATACTCTCCTTGCAAAGTATAAAAATTTTCAAGCCCTACATGATGATTTATTTAGCCCTTTAGTTTATGGTTTAAAGTAGGATAAACTTGGAATGTTTTAAACATCCGTTACATGATGATGAATAACTTGAACTTGACGTCACAGTGATGTAACACCATTTGCATAGCTGCAGGGGTAGCAAACAGAAAAATAAACACAAAATTCCCCGGGACTGCATATGAGTATATACAGCACATGTTTCGAGGCTGACCTCTACCTTGAAGCAATTTTTTTTGTAACGTGAATTTCACGGGCTGATAAATAGTGTACCATTAATAAAGAAAGGTTAGGTGTGCAAAATTATGAAAAACTCCCCAGTGTTGAGCAAATTAAAGGTATTACGTTTAATGAATGCCTAGCCCGCATTTGCACGTTTGCATTCGTTTGCAGACTCTATACTGATGATACCGGTTAGGCAAAAGGTAGCAGAACGTTTCATTGCTACGGTTACGACACACAGATTGCACATTATGCTTCCGGCAAGAGGAATGAGATGAGTGAAACATCTCCAGGACATTGCGAGAACGATGAGTCGTCGAGATGAAGTAACCTCGTGCAAATGCGCTACAGACTGTTGCCACTGGCCCGTCCGGTGTTGGCACGAGCGCTTGGAACGAACACAGAGTATTGTGCAAAACTATGTCATCCACCCTGAGCTGAAGCTGGTTGGAGGAACATTCAGAAAGGAAGAGAGCATTCAATTGCATACTTACTGACGACGCGCACCACAATATCCGGATCGGTGAGTCGCACCTCGAGCAGCAGTGGCAGCACCTCATCGATTATCTGTCACAGGGACGAAAGCGATGTGGATGCGTTAGGTTCCGAGCGTTAGCACGAGCTAAGGCACTCGCCCGTGCAGACACAACTCACCTGAGACTTATCCAGCTTATCCAGCGTACGTTCGACGCACTGCAGCACGTTGCCCATGATTTTCAGATCGCTCTGATTCTTCTCGAACACCGACTTGAGCTTCGGCAGCACCAGCTTCTTGATCGTGATGTCGTCCAGATAGTCGTACACGTTCGTAACCGCTACGAGGGCCGCACTCTGGAGCAAACATTGGAGCATAGACGAAAGACGAAACCGCGTACGGGTGAGAGATGAGACAGGTGGCAAAACTGAGGGAAATTAATTTATCACAACTCGAATCTCGACGGGACCGCCGTTGAGCTGGTAAGGGCATTTCAGCAAAGCGTCGAAGCCACGCCGAAGCTTTCAAGAAGTTTTTCTTTTTCATCCCGCTCGGGGTTTAGTGGCAGCATCCCACCTTTCTCGATGGAAGTAGCAGCAGCGGAAACGTCGTTTCTTCGAATCGGTTAGGAAGATAATCTGTACCAGAAAGCGTTGGTACCGGCGAGCGACGCATGAAGGGGGGGGGGAATCTTTGGGCGGGATTTGAACTTGATAGGGCTGTGATGGGTGTGATTGAATCGTCCCAAGCCGTTATACCGCTGGCCACCTTCGGTTACGTTTGCATTATATCGATCATGATGCAAAGTTGCTCAATGGAAAGGTTTCATTGATTGCATTATGAAATGTAGATGTGAAAAATTGCAAACTGTACGGATTGGGGATTAAGCTGCACCGATTGCTAAAATGTGCTGAATGTGCAATGCTGGACAGCGTTTGTAGAGGAAAATTTCCAGAGAAGAGTAGTTAGACAACTATCGAGGCTCAATGGAAAGTTTAATTGCCTCTGTATCCATAAATTCTTAGCATAGCCTAGGAGTGGTCTAGATATTTCAGAAAAAGCGATTTCATTAATACTTCAAACGCATCACAACGGCAAGAGAGTAATTATTCCAACAAAAGCAAACATTTTACGTCTTGAAAGCATCTACTCAACAGCAAGCGGAAGGTCCCAAACTGAGATTTTAATTGCCTCGAAGCAACGCAAACACACTCTCTCGCTCTTTGTGCGTGTGCCTGACACAGCTGTATGGACGGGAACAGTTCATTTTCGCAGCAGATTAGTACAGGATAAAGGGGGTCGAGTATTAGATAATTGAATTGCTGTCATGATAGGGCCCGGTTCTACGTACGAGGCTCACTTTGCATACCATTTACACAGTGCTGTGCCGTGCTAATAGCACACGACACCTACTCCCCAAACTTTGAACCTGAGCACCGAGCGCACTGAGTCCTGTTCGCACCACTCACCTGCACCTGTATCGTTGTGCTTTCCAGTGCGTTGAACAGCAGGGGTAAAACTTCCGTTCGTATATCATCCCGTGGTGTTTTCTCTAGAATAATGTGTAAGTTCTCTAATAACGCTACGGTTGCTTGTATAGATTTTGGAGCTACAAAAACAGTCCTGTTGAGAGGAAAATGAGAAGAGCGCACACACACGGTGCGGTTGAGGCATGAGAATGGGCTCAAATGTTATACAAACCACCGGCATGGTGCGGCCGTAAGGGTAAGAAATCTGCCAAGTATACACCACACAACCACAATACACTCTCCGAAGAAGGTGGGAGAAAGTAGGTGCAAAGGGTGTAATATCTTGCGGGCAAGAGTCGCTGTAGTATCAACAATGGATCGTCGGTAGGGTAGTACAACGGTTCTTACTTAAAGGTAGGTAAAATGATTGCTTCATATTCCGAGTTTGAAGATTCTTGGACCAGGGTGAGGGCGGGCTGCAACACGGCGGCCAGCACTTCATCAGCACGCATTTCCTGCTGCAGATTAGGCCAGATATGTTGCCACCAGAGTTTCTGTGAAAGAAGGAGAGAGAGAGAGAGAGAGAGAGAGATAGAGAGAGAGTGTGGAGAAAGAGATGAAGATAAAAGTGTGGGGTAAGTAAGCTGTAGGAAACCTCAACCCATCCGACGTTGGCTATGACAGATAAATTGAGCATCCACTTGTACTGTATCTATTCCGAGACAGGCAATTTCTGAGGCAAAGCTGTAATGTTGAACATATTGGTAGCAATTTCTTCAAATGGCTAACTATTTGAAATTCAATCTATCGTGATGTTAGTGATTTTTTCTCGATACGCAAAATTACACGAGTTTTTTTATGTATCGTCACGTTTGGCGTACATTTCAAATCTTGATGGAGTAAATTATCAAGATACATAGTTTTTCCTGCTAAATACACAATTCGGAATAATACACTGCTTAAAATGGTAACACTGAGCGATAGGAAACAGTTAATATACAAATTCATTTCATACAAACTGTTATTACTAAATGATATTGAAACAGGATTTACACTAGAACTCTGGAAACAAAATTATGTATAAATTAATTCAATTCTCTCGAAATACAAATTTTTAAATTATTATAAGTAAGTCAGGATAAACAAAAAAAAAATAAAACGAACCATGAAGAGATAAGGATCAAAATATAAGGGATGATGAATAAGGAATGAGGAATAAGGATTAAGGAATAAGGAATAAGAAATAAGGAATAAGGAATAAGGAAAAAGGAATAAGGAATAAGGAAAAAGGAAAAAGGAAAAAGGAAAAAGGAAAAAGGAATAAGGAATAAGGAATAAGAAATAAGGAATAAGGAATAAGGAATAAGGAATAAGGAATAAGGAATAAGGAAAAAGGAAAAAGGAAAAAGGAAAAAGGAAAAAGGAATAAGGAATAAGGAATAAGGAATAAGGAATAAGGAATAAGGAATAAGGAATAAGGAATAAGGAATAAGGAATAAGGAATAAGGAATAAGGAATAAGGAATAGAATCAATAATGGGCAAAGAAAAAGCCAAAAGATGAGAAGAAAAACGACCAAACAATACAAATAGATTTTTTTTGCTCACAATCAAAATCCAATATTTAAAGGTTTCAAATTACATTATTTCTTGAAGCGGATGAAAACGATCCGTCGATTATGTGTTAACTTCGTTTCGTTTTCCATTAAAGCTGTCTACCTATCTTCTCCATGTATGTTTAATATATTTTTTCTCCATATTACACCTCACAGCTCATGCATATATCGCCATTCTTCCAAACTCATGACTAGACATAGCGAAGAGTAGAGTGTTAAATTTACGGCCCTGTTCAGCTGTTGAATGGTAAATTAAACGGGTAACAACAAGCGGGCGCCCATCGAAAGCGGTACTTGATTTATAGCGCACCTGCACGATAAACTGATTACTGTTTTCATGCTGTTTTCCTGCTTCCCCAAAACGTTATCGCTTCGCGGGTGTGGGTGGAATATCAGAAAACAGTGAAAAGACACTACCACCATCACCTCACGTTCGCGTACAATGGTGGACGGTTGATCCTTGAGCGATATTTTTCACCGCTCTAGCAAGGCGGGAATATCGATGAGCGGCTCCGACACTCCATATTGTTGCCCTCGACGGACTGCCAAAGTGAGAAAGTCGAACGATCAAATCTGATTTGCACTTTTACATTGTTAACACCGGTACGGATTGCGGATCACTTTCTTGGAGGTTGCGATATCCTCGCCTCTTGAACAGCATTCGCAGAAAAGCAAACTCCATTCCAGCAAACTCTGGTGCCCCGGTGGCTCCTTGATTGAATCGAAATCGGTAAGCATGAGCGAAAAAGTGTGCAACAGGTTGACTGGCATGGATAAGATGAGCTATGAGCGGTTCGCACCCATCACAGTCACCCGATCGATCCGGACATGGACAGCAACGAAACGCTCTCGAACTGGCCCGTCCCATCTTTCTCGATTGCATCGATTGAGGTTGATTGATTTTTGAAGACTGGATTTCGACTCGGAAGCCGAGTTTTTGCATCCAGTTAATTTCCCTCGAGCGGTTGCAAGAGCACTGAAGCAGCATTTTGAAGCAACGGCAAAATGGTTTCAAATGATGAACCACACAACCACACGTACATCGTGTACATGGGCGGAACGGGCTGAACAGGAAAGCAACATCGATTTTGAAGCCAGGACAGGAGCAACCCTTATTAAGCAGGAACGCAAATGAACTGGAAAAAGCGAAAGGTTGTTTACATCCGTGATTGGTGTGCAGGTTTGGACAAACAGGTTTGAAAGCCGCATAAATGATCGAATCGCTCCCGGTAAGGTATCGCCTGTTCCAGAACTCGCAACCTGTGGGTGAGGTGAAGGTTAAATTGATGGTAGTCCTTTTATAAGGGTTAGTTGTTTGTGAATTGCTTGCGGGTGTTGTACTACAAGGCTCTTCGATTTGCTGTGCCAGGGCAGTACAAATACCAATAATTGCTGTTTCTTGCAATGCTTCATGGGCAAGTTGATGGGAACGATTGGTTTTATGATATTATGTTTACAAGCCATAAGGCGAGTGCTGCCCATAAGTATTTAATTAGTGTTACAATTCAATAGCGATACCTTATTTGCTATCCATCAACCTAATAAAGTTTTTCGTGTCACGGTAATTTTGAACGAAACTTTTCGACATGGTAGAATGAATTTGAATTTAATATTAATTGAGTGATTCATTATATGTACAACAGCAGTCTCACAACTTCTTTGACAACGTAATTTGTCATTTTGAACAAACGAAACAGCTGAGCCTAGAGGAGTTGTCACATTATTATTTTACAATTTAGTACAAATAATCTCAATTTAAGTTTGTAAATTGATACAAAACGATAAAAGTGCTAACATAACAGCACAATCGTCTCATAAGATATAACAAAAGTAGTTGGCAGTAGTAAGCTGCAAAATAGGTATCAGTAGAAGTGAAGTAATCGATTCATAATCGATTACGGTGTACGTTTCATTTTATTGCTTGGTAATTGGTAAAATATTTTTCAAATCCTTTGTCAAATATACAAACTTTGCGTCTAAAATACAGATTGACCGTTGCTATGGAATTGAAAAGTAGCTTAACGAGGTGCTTTTATCAAGAACTTGAATTGTGCTACAAAGTGCTGCGTTTGTTTAAGGCCTGCTGCTTTGTTTTAGTGTCATCTATTGTGTTATTTTTGGTAGATGTTCAGCTTATTCTGACAACCGAAAATCCAGATGTGATCCCTAGGTTGTCCTCAAACGGTCCATATTAAACCGAGTAGAACAGCGCACAGATCTCAAATTTACAGATTTCAGTGAAACTGCTGCTTCAATATGATAGCATTAAGGCATATCAAACATATAGCTCGAGCTCATACATTTAATATCAACTCTTCAAAAACAATTTTATTTTAATACTTTATATAGAAAGATGACCAAAGTGTATCTTTTTTTTCAGTATTATTTCCAAATGCGCATATATTGGAGACCTCCTGTTTATTGTTTTGTAGACCTTTTTGTGTATTGTGTGACTAAGTGTGCCCGTCCACATCAAGATTGTAGACCTTTTTAAGTATATAAAAAGAAGTATATAAACATTTGCGTTATTTTTATTTTGAATACATTTGATGTGCGTGGAAATATGGTGCTATCTCTGAGTTAAATGTACTCACTATGTGACATTCTCTGTATATAATTCATTCAAGTTATATAATTATATAATGATGAAATTTTATTTGGTTTTCATTATCAACAATCATAAACCACGCATCATTCTAACTCAATCAAAATGAATTTTATTATCAATATAAACTCCTGACCAGCCCTCAAAACGATAGAAACTGCAGCACGCTTGTATTATGGAAACAGATTTAATGGTCGAAATAATGTTGCATTGCAAGCTCGACCTACATACACAAATGTATAATTACAACCTGTTTAAAAAAAGAACGACCAACCGCTAATCATGACTCCAATTTGTGCTCGGGTGCAAATCAGAAGCAACGAATAATTTATGCATTCCCGAAAATGTAGCATAAATAGTGTTCCCGGTACGGTAATAAAAGGACGACAGCATAATTGTGGTGCATAATATTCATCGACGTCCGGTGAAAACCATTAACTTTTCGGGCATTCCGCTAGCTACAGGAAGCGAGTTCTTGGTAGCCAATCTATCGACAATTTTGTCGACAGCCGCCTCCTGCCCACACGGTGACATTATTACGACTTTGTGCAGCGAAGCGAACGGAAGTAATTTTGAACCTAGTGCGCTCGGATCGTGAAGAGAAAGTAAGCAAAAAATATGACAAGAAAGCTCACTTGAAAGTATTGCTTTCGAGGGCGATCGTTGCAGTGGAGGGAATGGATGTACCCTGTGCGAAAGCAAATAAAGTAAACATGTTTCCCCGTGAAAGGTAAACGGTCTTACCCGCGGTATAAACGGTAGAACTTCTCTGAGGGTGCTCCGGTAGTAGTGCGTTTTCTGCGTCGGATCCTTCATGTTGATGACATCGAGAAACTGTAGCGCCTGTACGGCCGGGTCGCTGTTCGGGGAGTGGCGCGAGGGGTGGGGAGAAAAAAAGGCAAAGAATTAAATGGTTGGCAGCCTTAGGATGGGCAAATGGGACGAAATGGGAAATGATTCGAATCGGAACGAATGGAATTAGGCAGCGAGCGGCGGAACAACGCGGACAATCCAATTACGTGCCGCGCATCTTCCCGCTGCTGCTGTGCGTTTCGCATGCGCCCATGAAACCATTGCCATCGCTTTTTTTATTCTCAAGCGTTTTTTTTTCCACCATTTTCTAGAATAAGGGAAACGTGTCATCCTACCTGAAGTACTTGATGAGCGTTAGCAGCTGGGCCGTCGGGCGAGCTCCGGGTGATTTCTTCAATAGTCTTGTGGTTGCCTCCTGCAGCGGGATCGGTATCCTCGGTAGGATGTTGTGCACGGCCTCATCTAGCTGATGATTTATAGAAAATTAGTTTCACTTCGCTTTCTGCCTCGTCCTCGTTCGTCTCCGTTTAAACTCATCACTCACGAGAGTGTGTGTATAAGGGAACGTGGAGAGAAAACCGTGCGCCAAAGCCGGCACTTTTCTCGCTAAAGCTCCAAGAAGGATGGCATGGCGCCGCGGCAGCAACATAAAGGAAAAAAAAGGCCGGTGGCCGACACACAACGGTTGCGAGCAGACAGCATGGCACGGGCATAGATATGGGAGGCTACGTGTAGGTGCACATTGATTGCGTGTGAATGGAACATGTTCGTGTACGGCGTATGTCGTGACGTGCGGTGCTTTATCGCGTACGATGTGTGTTTGCAGTATCAATGGGTCGCGCTAATAATAGGCTTGCTCCATTACGGTTTCCGACAGACTCTCCCTGGCACTGTATATGTGCCTTCCTTTCAAGCCCACGTACACAAATAAACAAGCAGGGGGATGTTTTTTTTGGCAAATAATTTGACTCCACTTTTCACTTCTCCCGAAGAGACGGAGAAACACCCGCTAGGGGGTGCGACACGAACGCAGAAGCTGTATTTTTAAAATCTAATCAACAAGCTGTTGTACAGTTAATAATCATTTTTGTTAGTCTTCCCGTGCACCCGTGCGCAATGCGTGCTGCGGGTAAGGTGTATCAAGCAACGAAGCTAACTCGCCGGATGGCGCCGTGTAGGAGCAACAAGTCTACACTTCCCAGACGCCATTTTCCACCGAATGGCGCAAGGTGTCTGTACGGGTTTTTCTAAGCGTGTGAGCGTGTGTACATGTGGGAAGAAATCATTGCTCTTGTGTCGCGTACGTACCGGTCCCGCAAGTGATGAAGCGCTCGGAAATGATTTAATTATTGTTGCGAGTAAAATGAAAGCTAACCAAGTTAACCAACGTAAAGGGAAAGGCGTTCATGTGCGCGCAGAGGTTTAGAGCCGGTGTACGTTCTACGAGTCACAATGTGCGAAGAATGTAGATATATTGTTTGTTGGTGAACAAAGTTAGCATCTTGTGAGTGGTAAAAATATGACACTCCATTCCATTCCCACCGTTGGCCGACGAGAAACGGGCTGTTTTTAGAAAATGAAATAATAACCCACTTTATGGAAAGAGTTTTTGTAGCCATGCCTTGATCCAGCAATATAAATATCGAAAAGGTTAAGTATTTTTAAAGGTTGTTTTCGTAGAAACACAATACCGCAGTATGTATCGTGTTACTGGGTGAAAAATCAATGTTTGCAAATTAAATCATCAGCATCTAGAGCACGTCAGCTAACCCAACGACGTAATGAAGAGATTTAAAGGCTTAAAAATATCGCTGTACGAAAACATTTCTTCAACCACCTCGCTGTCGTCGACGCCATATCACCGCGAGACATTCCGTGTTGCGCCCAGGTAGCGCCTAATGGACGTCAACCAGATTTTGAAAACGAATATTGCAACCTTTCCTCGCGTTGGATCGTTCAGTCCGGGCAGGGATAAATGATGGGAAGAATTTATGATTACAATGAGTGTACACGCTCACTTCCTTTCTTTACCCCGCTGTCATTGCATGAATTATGTGTGGTTTGGAAATGTGTGTGTGTGTAAGAGGGTTTTTTTTGTGTTGCTGTTGCCTTTGTTCTCTTTTCCAAGGCCAAGGCGGTCTTTACGATTTATGAAAAGAGAAAGTAACTTTCCAAGATTGCTTTTGTGTGGCGCTTCTCGGGGCGCCTGTCGCAGAGCCTGCAGAGCGCACCCAAGCGAAGCCGAGCAACCCGAGCAACTGGAAAGATATACACCACTTCGCCTAAAGGCCGGGTTCGTGGTATATAGATCAAAGCCCTAAATTGGATACTATTCACTTGCAGGGGGGGGGGGGGGGAAGTTGGAAAAATCCGGTTCAGAGATACCTTTGGCGAACCTCACCGAATTCGGTGGATGGGAATGAAGCAGCCCGGCGTAGCTGGCGCCCGATAGTGTGTGCGTACGTTAGACTGCTTTAGTTGACGGGTTAGGCAAGAGCTTAAAGCCTTACAAAATGCTTTTGGAAGGCAAATGAAGCTTAGCGATCGTAATGGGTAGCGCACGTGGAATGGGGTAGCTGCATGGAATGATAGGACAATTTGTCGAGCAATAGTTGGCTGGATGCAAGGAGAGGGAGGAGGATTGCCACCGCAAAGTGAGGAATGGAGCGTGCTCGTATAGTGTGGTGGGAAAGCGCTTGTGCCAGCGCTGGATGAAATACCAACCAGTTCCATCTGCTTCAGGTAGGTCGAGGGCGAGTTGCCCGACTGTATCAGCGAGCGGCCCTGGTTGAAAATGGCACAAATAACCATCCCGAGCGAGAACATATCGCTCAGTATGCTGCAGCTACTGTTAATCTGGATTTCGGGCGCTGTGGATGAGACGAAAGCCATAGATGGGCCGTCAGTTTTGGCTGGCTGGATGCTAACACGTATGCGTATGCGAGCGCGGTTTCAGCGACTTACCCATGTAGTCCAGGTTCGGTTGCACTAGCTTGGAGGCACGCGTCGACCAGGGTTGACAGGGTACGGGGTCGGTTGCGTCCGTTTCGTTGGTGCGCTCGGTAAACTCGAACCCAGCCAGCTTCCAGGTGCCCTTCTTCGTGATCAGTATCGATGATGGGCAGACGTTTTTGTGTATCACCTGGCCGGAGTAGTGCAGGAACGAGAGCGCTTCCGTGATCTGCAATAAGGTGAATAAAACGTTTTTACTCTCTGTGTTGAATATTGAACAACACCCTTGTTGCAAATCAATATTATCACAATATTTTCTGATTGATATCTTTTGCCATCCTAATGAGTCCTTACGTTCACAATCCTATGACTAACTGTAGATGTATACCAGGAATAGAATAATCATACCACAAGTTTCAAGTAAAGATTTTTTTCTGTATAAAATCTTTACTTTTTATCTTCATTTCTACGTGAAGCGAATTTTTTATATATGAGGTAAAATAAGTTGGTTTTTAAAACATTGGATTCTTATATTCCATTTAAGATAAGGTAAGCTCTGATAAAAAGAGAGAGAATGTGTATGTAAAGCATTTACGTTTGAAGGGTTTTAATATTACCACGAACAAAGCATTTTTTTAAATATATTATTATAATACTACAGAAGGCTTGAAAATCTTTCTGGGGATTATTTTTTTCTTAAAATGTCAAATGATTTTACAAATAGGCTGTCTTGGAGGAATTTTTACTAACAAATATCTAACTCAATTTTCATATTTAAGAATTTTATAAAGTGTTTAAGATTTCATATTTGATAATGTACGCGATTGAGAAAACGAGTAGCGTGATAATACCGATGGAGACGCCTGGTGTTTTCATGGAAAGCAGTACCGCGTCCTTCGACAACGGAATTGTATTTAGTATGATTAAGCTACCTATTTTTAATAGTTGACATTATGTTAAAATATGTTGCAAATAAAACTCAGATTCACAGATGCTACAAAGGTACGTAATAATTAATATTAATTTTTAAACGAATTAAAAACATAAAATTTCCGATAATTTCCTCGTATTTTCTCTTCATATTTGGGAGGAAATTGTTAAAAAAAGTTTATATATTTAAAAAATAAAATGAAGCAACAGCGGCTGAAACATGAAACAACCATTTCAGCACTTTAAATAAAATTGGCCTCATTGGAATGGCTATCAGTACTCACCGGACCTATCACACAAACAGACACACACACACACACACACACAGTTTTATCCGCTAGAGCGCACGAAGAACACGCGCGTCAGAACCGCTTCACAGGCAGCAGGCAGCGGCATGCAACTAGTTCGACCCCGGGTTTCACTTATAGCTTTCTTACAGCAGTGAAACGTGACTTTGGCAACGTGAAGAAATGCCATTTGAAATCATCATTATTCAGCCCAGGCGGAGATAAACAGACCGAAGCAAGTGAATGCACCGAGACCGAGGAATAGGAAACCGTATAATAACGAGTAATGGTAAGGCTCGCAGCAATAATAGCCAGCGGGGAAAACCCGGAAAGGATACACGGTTGTGACAAAAGTGGGGGGGGGGGAATAAATGCATTTTTGCACAAGTTTGCTCGATGGTTGTGACCGGAGCAAACACGTGCATGCCCATTTGACCATAGTAAAATTGCTTTGCTTTGATTAAAGTTCGTCACCCATCGTTACCGTCACTGACCGGACAGTTTTTCTAATCGATCATAATACCGCACCGCACTGGCAGCCCTTGGGAGTCGGTGAGGAAAACTGGCCTTGTTAAAATGTCACGTTTTCAACACACTTTTTTGTGGTGAAGCGCAAACAATTACGCAGGCTAAGATGCCAGAAAGAAACACAAACCAATTCTTACTGGTCACAGTTTTTCAACGGTTAAAAACAATACTTTTTTTTCTGAGAACGCGCACACAAAATATTGATCCATCGTTTCACGACGAAAGAACAAGTTTTCGAAATTGAGAAAGGTGAGCAAAAGAGAAGCTTATGAAACAAAAAAAGGAAACCACACAACCTTCCAGTTGACCGCTACGAGGGACTCCTGCCGCCTCCTCATCATCACAGTTGGACGAAGCAATGATACGATTTGCGGAATGTGTATTCCCTGCCTAGAAGATCGCTTGTGGCACGGAAAAGGTGGACATTTTTTTTTTTCGAATCATTGCTTCTCGGAACACTTTGGGATTTTTGTACGTTCGTTCCTCATTTTACTCTCGGTATACGTGCGTGTGTGTGTGTGTGTGTTTTTGGTGCAAGCGGTGCCGTCCCGTGGGGGAGGAAAACACTCCTTTGACACCGGCACATCGATACGGGGAAACGTCACGGTCCAATGACAAACTGTGGACCTTTATTAATAGGGTATTAGAAGGAAGGATTGAACAAGGGAAGAGGGGAGCTATTTTTACGTTCTGTAAAGGGATATAATGGAACAGAAAAGATGACAGAAAAAAAAAACGATTCCAAGATATACAGCAGCTGGCCCTACCTGTAGGATGCCGTACTTCAGCTCGATGTCCAGAAATGTGTATTCCTTCGCGTGGGCCGGCCGGTTCGGGGCGACACTGTTCGGGCAGTGCTGACCGGAAGCACCCGTGCTCGGTGGTCCCGTAATTGTTCCGCCAGCTTCCTGGCTCGCGGGAGCGTAAAGTAATCGTAGGTGGGCGGGAAAAAAAGAGAGAAAAAGGTAGAATGAGAGTAAGACAAAACAATAAATCGTTCGTTAGAAAACTGTATCATTGCACAATTTAACGGTGAAATTGGAAAATCGAACTGTTCGAAGACCATGGTCAGCGTTGTCGTTTCCCAGAAAAGATTGTAGCATCAAGCGCTCGTATCGTTTTCCCCTAAGGACATTTAGAATAATATTGTTCAAGGCGAGCGAGAGATGCGAAAAACTGTTCTCAAGCGACAGGAAAGTTCGTCCAGAACGTAGCTGCTTATTTTTAGAAGACTTTGTAGGCAACATCAATATGACAACTCCCACAACAGCTTACGTAGTGATTATTGCAAAATTATCATTTTGCTCTTCACGGATTCTCCGCGGGTGTACCAATTGGCAGCACCAGTTTGAAGGTCTACTTAATGTGCCTGTTGCTTCAGTAGGATCACTCACTTCCGCCTCTGGTCAACGAAGCCGTTGGAGGTTATGCTCTGTGTGCCCTTTTCATTGTCCCCCCCGGTAGGTTTACCTGCCCCTCCTCATTCTCAGCGCAGGCCACCGACAATACAATCGCACTCGGAGTCTATTGATAGCCACCGTCGTTGATGACGGTCGTTTAGAGCTTCGATAATGATCACCGATGTTGACGATAATGGCGCTAAGGTGATTCATGCCCGATCTATCGACCATCACATAAATCCACCCATAATGGTCACCCAATGCCCACCACCGCTGTGCTTTCCTCACGGAGCTCATCGGGTGCAGTTGTCGTGGGCCCGTGACCACCCCCTGGGAGGTGTGAAGGCATAGCGGCGCGGCAATCGGAAATAGCATACCATTTGTCAAAATGGCAGCTGTCCCTTACCCTTCTCGAAGCCCGCACAAATCGAGACCGTCCATTTAGCTTGTTTGCTAGCCCGATTACCTACATGTGTGTGTGTGTTTGTGGTTTGTGCTCCACCATCAACCGTCTTCATTGTCGACGTCCTGAGTACCCGCTGAGCAGGACGATCTTTATCGGTAAGGACGATACCAATAATTGATACACCGTAAAACCCCGCACGGCACCAGGCGAGTGGAGGGTTTCTTGGGAGAAATCCGAGCACAATTCAACGCCATCAGGGAGCGGTTTTGGTGGTCTAATTTGTGGTTAACTTGTTTTCGTTGGAACTGGCCGGTCAGGTGCGTCCCGATTTGTCATCTTGGTCAGGCGATGTTTACCGCTCCGAGACACAATAGCAATTGGGCATGGAGAAAAAATGAGATTACAAATATAACGACATATTGAATGTTGCGGTTTTAAAGCAATTTGACAGCACACTGTGGACCTATTACTGGTTACGACGAATTTGCTAACAATGTGCCATTGGCAACGGTTTGAATTGTTCAAACTGCGGTTGAGAAAGGGCTTTCTGTTCTTTTTTATTAGATTGCTAGTTGAATCTGAACAGGAGGTGGTTCTGAAGAACATATATTAATTGACAAAGCCATTGAGCCAATTGAAAAAAATATGGTGGTTTGAGCTTACTTATTAGAAGTATTCTTACCTACATAACGAATAGCAGTTAGTGCCATTTGGATGAATGCAAAGGAATAGCATTTTTTTAATGAAGATATTTTGCTGAAAAGTATAACAATTCCAATTATTTTTTATGAACTGCTTCTTCTATGATGTGTCCTAGTCCTTGTAATATCTTAATAAAGAACTGTTGCTCACAATCTTCCGAAATGAATTCGGTAAGAAAGTGTCTTTTATTTGATTGTTAAAGAACGTCCAGAACAAACACCTGTCTTAGATTAAATGCTTGCATCGACAACTATATAATATTCATATTTATATTTATATTTATCAGTACAAGTAACTTAAGTATGAGCTATGGACGTAGGCGAGATTATATCGTACCTTTGTAATATTTTAGATAAAAAACACTGTCGAAATTCTATTTTTTCCTTCTAACCGCTTCAAGAGGAATGGCAATGATAAAACCGATCAAGTGGCTGGTTCAAACTTAGTAAAGAAGATGGCGAGAACAATTGCTCCATCTAGATAGGGACCACAAATCATTGAAAGTGCTTTTGAATAATAAAGTAAAAATAATATGTGCAATTTAAATATTCCCTTTTACTTGGAATGTATGCTTCATTACTACTAAGAAAGTTTATTTGAAGTAATTTGAAAAAGCAATTTGCAACAAATACGTAGCACCCGAAAAAATAGCTAACATCATGCAAAAAGTACAAGGCCTGCTCAAGGTACAAAATATGCAAGGGTTATAACCTTGTACATTCCAGACCATTATACCTACTTCATCATCAATGAAAATTCGTATGCTTGAACAGAGTTCATAAAACAACAAATTTACAAAAAACACCGAAACCCTTTAAATAGCGATAAGCATAAGCCCTTTAGCATCGTAGCAGAAAACTTTTGAGATTATTAATTCATGATGTTAAGCAATACTTAAATGAAGGAATATCAAGTTTTCTTTCCAATGCAAAATGTTCCATCACGTTTCGATGGGAAGGGATAAATGAGATAATCCTTTCTTGGGTCGAAACCTGCACGGGAGTTAAAACCTTTAGGAGGAATATTATAGTATAAAGGGAATAAAAGTTTCAACCTATTAGCTCTCTGTGAAGCGCCTATATTGATGGCAAGCAAAACATAAAAGTAAAAGGTGTTTTTTGTAGCTATTTAATAAAAAAATTTTCTTACAGATTCCTCCTCAAGCATTCTGCAAAACCAGTGGCCTTAGAACCAGATTGAATTGGAATGATGTTTCTTTTCTTTTAGAATTGTAGTCAC
Source organism: Anopheles epiroticus (assembly GCA_000349105.1). Taxonomy (NCBI): domain Eukaryota; kingdom Metazoa; phylum Arthropoda; class Insecta; order Diptera; family Culicidae; genus Anopheles; species Anopheles epiroticus. Next base: position 182,861 of record KB671654.1, read on the forward strand.
TGACTTTTTATTACATTTAGAAGCAACTTTGCAAAGGTCAATTAGGCTAAGAAATTGTAATAGAAAAAAAATACACAGATTTGATTGATTTGAGAACTGAAAAAAGTTAAATAAATAGCAGCATTTAACCTTTATAAATATAAAACAGTACAGACAACACCAATTTCAAGTCACTGGTACATTAGGTGATCTGATTCTATCGCATGAGTAAGCCTTTTCGGTCTGAATCAATCGTATAAAAACATTCATGGTTTATTTTTTCCTTTTTCTACTCAAGCATGCTGACCTAAAAGCTACACTGTATAACATATTTGATGTGAAATAAAAGACTACGCGAAACACATATTAATAGTTCATATTCATCTACGTTTATCACTCAATCAATACAAACCTCAGTTAAATGCGATACTAAACTCTGACACTTGCCAGTCCTCTTAATAATAAATCACACAACACCAGCAATCTAACATCTCTGTACTGATTTTAAATCATCAACTACTTCTCGACATCAATGCAAGTCATTCTTGTTCACGGCAAATGAAATGGAAATGTTTGCCGCATTATAAACTCTAGCGTAGTGGAGCATGATTTGCATTCACTCTTGCATTGGTTCCGCTCCTTTGCTTTGCTCCATGACCAAGCAAATTTCAGGCAACATTCTTTCGCTCGTCACACTTCCCAGCGCGAGGGCAATTGAGCAATCAATCACATCAAACGATGTCTAAATGTTTCATGCCCTCGTGCTCCTTTTAGTAATCCGCACAGCATCGAAGGCTGGTTTATGTGGGGCGCTTCAAAGGTATGGTGAAAATTATTACATTAAACCCATACTCAAGCTGAACATGTGCCGCGCACGGGTAGAGCATCGGTGCACGCTCACCTAGAGCATGATGCGGCACCCTGCAAATAAAGGCACATTAGCATAAGGTGCGCCATTGTTGTTGCATGCACTTGCATAAAGGTAATCTGTTGCCTTCGGTGCAGAAAATGGCTTGCTGATTGGTGGAAGGAGGCAGTGGAAAGAAGGTGCTATTGCTTGAAAAATTCATTACCGCTCATCCATTCCTGCTCCCCTGTCGCTGTTCCATTCCTTGGGGCCGACCACGGTAATGCAACTGTCGAATCCTGACACCTCGCAAACAGCAGGGAGCAGGAGGCAACAATCAAGCGCCAAGTGCACTGCAGCGTTTGCGAAGCATGCTTGCACCGTGTGCACTCGGGCGTGAGCTGAGTACCGTGCGCTGCTCGCTGTACGGAGTTGTCCGTGTCTCTCGATGGAGGCGCCCGGTGGTTCTTAATTCCTTAAATAATCCTTCGTGTAGCCGGCGCCGGGAGAAAACACGTAAGGATTACAGCTCGCTACAGGTGTGTGAGCGAGCGCGCGCGCACCCCGTTGCGGCTAGGGCATATCGCGTGCCAAGCTTCACTGCGGCAAGACATTTCCAACATACCGACACGACAGCTTGCCGGGGTGGAATCAACCGGTAAGGAAAGTATCACTTCCAACAAAGTGCCTTCAATGAGCGGCAAAGGTAATGAGGGGATCGAACGCGAGACGAGAGTGCAGACGCTGCGCATTTGTGTCGTATCAATATCTCACCATCGTTTCGCTGTCTGGAAAAAAGTGCCAGACGGCACAGGGGGTAGGAGAGCTTTGTGTTTTTAGATAAATGTACAACCGCTCTGCGATGCCAAGATGCCAAGATGGTGCACTTTATGTACGGCGCTTCAAAGCAGTGACGTAGCAGCATCAAACTAGTAGTTCGAAGTGAAATGTTTTCCCTGCAAAACCCCAGGTATAAGGCAGGTGTGCGGAAAAGTGGACAAGTGGGAAAGTTTTGCAAAACACTTCACCCACCCGGAGTATGACAAAAATAAACTGAAGCCACAACACATACAAACAGAGGGCAAAATGGTACGATGGTGATCCTTGCACTTCAACTGACAGCGCCTTGGACAAGGGGTGCCGTACGGAATGTTCACTTTTCCATCAGTTTTCCAAGTGGAGATGCGATCTCCCTACCCAAACACGTTATATATGGTTTTGTTTTACACACACACACACACATACACACTCCACTCTCATTACAAACTTCCACACTTGACTGGTTCAAGTACTGTTTGAAAATTGGAAAGTTCAACAAAGGACATCCACCTCCAGGTTTGCTGTTTTGTAATTTGATGAGCGAAGAAGTTTAGTTTTTGCCAAAACGGGAAACATTTGGCAGCTTGGTCGAGAAGATAATTGTACAAAGAATTTGGCACAGCAATGAATTTAATGTAGCGTCGAAAGAACGTTACAGACCAGCAATCGAGGTGAAATAACTCCAATTAATTAGAAAATGCTTGACCATGCATGGCTAAATCGAAATGGATCGATTTCTGTGTTTGGCGGCCGGCGGACTAGTCGTACTATTACTTCTGATGCTCTCTAGCTGTGCTGCGCTTCCTGCCGCGCTGGCCATTTGATAAAGTCTGATGTTAGGGGTGTGGTACTGATTTTGGGAGCGGAGCATACACGCTCACCCGTATACCCATAAATCTCTTTGTAGATGTAAACCGCGGCAAATGTGGCCGGGTGGTGATGGTACCGTGGCACAGACGCTAACCGGGAAAGGCATCGAAATTAATGAGCCTACTACATGCAGGCGCTTGGGGAATATCTACCCCATTCTCGGTGCTTCCGCACAGTAGTGGCTCATGGTGGCCAGCATGAGCAATGGGTTGGTGTGAGCACACTGCCATTCAGTTAAAGTGTGCTACGGATGTGTGTTGTGTTTGGCATTCTGCGTCCCTGTGCGCTGTCGGTCATTTTCCGTCGACGAACGGCAAGTGTACCTTTTGGTGTAATATTGCGCTTACCATCATAACGAGTGAAATTATTTATTGTAATCGAACGGGGCTGCATAAAGCACGCGCGTGTGTTGATTTTATTTATGAAAATGTGCCCGTTTCAGGTTGCGCTGTAACAAACCAGTAATCATTAAATGGTTTCTCTTTATTGGTAACGATAGTATCAAATGATTATATAAGGTTTGAGAGTTGGTGCTGCTGCTGGGTGTACTGGTGAATGTAATTTGCGTTTGCAAATATTACTGGCCGTGCCATATTAATGATGAGTGTGGTTATTTGAGCGGTTTCAGTCTCGGCTTCCCTGTACCATCATAATGCTTTAATTATTAAAAATTGTGCAATGAAAAATCGCTTGGTGCATTCACTGAAAACCCACTGCAAGGAACAAATAAATTGCAACCTTTTTACTCTTATTTGAATGACATGTTTGCACAAGCAAAGCGCTGGTGTGGTGGTTATTTACGTAAAGCGATTTCACTATTCTCATTCTCTGCGGGGGAATGTACACGTTAAGGCAAATCATTAAAAAAAAGTGTTATCAAGTGAATCATGTATGAGGAGTGCAAAAAACGTGTGGGTGAATGATGCGCCTGTCGTCCAGCTCATCCTACGCAAACGTGTTTTTAATAAAAAACAATCTATCAGTTCAGCCTAGAAACGGGAATAGTCATATCCGAACGCCTGGTGGATAGTAATGTTGAATTAATTTACAGATAAATTAATTATTTTAGGAATGACATTGGTTCGTTCACAAGCATACCAAATACTGCAGCATACCATGTAATATGGTTTTCATACGATCGTAGTAACAGCAAACGGTTTAAATAAAAGTTTTTTAAAATAAATTTTAAAAAAAGATTTTATTTTGGCCTTTTTAAATAAGGCTTAATTCAACAAGCATACTAATGCTTGCTTACATTTGTTTTTTAACTTCAAACGGAACAATGTGGAACCAGCTACTGAGCTTCAGTTTTTTTTTGTAAAAAGTAAGACATATTTGCTCTTTTTTACTTAAACATGTATGTTTGAGCTTCAAAACATTCCTTTCATAACAAGCACTGCACTGCTGCAGTCGGTGCATATTTTTCATTAACCACAAACCACTGCCAGCTATTTCCACCGTAACTTTCGTTACCAAACAACCCACGCAGCCTCATGTCCCAAAAATTTTCAACCATCCGTGTCTCACCGAAAGCATTAATGCACCTGGCTTTTCCATTTCGGCTCGCAAACAAACCTTCGTTTTCACTGTTTATTTTCCTCTTCCATTCCGTAATCACCTCGCCTCGTGCACGTTGTAACGAAGGCTACTTCTCATCGGAAAAAGCTCACTTCGTTAAGGGAGCAAACTTTGCGCCCCATGCCCTATCCGTAATGGGCGGCAGGAATGGGAACGATTTTCCCTGAGACAGCCATCCATCGTGCCATCGAGTGCCGACCAATTCATCGTCCGCTCATTAGCTTCATTATGCGAGTGAATGGCCATGAAAGGAAATGAGTTAGAACGAGATAATCACCGTTCGTGGCCTGGTGTCGTTCCGTTTCGTCTCGCTCCATTACATCGGCAACACAAAAGAAAACTAATCCCGCCAATCCGGTTTGCTCGTGGGCCCCACCCGGACGGTCCCGCCCTGATCACTAATGGAGCGAGCGTTGAAAGAGTTTTCCTCGATTGTTTACGTGACACGGTAGTAGCGGGGGGAAGGGGCAAGGTGGAAGCAGGATGTTTTTTGGGAGAAGGGAAGAAGAAAAGGAGAAAGACTCGCTTCTGAAGCTTGCAGCCTGTGCAACAGCGCGACAAACTATTGTTCGTAATGTACACTCATTTAAATAAATAAGAATGATAAATGTCCTTTAAAGTAAAGTCCTCCCAGCGCTACGCGCAACAAGAAGCTTCCAGGTGTTGTTCAACTCGTTAGCGAGCATTGTCTGTGTACACTGTCGCAGGGAACGAGTCTTCTCGCTGGCTTAACAATCCCTTGAGGCTGGATGGCATTCGCCCGCTCTTGCTTTGCGCAACCTTGTCAATTGTCGTTAAGTGCAACAGCTCAAAATCAACACAAAGCGCGCCCATCACCGCAGGGTGATTGTAGAAAAGTGTAATAAACTCCAAAAGCCGTTGGTTTTGACTGTTCGGGGGCAAGTGCTGTTTTTTTTTTAAAGTACGTTTAAATCCATTTGCTTCACTGTTTTTGTTGATTTAAAGCAGCGCCACTTGTACCGACACAGCTTAGGGTTGAAGTGATTGTAGCGGAATCAGAGGTCGCTTACCTGATAGGCCAGGATGTTGGCCAAGCTGGCAATGACGGGCTCGGTGGCGAATGAAAGAGTTTCCGAACTTTCCTCGACCGTGTGCATGATCTGCAGGATCTGTAAAGTGAGCAGGGCGGGAGAGAAAGCACCGAAGGAAGGCATAAATATTAAACACAACTCTCGTTCCGGATGCACTCAGCTCCTGCAGCGTGTTGGCCGTGCAGAACGGAACATGCTACCACGTTCATCTCGGTTACCCCTTGCTTACCTTTGGGTGCCGAAACCGTTCCAGCTGCTTTACAGACGCGCGCAAAATTTCCGTAACCGTTTCCTTCCGTTTTGGTTTGTGCAGCTTTTCGGCCGTCCGCTTTTCGAACACAAAGATCGAGCATTCCTGGCGAGGAGAGGGAGACAAGCATAGAAAAGGAAATGAAGGTTTGTTTCGTTGAATAAACGATGCTGCTCATGTTTTAAGAGAATACGAATAAATAGAGCTTACTGGTTTCATAACAAATGGATAGTGTAAGAGCGCATTTAATTGCTCTCTTAGCAGTTTTATTTTAAGATGAAATCGTTATTGAAAGATAGAAAAATGAGAATCATGCTTTCAAAACTCTTCATCAACAAAAAAGGTAATTTTTTAGCTTTCCTAGACTGCATTCGATGGAAGGAAAATAAGAAAGGCAAAGAATTCGAGTTTATTTGTTCTCCTAAAATTATTGACGAACAAAGCGGAACAAGTGATCCATAACATAGGCACATTTTTTAAATGTTTTTTTTTTAAATAAAAATAGACACGAATGAAAGTGCTTATCAAAGTGAAGTGCCTCCGATGAGCGCTTTCAATAGATCAATAGAACCTTTTGGGAATTGAAAAAAAAGTTCACAACTGAAGATTAATCAAAGCCGAAAGCATTAATATCTTGCATGACGAACATCATCATTGTAGCTTCGGCAAGCGATGCTATCTTTAGCCTACCATCCACGCAAGTGGTTTCAAGAAATTTGCAGCATCGATTTGTGTCGTAAATATTTCCAGAATTAGCTACGCCCTTGCGAAAGTGTGTTGGTGCAGGCTCCAAATAGCGTATCTCTAGTCAAGAGTGTAACAATGCTTGTAATCAAATCGCTATAACTGATGCGGGTAGGTTATATTAAAGCTTATTTGAAGTTGATTTGCAGGTTGCGTGATGATCGTTAGTAGTGAAAGTTAGGGTGATTTTAATTCTAGCAAACATGAATTGGTGTTGATAAATAAATCTTCATAGTTCAAAATTTGAATCTTTATACAGCCTAATTAAACTCATAATACTACAAGTCGATAGAAACTCTATCCATACACCAAGAAATCAGCCGCAATCAGATATCAGGAGACCAAAGATAATATATTTAGAGAGAACCAATTATTGGATTATTGCTTTTATATTTGAAAATAAAACTTAAAAAACTCCTTTTTCAACAATCATGCTTGACTGCGCTTATTGCTCTACATCGAGAATAAAACTGCTCATTGACACAATCCGTTCCGTGCTTTGATTAAAATAAACGAGAAAACAGCATAGTGTATGAAGTGATGCAGGGTTGTAAATGGGATTTTTTCATTCTCAGAAATTTGTTTAGAACACTTTTTTTTTTCAAATTTGATGTCAACACAATTTTGTTTTCATTTCATCATTTTTATAAGTATAAATATATTAGTGGAACATTTCACTTTGAAATATTTACTATTACGCCTGATACGCTCCTAAAATGGTTAACTGTTTCATAGGCCATGTAACATTAGCTATCATGGTTTCAGTATTCATACATTTACATTTAATAAATAAAGCAAATTTAAACCTAGTGGTCTAAAATGACATAATAACGTCTTTACAAAATATTAAAAACAAGTTTACAAAATCATGACAGCTGAAGGAATACAACTCTTGGATATGATTTTTTCCGTTAGTTTCTAGACAACTCAGGCAACTAGATAACATGATATTGATCGTCAAGATTGATATTAATTTGTTCTCTGAATATTGTGTTGTAACATTGAACATTTCATCAAGGTTAATAATCTCGTTGGCTTTCTGTAATAATCTAGTTTGGTTTCTGTGTTGGTGTAATGAATATAATTACATTAACAATATTCTACATAAACACATCAGACTTTGTCACGAACGATTCGGGTAAGATTAGCGCCACAGTACTGCCGTGTGCAGATCGGCGCTGCATTTGTCTTCACCAATGGGTTACCACAATAATCACATTATTTATAATTTGTATTGAAATTGTAAGAGTACATCAAAGATAAAACTGTGGGAGTAAGCATAAATCTGAACTAAAATGTACGGTTTTAATTATGCTTGGCCTGTTTATTTTTGAGTTATTTTATTTTTGTTTATTTTTGACAATTTTATGACATATTAGTACGATGTGTTTCCCATGGAACGGCCCGAATGGGATTCGATTCAACGGAGGGCCTGACCTAATGACACAGGCTTACGACACTACCAATTAAATAACCTAGTCGCCCCTTTCTTAATTTAAAAAAAATATTATAGTTTTTTTATTTCAACTTAATTCTCGGAAGAAACAAGCTCAGTGACAAATTTGAACATACATGATCAAACGCTTACAATTTAGTGCATAAATACTACCGTTTTGAGTCATAATTGAAAGCAAATTATATGCTACAATGTTATGCATCTAGTACGTCAATCTGCACCTGCTTTGGTGTACCAGTACGGGCCAAACGCCATCGTTAAGTGCATCTCTCATGCCTTAAGATCTGTTATTTGCCACTTGCGCAAGATGCGCTTCGCTGATTTCTAGCTCACTTTGAACCCGTTTCGAACGGAGATTGATGGAGAGCCCCTCGTACCATTATCGAAACGATAACATTTACCGACCGCCGCATAGTGCATTACAAATGTGCATTCCCAAGCACGGTTGGTGCGTTCAGGCAGGAGGCCACCACCTTGACATAGCATCGAATGAATTTATTCATCCACTTCGCCCCCAACCGCCACGCCAAGGAACGCACTTTGCGCGCGTTTTGGTGAAACGTTTTCCCGCTCGCAACAGGCAAACAAGCAGCTTGAAACTCAATGTTCCGGACGAACGAACCGAACGACCGAACCGAGCGAACGTCTTCGCCCGGAGTGGAGCGGGAAGCTGTTCAGCATTTTTCACGCGCGGGAAAGACGCCGTCCAACTTTGGTGTCGCTCGTAAGCTCGGTGACAAATCACTACGCCGTGGTACTTTTGTTGCCCTTCGCTCACATCTCGCTCACAGCGCCGAGTTGGTGGTCGTGTTGACTCTTCGCTTTCTCTTTTCCTGCTTTCCCGTACGCTCTCCCCGTCCCCGACTTGCTCCTTACAACATTCTCCGCGCGTACAAACATGCCGGCCGAGATTTTCCACCAGCGGTGGGTGTTTCAAACACTTCCGCACGAATAATCAAATTCATTCTGTGGAAAATTGAATTTTATTTCTGTTTTATAGTGTTGAAATATTTGTTGCCTGCTGGAAAACGGGCCGCCCTTCGGTAGGGTGGTGTGATGTGGGTGTGCCTGAAGTGGTAACAAACAAAATATGGCAAACCATTACGGTACCACAGTGAGGTTTATGCTGTGCCTTTCACCGAAACTGTGCGGAGGAAGTGAGGACCATCTTCATTTTCAGCATCTTTCATGCCGACGTGCCGCTGTGCACGGTGTGAATTTTTAAATGGCCAACGAAGCAGTCTGGTGAAAGTTGGTGGATTGACATGCGTTTTGGAGCGATGTTTTTTTTTTTTTATTGCATTGTGCTTGCACAAACATGCCTTGTCAAAGAGGTATAAATATGAATTTCAAGCAAATGACACATTTTATGTTCGCACACCTTCCAGCGGCAATCAATTCTTACTGCCATTTGTAAACTGAATGTTCTTTCACACTCCCTTTCTCTGTACTTTTGGTTTCATTCGGTGTGCTAGACTGCTGTGCCCAAAAGTTCACCACACTGTTTGTTGTTTGCCTTCGCAAAAAGGAAAATCACGAAGGAAAAACTCTAATCTGCTGGCGGATTAGCTTTGTGACGCACAAATGCGTACCGAATTTGTTGTGCAAATAGTGGTTAAGGGTCTTTCCGGGGGCCTTTTTTCCCGGGGATTACTCGCCTTTGCTTACGTCTCACCATTTCAAACATGCTTTACTGGCTCGTGTTTTTGCTCCCCACAATCACGACAAATAGATTTGCAGGAATTGAAATCGGTACGAACACGATGAAGAGAAAAACACATCGACAAAGCAGATTTCGTGTTTTGCCGATTGTCCACGCGGATGTTTGTCCGGGGATCCCGGGAATCGTTCACGGCTTTACAGTTCGAAAAGAGCTTAAACATTATTTATGACCTGTAAAGTTTCCGTCCGCTGAATCCAAGATGGCCGCCCGATAGACGCTTCCGGATCGTACCGGCTCGAATCAACAATGATCTGTTAAATGGAAATCATTCAAGCAAGAGATATAAAGTTTGCGCTTCCGATGAAGCTCATCCAGCTTGGGACGGTGACGGTCTTGTGTTTGTTTGTTAATTTGTACGAGGGCATAATTGTTTGCGTTCCGGGAAGTAGCCAAAAAAAATTTCCAATTCAGTTGCCACTTGGAGACGCAGTTCAATAAATGAGCGTTCGGTTGTGAAATAAGTTCAAATTGGCAAGGAGTTAGAAACGGTTGTAAAACTTCATAGAACTTGTCAACTCCGAATTATTGAGTGTTTCAAGACACTTAATCAAATGGATAAGGAAATTATTTTAGTTTAACGCGTTATTTTCAAGAATGCTCATGATTTGTGATGTTCATCACATAAATATTTAATTTCGTCAACATGATTTTGAACACTTCAATTCACATTTATTCAGATTGAATTTCAGAGAAATTTTAAATTGTTTACATAATTGGAGCTTTGCACAATTAACACCTGAAAAACTTGATTAAACAGCAAATATGCAACATAATCAACTATCGTAATAATGTACTACACTAGCGCCACGCTGCGGAATGTAGCGGAACGGTTTTGCATCATGAATCGTGGGTTCTCTGCATAAGCTATACATTTGAGTGGTTTATGCTCATCGTCGAATTGCCCTTCAAAATCTCGTTTTGATGAAATCCAATATTTGATAAATCTAAAACCACTTGGTGAGTTTGTAAAAATACAAACTAATAATTATAAATAGAATAAAACTAGAACTACTATAAATGAATGTTCAACAAGCCATGTATTAAAGGGTTCAAAGCAAAAGCAATAATCAAAGCAAACATAAAAAGCACACATTCCATTTGCTTTAAATTTCCATCTTTAACCACATTTTACAGTAGTTTGAGAAAAAAAATGAGAACGATGCTGGTATCTAAACCTAAATATCTGCTAAAAAACATGAAAAAGTTACTTTACTTGAACTTAAAAAGAATGGAAAATTGCAATTCTGAGGCGTTTTCTATCGTTTATACTTCGTTTGCAAAAATTTCTTTGTTAGGTATTCAGTAAAGTGCCAATCAAATAATAGTGTCTTAGCTGTGCCCGTACCACTATTAATGCTAAATGGCTATTGATTATCCGCACTTTAGCGATGATGACACGGTTTTCCATTCCGGTCGTGCGGTTGGGAGCAATGCAGTAAAAGCTTCCGGCGGGCCTGTTATTACGTTCCCAGTGGCGAGCGGTTACACCAACCGGATGAACATGTTTTGCATTTTGCAGATGCAAATTATCGCTTGGCTATCGGGGCAATCGTGACCGAATGTCTACACCTTTACCCGGTAGGCGTTTGAATCATGAATCAGCATAATACGCCAGTCAGTGCCGCTGGTTGGCTGAGAAGGCTACCAAAAAACGACCCGATTAATGACAAATCTTCCTAGCCTCCTTTCATGTGGTTTAAGAAGATACAAGTAACATTACATTTAGCACTTATTTAATTTGAGAATCTTAAAAAGTTCTACTTTCATTCATGTTTGGTGAACAGTTGGTAAGGTAGATAGAATACGCAGGAAACTGTAAACTGTAATAAAATATACATTTAAAATCATATATTATTTAATTGCCATACTTATGCATGTTCGGTTAAAACCATAACAGTTGTGCAATTGATGTTTGATCGCACAAAGTGATGTTTTTCAGAATAATTCTAAAAGCATAAAGCGCTAATGTTATTTTGTTTTACACTAGCGTCACCTGCCGATAGGTAGCGAAAGCTGTCAAGCAGAATTTTATCTCGCTTATCCTAAAATCGTAATATTTAAATTTATCTTTCGTGATTTTGCGTTGCAAAGAGGTTCAGGCGCTCAAAATATATCTGTTTTTATTAATTAAAAGACAAATAAATAACACATTGTAATTTTTCGTACTGCGTTATAAATAAAAATATAAAAATAAAATCCGTTAAAACTACGAATCGTAAATCATAAAGTTGTACTATTTGCTTTTCTTTGCCGTATGTTTTATTTTTTATTCGGTAGCAACGGCCAGGCCATATTGCTACCGTCTGTTTCTATCCAGAGTAAAAAAAAAAACTAACCTAAAAGCACCAAAGTTCGTTCCACCTGCAAACAGTCGAACATTCTTTAAGCAAATATTTGCTCTTGCTTGCATGCATATATATTTAGCAATAGCAACAGTTAACCACACATTTGTCGCCATAAACATTCCCGTCGAAAGTGACAAACGATCGTTCTCCACTCTCTGCCGACCCGGACGGAATGGCAATAAAGTAAGAAAAAGTGTCTAGTAAGACTTCACGTCGATTGGCCGTCAATTGCTATCATTTCGGCTCGGCTCGCTTCGCTCTTATCGCACCAAGCGTGGAGAGCACAATACTCTTTCTTTCGACCGTCGGTTTCGCCCCGCGACAGCAACCGTTGCAACAATGGATGCACGCACGCCAAAAAGGTAAACGCTTGCATATAAAAGTCGCATGAATAATGGATTACGGCCGGTATTAGTTACACGATCGCATAAACGGCAGCAACCTGCCCCGGGACGCCATTTACAATCGCTTCGTTTCTGGGTGCCCCGCTGCCCGTACACTTCTTCGCGAGGCGTCCCTACGAGTTTGCGTGTTTGGCTGTGTGGGGAAAACAGTGTGCGGAAAAGCGATAAATATTATACCCGTGTGCGCGTGCCTTTCTTCTGGCGAGCTGGTTGGAAGAAAAACGAAAGGCTGCTCCGAGCCCGAGTGCGAAGGAACGGCTTAGCTGTTTGGCCGTTTACTGCCTATGGGAGGGCTCCGTATTTTTTTCATGCCGCTTCTCCACATAAAAACAGTGAATCTGAAGCATTGAAAACGTTCGCAACCACCGATACCGGGGCATCCAGCAATGTCGTGGAAGGCGCATAATGTGGAAAGGATTTTCCCAGCCCGGAAGTGTTGGTGGATTGGCAGCCTGTTGCTGTTCGCCGCGGTGCTGGGACCGCCGCCCGCAGAAGGGGTAATAATGTTTTCCGTCGCACACAAGCCACCTCCCAACTAGACTTGGAAAAATAAAAATCAAACACTCTCTCAAGACACCATTTAACGGGCAACCATTCTTCACACAGCAGTGAAACGGAGCGGAGAGCCTTTGCTGCCTTTGCTGTCGGTTTTATAATCACAGCAAAGCAAAAAATCTCATCAGTAGAGACTGTTTGCGGCCCCTTTCCAGGGTTCAAATTTTACTTTTAAAGCAATTTTATCTTTTAACAATAGCTTTTGGTTTCTTTTTTTTTCCCCATGCGACCCACCGTAGAAAGCGACCGTGGAGCAAATGATGAAGTCGGGCGAAATGATACGGTCGGTTTGTCTGGGGAAAGCAAAGGTGTCCGAGGAGCTGGTGAACGGATTGCGCGACTCCAAGTTTGTGGACGTTAAGGAGCTTAAGTGCTACGTAAACTGCGTGATGGAAATGATGCAAACGGTCGGTTCGGAGCTTTTCATCCGTTAATTTTCTTCTCTCCCAGCCAACACCAACTAACGCATCGTTTGGTCGCCTCGGTCTTGTTGCAGATGAAGAAGGGCAAACTTAACTACGACGCGTCGGTGAAGCAGATCGACACGATCATGCCGGACGAGCTGGCGGGTCCGATGCGGGCGGCACTCGACATCTGCCGGACCGTGGCGGACGGTATCAAGAACAATTGCGATGCAGCGTACGCCATGCTTCAGTGCCTTTCGAAAAACAATCCTAAATTTATTTTCCCCTAGCATTCTTTGCTTTGCTTTTGGTTTGCTTAGCGAAGAAACTTTATATTTTCCATAAGTGGATGCAATGGAGTCGATGGTGTCCTGTGCTAGCGTTGGTGTCCTTATTGTACATAAATAAACTTTCTCCTAACAAAAACGGCTTTATAAAAAGTTTTAATTATCTCGTTACACCGTTTGAAAAGTTATCTATAACCAACTGTCACAAGAATCCCATATTTACTCTCTAAGTCTGTGTTTGAATGAAGCGTAGATCTCAGATATAAATAGCTTGGTATTAAAGACGATCAAGTTGCGCTGGTTGAATGGTGTGGTAAGTGCAAGTCTTTAGGAAGGTTGATATAAATTTTTATGAACAAATGTGTGATACTTTTTGTTTTTTATTATTTCCGTAGTAATATTCAAGCCGTATTGTTATGATTCTTAATTTTATCAGATAAATTTTCAAATTTAGTGGAATAACGGGGTTTTCGGTAACGGTATAACACATGTAAAATCGCATTTTCACTTGCTCATCAAACAAAGATACTCTAATTTCATTAAGTTTAAGACAAAGTGGGACAATTTGAAATATTTTTTTAAGTAAACTGTCATTTCTTGTATATTTTTTTCTGGACAATTGATTCAAGTTAACAACGGCTCGGTGGTCTAGTGGTAACGGCGTAGGCCTGTCAAAAGGCCCGTCGTCGGTTCGAATCTCATTCGGACCGCTGTCAACCCCCCCCCCCATACGCAGGATTGACTATCTTGATATGGATGGGTACACTCAGTCACAGAAAGAGCAAAAGCTCATTGGTGCTCTGGTTAGACCTTGACCCTACTGGGTGTTGTTGTGCCACCGAAGAAGAAGAAGGTATTTAAAACAAAAATGATTACAGTTCACGTCGCAGCTTTAATTATTTAACATATTTTTTTACAAAAACACATACCTTTCATCAGCACCTTCCCTCTATGCTGGTTGTACATTTAGCTAAGATCACATAAAATACATTTTCCACCATTATGAACTCCACTCTACAAAAGTAATCATGTGCGAAACATCGCTCCCCAGCCAACGCGATTTACGCCCCATCACACCTTACCAAACTCCCGCCCCACCTTACACCACTCAGCATGCTTAATAATTTTCTTCTCGTGTCGGGGAAAAAGTTCAGTTCATATTTCTTGCTCGCAGTACGCTACAAAGTTTCGTTCCTTGACATGAATGCTCCTGCTTCCTCACAGCTTTAGCCGCGTACATGTGCGAATGCTTTGCCCTCCTTCCTCCTCCCCCCCCACCCCTCCACCCCCCTTTTGCCACATTTCCACCGTGCGACTGATGATGCTTATTTGAAAGGAAACAACTTTCAAAAGTCATCAAAAACTGCTCCCACTTCCTGTTGGTGTGCCGTTTTTTTTCTAGTTGTTTTTGTACAATCTCTCTTTCGTTCTGCACACAACACGACGCAAAGGGAGGTGAGGCATTATTTCAGCTCCCCTTAAAAGAATGTTCGTATTGAAGTAAATTATTCGATGCGCTTTTTTATTTACGGAGAAAGAACTTTACCCAAACTTGCTGGCGAGATTTTATTATTAAGTAGTTTAATTAATGTTTGTGGCGATTGTGGAGCATTATAAAATGCAATAACATGATGGTGGTAGTTACGCAAACTATTTTCTCGCAACTACTCAAGCTCTCCGAGTCGAGCACAAACACTCTTCTTCTGTGCATTAAAGTTTCCGCATACCAAAAACAACGCGATCATCTGGCAATCGCCTCGCATCGTTTCGACTTTTTCGCCCCGTCAGTTAATTAATTCATTCAACGCAGCGAAAACTAAGCATTTTCCGGTGCCGCGCCCCACCGCTTACAGCTACAATTTGGCTGATTGCTTCGCGAGTAACATTATCATTAAAGTCGTCACCGTCATCGCACGTCTTGGTTGTGG
This sequence comes from Anopheles epiroticus, assembly GCA_000349105.1. Taxonomy (NCBI): domain Eukaryota; kingdom Metazoa; phylum Arthropoda; class Insecta; order Diptera; family Culicidae; genus Anopheles; species Anopheles epiroticus. The sequence goes on from KB671654.1 coordinate 198,102, forward strand.
TTGTGGAAGACGATGGCTTCCGCGGAACGATCGGTAGCTACGGATGAGACTGTAACGGGGTGGAGTGGAAATGCTCTGTTCCTCGTCACCTGCCCCCACCGCCCAAGATGATCAAGGTGAACGTCGCGGGAAAACGCTTGCGCTGGAAACCGGAAGCCGGAAATGAAGTTCGGAGTGTGCGAGAGACGCAAGAGAGTGAAGCTTCTACCGGCTGGAGGATACAAAAGCTTTCAAATTTTAATCTCGGTCGCGTTTGTTACCATGGCGACCGAATTTGGTTGATTCTGTAATTCAAATTTTAAGGGGTTCATGATCTAAAATAAAACACAACAAATGAATTGAGCTAGCGGGAAGCTTTTAAGATTTGAATGTACACAGCAAAGGAGCCAAATAATTCTTCATAAAAATTAATGTAGAAAGCGCATTAAAGATCTTGTTACTGTACAACCAAAATGGATTCAGTTTAACAAGTTTCCAAATCAGGAGTATTGTTTTGTACAACTGCTTTCCTCGAAAGGTGTGCCATGCGTCATCATTGGTGAGCAAATTTAAGATTCAGAGAATTTTCCACCATCTTTCTTTCGCAGCTGCTATTTTCTGCGCTCCCGTGCTACGATTGGTGCTTTCAAAATAAATAACGAGCAGGCAACGCACGTGAAATGTGACAGAAAAAAAAACAAACTAAAGCAAGACAAAGTTAAAAACTGATCACGGATTTCGCTGTCAGCAAGTTTTTGTTTGCTACTGTTGGATGATTGCGTCAGAGGGGCAAGAGGATAGAATATATCCTACGCTTGTATATTGATCGTGGGCGCAACTTTGGTCTGTTTTAATTGCTTCTCGCTCGTCGTCGTTAATCACAAACGCTTTTCCGACGCTTTTCCAAGCTCTTCTCTTTCAATACAAACTGCGGATAAAGCACATTGGAAATGTTTCTACCGCTTTCCATCATCCCACACGCCGGATCGGGCTGGACCAACCGTCTAAGCTTACTTATTCGTTGTTACATTTGCTCTTTCGTTTCGTTTCCAGTGGTTTTTCCCACTCAGGCGCTACCGTACTTTCCTTCGTTCGATAGAATATAAATTGACCTATTTGATACATAAATAATGATTCCCCAGGTAATGTCTTCTTCCGCTACGGACCACAGGAAAAGCGCATGGGACACACAGGATGGGAGAAAAAAGGATTCGTCGTGAAATTCAACCATTCACCTGATCCTTTTCCGCTCGTCCTAACCGTTCTTCTTTCCCCTGTGCATCCGGCGAGAATTCAATGAATAATTTCATTCTCATGACACTCGGCCGAAAGGATTGGATGGTCGCGCTGGAGGTAGAAGTAAAACACATAGAGAAAGCATAAAATAAAAGCACTCGTCCGGAAACTCCAGACATATGCCGACGCGGACTGCGCACGGTACGATAGAACCTGGTCCCGGTGTGTACGGAGCAGCTGGGGTAGAGTGAGTTATTGAGGTACTTTTAGTCAATTTCTAACCGCACGATTTGACTAATGGCAGTTCCTGAATGTTGTAATGGAGAGTTAGCAACCGACCGCTCACCCCAATCCCCTCCCCCTTGGTTGTGTAAACATATCGACGCGGGGCCCGTTTGATCCCCTGCAGCCGCCCCGGGCAGGGGCGTTATTTGTCATAATGATGTCCCGATGGTAAATATGCTAAAATCCTCACCAGGCGCACATCACGTGTGATACATGTGTGACGAGAGAATTGTGGTGTAAAAGTTTTGCCAAAAGACAAATTACGCTCTGTGTTTGTGGTTAGAGCCACACGGACGCTAGAACCTAAGGGCTGCATAATGTTTGCCCAATAGAAGAAGCGATTTAGCGACCGTTTAATTGATTACTGTTTATAGCATACGTTTAGTTGTGGTTTTTGTACATTGCGTGTTATTTTAAACAGAGCTCTATTCATGATGCACCCAGATTAAGTAAAACATATTGATTTTTTTTTGGTAATGTTATGGCTTTCTGACCCCCTCAGCTAGTCCTAGCAAAACTCTTCCTCCTAGCTAATCCAAGAAAGAAAAGAATTATCAAAGCAATTAGGAAATAAGTATCCGAAAGAATTAAGTAGCGCGAATGTAATGTCATCAGGCCTGGCGTTGTATCGAATCCCATTCGAACTGTTGACCCCCAAAGTAAATTATTGCTCTGGTAGGCCTAAACCCTGCAAAGGCTTTGGGCCGTCCAAGATGCTATCTAATTTTAGAAACGTCACTTTCAAACGGTCGATATAAGTCGATATAAGTACATATACACTTTCAAACTGTCGATATAAGTACAGTACGATATAAGCGTAACCCTTAAGAGTTTCCATGGAAATGACCCCAAATGTCATTCAATTAGGTGAAAAATTTAAATGTCTCGCTTTTAGCTGAACATGAGCTATAATAACCCAGGAACGGAAAGTACTGCCTTTACCTCATTCTTTTCTCAAAGACATTCTTTTTTACAACACTTTATAACTAGGTTTTTTTTTTGCTTAATTTATCTTGAAAAGGTGATTTTCTCTTAAGATTTGCAGTTAACTATTCACGTTTTTAGCTGGTAAACTTAATGAATTTTGAATATTATATCAAATCATACAACGCACAGTTGTGTTTGCAACACTCTCCAATCTCAGATTTCGATAATTAATTAAACTCATTTCAGCTGTCTGCTCTAAAACACAGCTCATCAAGAACTTCTGCTTCCCATTTTCGTGCCGTCAATTCACTGCCTTTACCATTCAATTTGTCTTACAACGCAGCGGAGTTTTGAGCACACTCACAAAAAAGTTTAGTGATTTGATCGAAACCCACGATAAAACTGTGACTCTACCTGATGATTGAATGGTACAATTTGTCTACGCTTTATGGGAAAACTTTGAGCGAAAAAGGTATGCGAGGAGCATTCGTGGATCGCTGCCAACGCTCGTGCACGCCCAGATGCTAACGATACATCAGCAAATGAAAGTATGACACATGTGGGTTGGCAATGCTCCCACACCTGCCTTCCGGCACACAATGCTTCCGCACCTTGTCACCCGATATCGATGATAACCGTGACGACTTCCTTCTCGGTACGGCTGCTCCGCGTGCGTATCTCGCTGGCGATGGTACAAATCTCGAGCAAATGGATGCCCGCCCCTCCCCGGTGGAAGGAGGGGTACGGTGAGGGACTCACCCAGCATCAGATCCCGCCGGTGTGATGTGTCAGGTGCCGTTACTATCGCTCTGCCACATCCCCTGACGCTACCGTGCGAGGTAATCTGTCATGGGAAATTATGACAAATATTGCACGATGATCGGCCAGTGAAACACGAGGCACGCGCTGAATGCGACAACTCCTGCCGACGGTATTTTTCGTCTTTGCTCGCCGGCCCCGCTCGACATGCGATGCGATGCACCGGAGGCCTGAATTTTGGGGTTTGACTTTACGTGGGGTATGTGTGAGATTTCAACACCCGATTAGAATCCTCACTTTGTGGGCCCGGACAGCCGTAAGCTCGTGCCACCGTACCGCCAGCGGATGTGACAAAATGACAAGAATTTTCCTTTTCATCACCAGCGGCTTATCGGGAGCGTTGAATATGACATCACCACATATGGTTGTAAACGGGAATGAATTGGATAATGTGCAAAGTCTGGTCACCCTTTATCGTCTTGTCTTTTTTTTTTTAAACCACAGCCTCACCATTCAGCTATGCGTTGCGCGTTAACATGTTTCGTGTTGGTCTATTGTCGAGCTAGACGGCTACTTGTTGACTTCACGCGTCCTTGGCTTGAGGGCAATAACAGATGAAATACTGTGTGCTGTGTTGGGTCATATTTCCGAACATACTTGACCGGACGTAGAGGAATGTTTGATGTTGTTATCGTACGAGTTCAGCACGTGTAAGAATGGGCCATTTCTCTGATGCTGTTTTCGTGTACTTAGAATGAAAACTCTCTTTCGAATGATGTATATTCATAGAAAAATGCTAAGTAATGTATGATTAGTTGGGACAGTAACACGATGTTAAATTCACTCTGTGTACTGTTCCCGACAAATGTGCTGCTCTATAAAGTATATTTATACTTTTCTCCAATAATTATGAATTTTTTACCAATAGGTTGAAGTACCTTTTAACAAGCGTTTATATGATTGATGTTGAATGTTAGATTGTTAAAATTAAGTTAAAAAATGTGTCGTTACAAAGCCAAGGAGATGCTTGCTATTTACGAAGCGTATAACTCTATTATTTCCAAATAAAATTAACTAAACTCGATAAACAAATTAAAATGGAGGAAAATATGGTCTGCAGTACTAACACGTTTGTATTTTGTATTTATGTGACTTGTATTCTAAAAGGTGATTTTTTTTCACCAACTCAAATAATCCAATTTATTTGCAATACTCAATGAGATGCTAGCAATGAGGGAAGTATAAACGTCTCTGAATTGAATATAAAACTAGTAATCCTGTTGTATGGCGGTAGTAGATGGACGTAAAATTGCTATCTTCGTTCGCTATATTCGTCTCATGAGAAAAGCTCCTTTTTAATGATAATTTTTTATTTTATATTATCTTGTTTATCTTGAAGCATATTTTACCCTTAGCATTTTATAAAAACACTAAGAAGTAAATAATAATGTAAATTAAGTAGATATATATTTTTAATATCTGGTTCAAAGTACGTTATTTTTGAACATTGAATCAAGAACTTTTTGCTCCATTTTGAGTATTCAAAATTATGCTTTCTGTAATGCTAATTTCACCCACTGTAAAGGATGATTTATGATTCAAAAATGGGATTTGATCTACTTCAAGGCGCATTCGCATTTGTCGAGCACTCAGCACGTCTACAAATATAACATCCAACCATCGAATAATATTGATAAAATTACTCTAATCCTAGATTGTCTCACCACTGCCCTTTAAAACAGTTACAGCTCACAAATACATGCTAAAAATAATTCATCGTCCCCTGCAACTCAACGCCGGATCTCAGAATGAACAGTGAATTTTTAGATTCCAGTCTCTAATTCAACCCAATTCGGCGTCCACTTCCACCACCAAACACGGTCATAACAATTTCGCTAATATCCTTCCAACCTTGTCCGTGCTCGGCAAAGAGCAGGCAGTGAAAAGTCTTGCCAAAAACTTTAGCCGAATGATGATGATGATGGCCATAAATATGCGCTGCCACCGAAGCGCAATAATGCTGTAGTGGCCGCGAGAAGTTTTTCATTTCCCGTTTGGTGTGCTTTTTTTCGATGTTTCTGCCTTGCCATGTATCGTCTTCGTACCGTATTCCATCCTGTTGGACAGACAGACACACAAAGCGATGGGACGGACAGGGAAACGGGAATGACGGCACAGCCCGGAAAATAAACAGAAAATATCCATTTTCCATCGCTTTTAAATCCCACCTGCTGGTATGTTCCGGCCAACGGCTGGCATGGGCCTCGGACGGGCTTGTCGGTTCGGTGCCGGCTCGGATGACGATACACCCTACCACCACCCCCAAGTGCTGTTAGGCGCAAGTTTAGGCTGGTGGTTGACTTTTATTGCTTTTATCTTTCACGGTAGCAAAAAAAAACGAACACGAACAGACAAAAAGAAAACCTAGCCAACAGGCGACAGGGGAATATTCGGACCGGGGCGAATGATATTGGCGTCGCGCACTTATCCTTTGCGTCAAGTTTTATTACTTCTCCTGGCGTTTGCTCGAGCGGATGGATTTCCAACAAGTGGTTGGCATTTATTAGAATGAGACTAGATCAATTTGGAATGGAAATGGGGGGGGG
>KB671654.1:219373-274040 GCA_000349105.1 Anopheles epiroticus
TTTATTTATTTATTTATTTTCTTATTTATTTATTAATTTATGTATCTATTTAGTTTTAAGGTGCAAGACCATTAATCAGGACCGAATCTTGTGGAATCGATTTAAGTTTATAGAATTACAGCAAAAAGAAGGCTGCATAAGACTAAATTTAAAGAAATAAAGTTTATTTTAAATTCCTGACAGTTATACGGCAAGAGTACAATATTTAAATAAATACATTATAAACGAGGTGTTTGCATACAAAGAATAAGGTTAATATTAGGTCAACAACACTATCAATGAATATAATTGAAAAAAAACGGTTTTAGAAAAATAAACGTTTAGCATTCTCGTCCTCTTAGTTCCTGACGAGTTAACTCACAATGCTAATTTATAGGATCAAATCAACCATTGCAAACATCCTGCGAGGAAGGACTAGAGAGACCTGCAATTCGTATTTGGTTCTCTTTGATTCACAGGCCATGAAATAATGGTTACACTGCGGGTAACAATACAACCTGGCCGTTGCACCCGAAATAAATACGACACTACGGCCTACTATAGTTAGGATGCCACGTACAAAGCTTTGGAAGTAATCGAGTGATAAGGTTAAACCCATACCGCTCACTGCTCGGATTTGTTTAACGAGTGAGATATCGAAGACACTTGTTGTTTTTCTTTAGTACTTTAGATTACACTGAGAGCTTAAAGTGTGCTTAGTTATTCGTTAAAACGATTCACAAATATTAAAAAGTATCTGATCATTTATGGAGAGAACGGATCCTTTTGAGGATCGGTACAGATTCGGTTCCTAGTAAAGAAAATAACTTAGATATTAGGACCGAAACAGGATGGAAAGAATTGAACGCTAAACGAGTGAAACGGTCGATTATATTTTCATCATACTCGAGTGTTAAATAAAACTATCCTGCTAGCAAATCTTACTCATACTTTGTACTTCTGGGATGAATTATTGTTTATGAGCCATAGGGAGAAAAAAAGTCTGGTTTGTTGTCTAGGTAAAGAAGCTTTAAGGATGTGTCCACATGAGAGTCGTATCAGAATGGAGTGTTCAAGAGTGAAAATGGTTTATATGGTATAATAAAAAAAACATAGTCGGTTTGCTTGTAGGGACGAGGAGAGTGATGATCCAAAATTTCAGATATCATATTAATATCTTACACGTCACGGATTTGACAATTTAACTCAGAGTTGTTTTGTTTCTCTCAGAGAAAATAGGTGAACCGGATCACTTGAAAACTGATCTATCATTCACTTGTTCACTTTACTGATCTGAATCTGAATTCTTTTGAATATTTGTGGTATGGTAACGACTGCCAAGAGTTATAGGACATCATGTATCACGAGAGTCCAGAAGGAATGACAAGTGCATCAGAAAAACCTAAGCTCCTTGTAGTTCACATTCAAACACGCGATGTCAATAATACACAGCGATAGAGTCATACATATTTGTATAACACAAACCAGATTAAAAAGACTACTGCAACTCTGTGGGAAGACTTACCTTGCCATCCGTTTTCCGGTAGCCCTCGTGTATCTTCCAGATCAGTTCCGGGCCGGCGCACGCGACCTGTTTTCCAATTTCAAAGTACTGCGTGATCGGATTGTTGTCGTACGGGTTTTGGGGTGGCGCACTGGTGGTGGCACTTTTGAACTTGGAAAACATGGTCGCGGCCGGCATAACATTTAATTGAAATAGCGGAATGTTGACTGCTTGCTCGGACACCGCTGGCGACAACCGTCGAAAACGTTACGCGTGAGGAACTGTCGACCGGTGCGCGAGAGGAGCTGTCTACTCCGCTTCGAGCTGTTCCTTCCGTCGGTGGGAATCAGTGCCGGCGCGGGAAACAGAGCTTTTTCCACGAGTCAGCAATTAGTAGCAGCAGCAGCTCTCTGGTACGGGTACCTTACGCTTCACAGCTATGTAAAGGCAGGTGAATGTTTTGCTTTAATTTCGCCACTCGCTTCCGTATGCCGTCGGTTCGGTACGTTTGCGCGCGTATCGGATGCTGTTTCCAAGTTCGGCAGAGAGGTGGTGCTGATGGTGGTGGTTGATGCTTGCAAAAGTTGTTCCTGCCCTCAATCAAACGGCCAGCTCAACGGAGCGCTGCTTCCACTGCTTTGCATTTCACGCGTATGGTGTGGATCCAAGTCCTTCGCAGCCCGTCCGTTCCTACAGGTAGCGGGGCATCCAGCACATCCAGCAAAACCGAAGGCCGAAAGGTATGATTAATGGTGAGCCTGAATCATCATTCCACCCCAAAGGCTCATTATCCCTTTTACGGTCGTTCGGGAACGGTGGCTGCTGGGCGTTTGATTTGGAAAAAAGGTGAAACAATATAAAAATGGAACCAGTCCAGTTACGGGATCTTGGCGCTTCTCGCCCGTTCTGACGAACCTTCGTGTTTTCAAATTAGAACGCAAACCCAGTACACGGCAACGGTATCTTTCCGTGGTGGGAAGTTTTCGCTTTAAATAGCACGGGATGGCTCTATCGGAAAGAGATCCTTTTTCCGGAGCCGCCGCTCGGTGGTCGTGTTGGTGGCGGAAGGTAAGGGATGAGACAGCGAAATGCTTTTTTTTACATTAATGCCGAAACGCGTTGACCTTCCGCTGTGATGAAATGTGATGAAGGGCCTAAGAGCACGAGAAAAGAAACCGGAAAAAGCAAAGTTATCAAATGAAAAATTTGATTGCAATGCAAATAAACAAGCAGGGTAAATGGATTTGAAAGTGTTTGTAATTACTGGCGGAATGGTGTTTGCATTTAGCTTAAATTATTCTCTTTTCCTGTTTAATTTCAGCGTAAATTTAAACTATGGCACACCAAATCTAATTTGGTGAAAACCATTAAACGAGCAAAATGGTTGGGGATCTCTTTTTCTAGCGAAAGTTTACAATCTAGTGAAAGTTCATTATGAATGTTTGGTTTGTTCAGACCTTTTACATTTTAGGGCATGATTAAATTCCTTTGAGCGAAAGGAGTTAACATAATTTAATATTTTCCACAAATTTCAAATGGAATATTTTTTTTATTCCGTTATTATAGCCTGATCTTATTGCTTAACAAGAATTTTGAGATACAACAATGATACATATATCATTTATAAGACAACAGTTTTTGGATATATTTCCTCAACACTTGTTGCAAAAATCCACACTGTGTCTGTTCACTTTCAATCAAAGCTATTCAAAACATTGTTTATGTAACTTAACAAATGATAATAAATCTATGTAACTTGGAAACAATCTAAGTTAACAAAAATAAAATAAAAAAAAAAAACAGTTATACCACAACAGGCCTAGTAATCCCAAAACACATAGTTAAAATGATCGATTGAAACATATCGATAAATAATTTCTGCAATCAAAACCTTGTTATCACTGTTACATTCAGCAACAGGTGAACTGAAGTTAAACGGCTTAAATATACGCGATTGCTAAACAGGTTATAAATGTACATAAGTTGTAAGTATTATAATGGTTTTGTGTGAAATAAGTATGAACAGCTTATGTAGCTTTAAATAGAATCAAAATCTTTAATACTTTAAAGTTTAATACTTTAAAAATCTTTTGATAAAACATGACATTACGGCATACATTAATGTATGTTCAGTGGATCTTCTTTGTAGTATTCCAAACATGTTGTAAAACATCTTTTCCAAAAAGGCTTTTTATTCATCTCAAACATCTTCAGCTCTTAGTCCCTCAAATTGTAGCACAAGATAAATATTGGCTTTTTAAATCAAATCCGTAAAACACTTTGCATGGAATGTTTTAAAAATAAATCTTAAAAAAGGCCAACAGCATTAGTGAACCTAAAAACAACACCCCCGCCCGTGTCACCCGTGTCAGTGTGTGCGGTTTGATAAACGATATTAATGTTTCGTTATTAAAAGTCCCCGACGCGAGCGTTGCACCGTTCGCTTCGGGGTTTGCTTGCTTTCGCCTGTCCGGCTTGCCCGCATCGGTACGATAACCTGCCATTAGTTGGGTGGCGGGATTAGCTCCGGTATCAATAAACTGATTAAACAAATCCTTCTTCATTAGCGTCAGTGTGTCTTTGGTGGAAACACGCACACAGGCGCTTGCTGGCGGAGCAACAAGTCTGTCCCCATCGTCATTATCGTCGTTGTCGTCGTCCGCGGTGTCGTCTCGCTGCAGTAATTGACGGGTCGAGAAAGTAGGGCGAAGGGAGCGAAAGAGAAGGTGGTAGTTAAAGACAAAAAAAAGGCGAAACTTTACGTACGGGCAGGCTGGTATAACGTAGCGGAAAAATTGTGTAGAAAAAAGCGACATTTATACCTGCCGAGCGGCGAGCGTAAACGCAGCGCCGTCAACGGAAAGGATTTTCCCTGCGGTTCGGGTCGGCACGGTGGTTGTTGTTCATTTTTTGTTTACTGTCGCTTTTACGAGGACTTTCTGGATTTTCCCTGCCGTTTCCGTGTATCGATACTCTGCACCATCCGCCAATCGAGTGAAAATTGATTTCTTCTCCACCTAGTCACTTCCAACGCTTTTCCCTCCCACAACCATTTCCCGCTCCTCATCCGTGCGCCCGGTGGGAAAACGATTTTGCGGGTCACTTTTCTTTTTCTTTTGCTTGTTCAGATTTGATCAACCATTCCATTTGCGTCGCTGTGAGGATAAGAGTCTCGTCAAATTGTCGATCCAGGGAGCGCCTTCAGTGTACGGATGAGAAACAACAGATTAAAGCCGTTTATTAAAATTTTATGAATCTATTTCACCAGGCCATGCCCAGCTCGCATCGGAGGCTGAGAGTTGCTGCGGCGACGTTTTCTGCTTTCTTTGCAATGAAAGAGGTAGGAAAAAGAAGAGAAACTTGAGTCAATCCTTAGCAACGTCTTGCTTCGCATCGAAAGCGCTTGGATTGAGTATCTTTTTAGTGTTCGCTGCTCGAAGGGAAAGCCATGACAGTGTTGAGCACGAGTCAGCCACCCTCGCTTTTCCGGGACCTCCGCCTACAGGTCCTCGGGGGAATGGATTTTCCAGGTTTTATCACACTTTTCTTTGGAAGCGCGTCTTAAGAGTTCGATTTTGCTGCGTGCTTCTTGTGATCAGTTTGTAGAAGAATGAATTTCGCGATTCCATTCTATTTATCGTTCTGTTTCTAAAGAAGAAAACGTAACTTCTTTAACTCATTTTGACATTATTTTATGCTTTTTTGTATTATCATATTTCTTTTTATTGTTTTGTTTTGAATTATTGATTTGTTTTGTTCATTTTTTCATTGATTTTTCCATTAATTTATTTATTGATTTAATTGTTTGATTTTTATTGATTGTTTTATTGTTTTTGTTTTTTATTAGTTTTGTTTGTGTCAGTTTTCATTTCTTATTTCATTCATTGTTTTATGTTTCATTTTGTATTTATTTACTTTTTTACCAATTTATTTACTTCTTCGTCTTTTTAGGCTGCACAACAACCCTTGTAAAGTCTAGGCCAACCAAAGTTCTAGTTAGTTTCGGTTGGATTAAATGAACTCAAGTTCGTGTAAGTTACCATGTGAGTGTGATAAGTGATAATACTTATTAAATCTTTTTGGAAAGTTAAAAACAGCCATTCGAAAAAACTCGTTCTGTAGTTCCTGCACTTTAGTGTTAAAGTGTCCATTTATTTAATAAATATATAAATATCACACCAAGCTGGGACAAAGTGTTGTTCCAATTGAAGCTGTAAAAACAGTTTTAAATTTTTCTACAACATCTAAATATTTATAACCACACCCCATGTCAGTCCTTAACGTGACAAGAATCATCAATTCAAACGATCGATTCCGTTGGCACAAGTTTGCATTTAACTTGCTGTGGCTTTTCCACACGGCTCACCCTCTCCCTACTCCCCACCGCTGGCCCGTAGCATTTTTGTTTGTCAAACATATTTATCGGTGCTGAAAGCCGCGAAGGCACCTCAACAGCAACAACAAAAAACCTGAGCACAGTTTTTCCTATCTTTATGCTATCTCCTGCTTCCCGCTTACGCCCGGTACTCTTGTTTGCATAAAACATGCAAACTCAGCCGAAACAAATCAGACGATCGATCATTTTACGTTTCGGTTACCGCGCGGGCAGGCACGGTACGATAGCGATAGCACCGCGTTACGTTTCTTTTTTTCCATTTTCCCTTTTGTTCGATGCAATCGCTTTCATCTGCCATTGCTCAGAAAATTAAACCATACGGTTGTGGGAAAATTGAGCTTTAATGTGTCTCTCCTTTGTGTCGTTGCGAAGCGTGTATCCTTTTTTGTTTTTTTTTTTTTCGTTTTTCGAAAAAAGGTTATGAGTACCGACCAGCTGTGCCATGGGTAAATTTCACGAGTCAAAAACCAACAAGTTCCAAGTGCCACAGGAGGCTCCAGCGGAGTGATGGGAGAGTGAAGCTCATGAAAAATTCAGTGGACCACCGATGCGTCGAGGGCTTTTGGCTGGCAAGTCCAGCATGGTGGCAGTCGTGGTGGTAGTGCGGGATTTTGGGCATTAAAGGGAGTGTCGCAGTCGTAGAGATATAAAGGACTCTCCGCTTGTAGTCGTTAACGTTAACAGCGTTTGTTGATGAAAGCTCAATAATTACAGCTTTGGGTGGGTTTTGTCATTAAAAATGTAACCGGTTGTAATTATAAATTACTGAAGCAGGAGTAAAAGAATGACCGGTACTGTCGCCGGTGGTAGCAGCTTGTCTTGTGGCGTAAAACAATCGGGCAAGACAAGTTCAAATTGTTGTTTTATTCCTTTTTTACGTTCTTCTGAGCAATTGATTATGTGGCCTGCCATGCTTGAAACAATAAACATAGTTGAATGATGCTAAGCTATTCTTGAATTTCCTTTTTCTCTCTCTCACACACACTCTTCCTCTATGATGCCCAAAGAAAACAAGGAACACGTTTCGATACGCTTCAGCTAAAATAATCGTTCGGTAAGCCGAATATATCGGACATGTATGGGAAACAATGTGGGTTTACAATTGGGGTACAAAACGGTCAAGCAGGGCATAAAGGTAACTAGCCATATTTTGTTAAAATACAATTATAATTGTTGTGATAAGTATCATCTCACTTTAAATTCAATAATTTATGAGCCATGAAAGATGCAATTGGGACATTTTTCGTAGAAATGAATATGAATAATACGATACGATAAATAAGGTTTTTTCGAGCAAATATTTCTAAAAAAGATCGATTAACTAAAGAATGCCTTTAGACAGGCATATTCATCTAATGTTATCATATAGACTAACTTTTTTATATTCAATTGAAAAGTTTTGTAGTTAAAACGTATTACAATATTCGATTGAGGACAAACGGCCACAAGATTGCGAACGGTGTTGAGGTTGCCTGAATAAAAGTGTCATACATTCAGCAAAGAAAAGCGATGTTTAATAAAATGTTTTGCAAAATTTAAAATATAAATTATAGCATTAAAAATAATCGCTCATAAACAGATTTGTCAATGGTAGGCGGACAGCTCAACACAACACTAAAAAAGGTTAAAAAATGAAATTGTTTGATTTTAGAAGCATTTTGTTTTTCATCAAATTGTATTAAAAATATTAATTACCTGATTTTAAAGGTAAATTAATAGCATATGCATATGCACAGTGTTTTAATCAACAATATTGGAAAAAAAACTCAACATGACCTTTTGGCCCATTGTTCTCATGCTGCTGCATAAGATGGTTTGAAAAAATTTGAAACGAAAAAAATCCAACCGCTGATTGTACTTTTGTGTGGTACTTTTTATTCATTTCTTACTGTGGTACTTTTTTATTCATTTCTTTCAATTAGACGCAAAAAGTATTTTAACAATAAACCTAAAATGGATTTTAATAACTGATCAACATGGTTTTTCTTTCTGCAAACTCCAGGTAAAACAAGTAACATCTTGTTTTTCGACCCCCGTGAACTGTTGCTTAAAGAAGAGTATCATCACCAACTTGCCAACACGAGACGAGTCTATTAAGATGCTTGACGTTGACTAACGGAAAGAAGTTGAAGAATTTCGCACCCCCGGTAAATGTAGGAGTGTGTAACGAGAAAGCCGCCACCAGCTCTGACATACCTCCAGTCACCTTTACGCCATTGCTCGCGTAGACTAAGAGATTGGCCGGTGAATAAATCATGTGCTCCTCACTGGCTAGAGCCAGTCGGCAACAGCGATCTCCATAAACCCAACCGTACAAACATGTGTAGATGTGTGTGTGTGTCGAACTCACACACATTGGAGACGAAACCGCAGCTGACTGGTTTTTGACACAGACATGATAGACGCATGACGGCAAACCGAGGGAAGCCAAAACGCGTTAGTCAAGGTCCATGAAACCAACACCGGGCCCGACCCGCCAGCACCGACCGGCGAATGTGTTTTGCTGGCAGGTTCTCAGCACGCCCCCGCCACCCTCTACCCTTCTCGACCAGGGCCGTTAAAACATGCGTTGGGCAAAACCGAACGCTCGGTTAGCCGCAGCTGCCACAGTCCAGGGTTCTGCGGTTCTGCCGCCAACGGAGTTAGCTTACACCGGGCTCTACTTGGGGCTCCAAAAATAGGCCTCACGGGGGGCTGAGTGAGGCTCGCTGCACATTGGTGAAGCCCCATGAAAGTGGTAATTATTTTCCTCGTCACCCGCCAAACGCGACGGAACCGGGCCTGCCTGGCGGAGGGTCTGGCTTACGTCCTGTGGTATTAAATTCTGTTTCCCTGAAGCTTACGTTTTCGGCAGTGCATCGAACGGTGCAAGCTATTGCTGCCTGTAGAGAGCATGGGGCTGTTTCAGCAGGCCAATCTCGATCCGTGGGATGCATCATGGCTACTCTCTTTTTACTTTGCCCAGCGCTGATGCTAATTACTCATCAAGCGGCGGGTGGTGTGCACCATGCAAGCGTCGTGCAGTGGTGTAATGAACATGTCGTACGAACGCCATCCTACGAGTAAAATCTTTCATATGATAGGTAAGATTGGTAAAATGATTTAGGTTGAAGCATAAAACCATAAGCAAACGACCAGTATTTGATGTTGGCCTTAAAAATAAGGACAAAAAGGAAAAGAAAAAATATCTAGCAAAAGCAAACTTTTGCTATAGAGTTTAAAATTACGGTAGTTTTGTTTCACACTTAAACATATTGGTCGTATCAACAAACAATGGGTAAGTCGCAAAGACTAGAAATTTTATGCCAGGCCAAATCGGTTACGCACTTCATCTTTTTCATTTCGTAATATCGATGAGACCTTAAGCCATTTAGCATATGAAAGATAATAAAAAATGTTCAAGAGAGCTTCTTATCCCTTTCGAATGCAAAAATACAGTGAAAACGAAAATTATTAAAAAAAATGGTCAAATTTGTCATTTTTCAGTAAATTTTAATGTTCGACCCGGAAACTTGCTTCAAGCGCAAGTGGTACAGTAAAAAAAATAAAAATTCAATCTCCCAAATGTCCTTATCGATCGCTTAAAGTTTCCAAAAATAATCATTTTGAAAATAACAATATTCCATCACGAGTATCCACGTACCGACACAAACTAACGACAGGGTGTGCAATTAAAATTACTTTTTGAAACTGAAACGACTCTCGTCAGCATTGTTTATGTTGCCAATTTCGTCCTGTCTCGTCTACATCCAGCTGTTCCAAGCACCAACCCTAACCCTGCACAACCCGATGGCAAATCAGGAAGGGCAAATTCATTAATGTTCAAAAGAGCGGAATAAAACCCCGATGTAAAAATTAATTGGCAGCCAGTGTATTGCATTTGTAATTTGCTCACATGTTTCTCGCGTCGGTTTTCCCCGTACGGCCTCCAGTTAATCCTTCGGCACCATCCCTGTGGCACATGGTGGTGTACGGGACCGCAAAATCTTTCGCAACACAGGTCGCACCGATATCCCCCGGATGTCTTCCGCACGATCCGGCCCCACACGACCCATCTCACACCGTCCGCCCACCGCTGTTCCACAGTGCGGGCAAAAATCCCATCCGCAAAGCAAAACAGCCCATAATGTTCGCTTAATTGAGTTCGGTTTTATTTGCTTGACCGCACTGGGCTTTTTCTTTCTCTTTTGCTTGTTCGTTTGTTCCACCATTGCCGGAAATCACAATGTCTTTTTCAGCGCGACACCGCTGACACGGACGGTGGGATAGGGCAGTAGCAGGGCAGCACTCGGACAACGAAGGGCAACGACAAGCAAAGGTTCGAAGAAGGGACCCCCGAAAAGGTCGTCACTATGGCACACGAACGTTCGCTTCGGCCGGTTAGGGTGCTGTCGTAAAGTAAAACAAACGTGATTATATTCACGTTTATTGTGACTATTAGGTCTTGATTGCTGCGTTGCGTGGGATGGAGTGTTCGCCTTCCCGGACATGGGAAAAGGGTGCCCCGAAATGGTGGGGCACCAGCTGCAATGAAGGGATACCGTTTGGCCGTCCTCTACTCATCGGCCTCTAAAAACTACTATTAAAAGGTGTTGCATGGTTTCATTCATTCATCATGTTTGCCTCCGTGCTACGTTTGCAAGCCTTTTGTCGCATATGGTCGTCGGCGATAAGGCCGGTTGGGCTGCCCTGCTGCCTGTCGTGCTGTTTGTCGCTGTCAATTAACAAAATGTTTCTAACCGGGTATTAGTGGCCGTGGTGTACGCGGAAGGCAGTGGTTTTTTTTTTCTCTGACGTACAGTGCAAAAGGAGGTAATGAGAAGGATATTTGTAGGAGGGCCGACGCTAACAAAGTCAACCAGTGCAAGCCAGCGTGATGATGTGCCACTCAATGACTGTCGGGTGTGTGATTTATTACACGATCTGTGTACATGTCATCATCAACATGGCGAGATTAATGCACTTCTAATAGCTGTTGAACAAGGTGGGTAGTAACCTTACTGTAGCAATTAGAAGTCAACGAATATTGCTTTATTTTCTTGAAAGCAGGCTTATTCTGCCCACGGAAATAGAGCACTCCCACTTTTCTTTGTGAGAAGAATTATTTAAAAGTCCAAAGACGATTTTTAAACGCTGTCACACATGTAAAACAGGTCCAGTTTTCTCCTTCCTTCAAACCGACTTCATTTAAATGATTCAAATGAAATGATGGAACCGACTCTAAATCCAATTTCAAAAAAATAAAAACTGGAGTTGTCTTTAATTACTACACGAGACATGTATCGCGATATTCCCTTTAAATGGCGTCTTTGAGGTAAATTTAACTTGCCTCCTTACAACGTTATGTAACAAACGTTCAAAAATAGTTTATTACATCGTTTACTAGGGTAATTAACAAGGCAAACCCTGTAAATGTTTCTTTAACAGGCATTGTACGTTTAGGTTAGTAAACGCTTTGATGATCTCATTCGTACGACCTTTAGTGTTTTAATTCTATCTATTGTCTTCAATTTTTTATCAAGTGAAAACCTTTTTTAAATCGTGCAACAATTGTAAAAGCATTATTTATAATTGAAAATATTTGGTTGTGCATAGGAAAAATGAAAACTCTCAAACACGCTTAAATTTTAATAAATTAATTCAAAACATCAAAATGTTAAATGAACGCACAAACAGTCTTAATAAAACCGTTAGATTATCAATCTGCCATCAGATAAAAAATATTGAATTTTGGAGCAGAAAACGCCTTTTTACATTTTTTTTGTTAAACTTCCTTATGCACTGCAAACACACACACACACAGGATTAAGTGCGCTTTTATAGCTACAAATAAAGAAAATATGATCTTGTAGATCTAGCCGTTGATATATTTATTTAATTCCCTAAAAAAGCATATTCTGCGATAAAGGCATTTTAAGTTAAAAATTAAACCAAAATAAATAAAAATGTTTGCATTCCTAATCATGTCATTTCAAGCAACATTTCGGCTGAACCAATTAAACAAGAAGAAGAAAAATACATTCTCCAACTATTCCTTTTTTCGCATAATTAATTTTATGTTCAGTAGACAATCTCAAAAACAGTCCCGCAAAAAAACCGTCCGTACGCATCATCATGAAAGGATGGTTCATTTTTATATAGCAGTACGAAAGCGTATTCATCAAAACCTGCACAATATTCTATTTCCTGGGGGCTACCTCTATTCAAAAAACCAAACGGAGCTGGCAGTAACGCGGTGGAACATTTTCTAAATTACATCATGTCACCTGTGTATTCTCTATTGGGTTTAGTTATTTGGGTACAGATAGAAAACAAACAGGAACAACCCTATCAGGGTGCAGAAACGGAAAGCAAGCCACATACAGGTGGCGCTCGTTGACGGTGGTCCCTCAAATAAACGGTTTTCCATTTTGCATTACCTTTCCGTCGGCATCCGTATCCATCCATCGTACCGATGGTTTCCCATTAATTACTGTCAAGTTGCTCAATCCCTCCGGGGCGGGTATCCAGGGTTTTGTGTGTGAGTCTGTTTTTTTGGTTGTGTCCCTTTCCTCCCTTCCTCGGAAAAGAACCCTTTTTATAGTGGTTTCGCGTGCACGGGACGCAAAAAGAAAGGTGGCCAGTGCATAAAACATCGGGATTTGTGGAACAAAAGAAAGCTTCAAACGTGTGCTGGCGGGTGTGAGTCTCCCTCTTTCACTGTTCCACTTTGTTTTGGAAGCTTTTTATTCTGAAAACATCCAATTTGTTAGCCGATGATGGTACTGCACACGTTCCATTCAATGAAAGTTTTATTAGATAGCATTTGCATCTGTGTCGTCCCGGAGCCCGACTGCGTACGGCTACGGACTTGTTGCACAAAGTTCGACACGTTTTGCAACTTAATTGGACACGAGCTGAAATGTGTATACACTCTGTCGCTTCTGTGGCATCGAAATGTATTATAAAGAATTTATTTCAAGTATTCGTTTGGCATTGGAACGAACCGCATTCGTGCCAGCTCTCAGTCGAACTACGTTGAGCTCAGCCAGAAAGGAAGCAACTAGCGCGCATTGCAAAATGGCCGGAAGCAAAAGAAATTGAGAGATAAAGAGAGAGAGAGTAAGAGAGAGGGATAAAGGAGGTAAACTGAATGCTTAAAGGATTTCCTCGCTTTGCGGGCCGCTCGTAGGAGTAAATCGCTCGACCTCACCGGGCTCACCAGTTCGATCTGTAGCGGAACAGGTTTTATTTTATTCTCCTCTCTTTCCCGGCAGCTTCATCTCCCAGCGACAATGGTGGCACGGAAATCGTCAATCCACCATCCGTCCCTTGAACAATCTGTAGGGCTTTGCTGAACGACACGGGTGATGCTCCCGACCACCGCGCGGCCTTTCCCGGCGGCTTAAGCCAGACGAGCCGTCGAGAGTTCCCGTGTCGTGGGCCCGGGAGGAGCTCTACGGCGAAGGATTTCCATCCATTACCCGGTCCACACCTTGGCGCGAACGTACGTTGCTAGAGGCAAACAGCCCAGGGCGAGATAAAAATAAATCCCCGTGTTTCTACTTCTTCCTGCCGCCTTGTGTTGACGCCCGGAAACGGACATTGGGGAGCCCGGGAAGCCGTTCTAGCGCAGCACCGGAACAGGGTGGCCCCTTCGGGTGAAGGATGCTGCTGTCACTAATCAAATTGGGGGATTTTTAGCGAATCAGTCCGTTGACGGGCAGAGCCGGCCTTCACCGACAAATGGCGAGATGGCGGGGATGGCGCAGGGCTTATCAGGATATCGTGGACTCTGCCAGCGATACGACGTGAGTGACGTTGCTGGTGACTTAGCAAGCGTCGTACGTGGTGATGCCAGTGAACGACGCTAGAAATAGAAAGAATCTTGTCGGGCCAGCCACCTTGCTACGGAACGACACGGTTAGACAGTGAAAAAGGCAACAACCAGCGACGCAGAAAATGATTACGTTTTGCGTTAGGATTGTGTTTATTTCCGGCTTCCAGAGAAGACGGTACACGTCCAGCTGATCAGTGGATGCTAATTTTAAATCCACCGCTTACGAGTGCGCTTTGCAAGGATGTAGCAGCTTATTTTAAACACCTCTAACTACTAGTAAGCATTATTGGAATTATTGATTGTTCCGGCGTAGGGATGCTGTCCAGGCCAAAATGGCAGCCTGGGTTTAAATTTTCACTTTATGATCTTTCATTCGTTCGTATCCCTGTACTCCATTGCCAAAGTACTGCACAAAGCATAAAGTTAAACAACGAAACTTAACACATCCCTGAAAGCGGCAGCAGTTTTCTGGCCGATAGATAAATTTGCTCAACCCAGGGTGTTCCTAGAAGTTTTCCCTGTTGGGGTACGGTCGATCCCTCCAAAGGCACAAGGTACTGTTCCAGGGCGCAAAGTTTCACAATATTCGGTAGCGGAGCACGGCCACAAAGTCTCCTGGGCCCACCAGTAGCGAAGGTTTTGTACTATGAAATATCTATTTAGTTAGCCTCAACTGCAGTATTTCATTATTAGGTGTATTAGTTTTAGGAATGTTTGAAGTAAGTAAATAATTTATCACATCAGAGTAGATAGTTTAGCCTATTGGTGCCGAAGGAAACTTATAACAAAAGTTTTTTAAAGTGTAAGTCAACCATCTGCAAGATGCGTTGTAATTAGAGTTAGGTGACGGTATATTTCGGTATTGGTGAACTATGCTATACCACTGTAAACTTATCTACACCTGATTCACATTCATTGATGTTAAAATTCTTGTAAAATAGGCATCCATTACATTTCACCACTGGAATCGGCATTACTAACAGTATACTCTTGCAAACATCTACACATTCGTTCTACATATACGAACGTCTCGATATGATGACAACTTGACCATCTACTTAACCACAATGTTAAGCCGTCTCAAATTTCACGTATCTCGAGTCTAAAGGTTAAAGTTCAACAAACACTGGGATCACAAGTAAAGAAATACTTCACATCGAACCTCTTTTACACACTGGACCTTGTGAAACCATGGAATGGAAAATTCTTAGTAAATCAACAAAGGATCCGATACAGTGATAAGTTGTGTGCGTTACAGGAAGATCAGAGAGAGAAGCTATGATTTAAGCCTCGGTGGTATAACATACAGTGCACGACTACCTCTTGTAACAAGTGTTTCATATAAGGAGAAAATCTAAATCTGAATCTCTATAAATACCCTTTTCAACGAGCAGCTGTTCGCATATCGAACTATGCAGTTTGTATTCTTAGTACAGTAGTTTGCTTCTTGTTGTGAAAATGGATTAAAAGTTGTATTGAACTTGCATAACGAGCTTTTCGTGTAACGAGCGAATCTCTAGAATGGATTAAACTCGTTATAAGTGGGTCGGTCGGTGTAGCCATAAGCTGACCTTGAAGTAGAGATCGTTTTTTTTGTACCTGCACCAATGTTTAGCTTTACAATCAAAACTAAGGGCTATATGCAGTTAAATTTTACGAAACAGCTACGAAAATACAAGTCTCTTATTCCTCTCAGAGCTGACTTTAATTTAAGAACTAAACATTGCATACATTAACTTAATCTTCGTAATAAGCGTATCAACTATAATCCATCAAGGACTTTGCTACTAATGCAACTAGAACATGGGACTCAGCAATCTGGCGATAACGTGTGTAATTGCTTTAAAATAATTCTCAGAGCAAATTTTAAGCCATATGACATGTTTCAATGTTGTTTAACTCGTTCTTGTTGAACATACATTTGACTAACTTAATAACGTACCTAGCCACTTTACAATAAAATTCCTTTATGTCGTTGACAATTGTAGAACATGAAACTCATACAATGCTCATGATGTTCTCTTTCATATTACAGTTCTACATTTACCTCATAGTATTTTTCCATCAAACAATTTTTTTTATAATTCTTTATAAAACTAATATGAATTCTTTATCGTACTGTTATGAATTGACATGATGACAGTATAACAGTATAGCATAACAAACACTGATAACAGGAACCAAACTTTTACTTTGATGTAAAATAATAATTGATGTTTTGATAATAAAAGACATCAAATAAAAATGCTTATTATTCCTTAGTTTCCTTAAACCCATTTTTGTCATAGTTGTGGTGTAAATGTGTTGTGTCTGGCCTTAATCCTCAGGATTTATGTTCAATGATTCAATATACTAAATGATGGATTCATTGAGTTCTTTAAGTAATGTGGTCGACCTCAGAAAATTATGAATGAAAGTAATATGAATAATAATAATATTTATAACAATAAAAATAATAACGATTATTTTAATATTACAAGAATAATAATAATAATTATTATAAGAGTAGATATCATAATAATTATTACTACAATCAATAAACAAAATAAAATAGATATTTAAAAAGTAAAAAGATTATTTTCCTAACTCATGGATCATGGAATTTCAACTTGTAAATGTAATTTACTTTGGGTTCAATATAATGTTTTTATATTCATGTTAAAATGATAATTTAATGTGATCTTAAAGATAGATCCCAACAGCGCCGGATATATTTTGCTCAAAAGAATGATTTCTAGTCTGTCAATGCTTCCGTTTAAATTCCTTTCTAATTTCTAATCCTAATCTCTACCACCAATTACAGCATAATAAATCGATCAGAACGCAAGGCCCGATAGAGCCGAATCATTCTCGCAAATTAACTCCCGATCCAAAAAGCGTCACCCCCGCTATACACGTCACGGCAAAAGTTAACGAAAAGTCAACAGGCTTTGCCACCGCCATCCGTCCCACCCACCACAAATGCCACTAATCCAACCCATTAGCGTACTGCGTACTGACCGGCAGGTTCTCGGACCGCACGTTCGTTTTTATTACCGTCCATCAAATCCAAGACGGTGCGGAAACCATTCCCTCTCGCACGTACTGCGTCACGGCGCGTACCCCCACCTTTGCCAGTGAGTGGGAGGGAGCGTAATGTTTGTAAAGCGAACCACAGAACCAACCCCGACCACTACGCTTGCCCCAAACTACTTCCCTGCTTTTGAGGAGTCTGAGGGATGAAGGGAAGAGGCGGAAGGAATGGTTGTTTCATTAAAATTTAATTAAAATTTCATAATTCCGCCCAACCGGCAGACAATGGGCCACGGTGTGCAAACCAACGCGAAAGTTCATCAGGATAAGGGCAGCAGCAAGGTTGATAAGGATGAGAAGAATGGATGGAGTTCTCACCTGCGAGGGGATGGTCGGGGAAGGGTAGTAAAGTTGGAAAGAAAATGAACTGTACTATTTCGGAAAACGGGGTGTTCCGTACTCTGTTTCGTGGTGCCGGGGATGTACCATCAGCATTTCAAGTCACACCGGACGAATCGTGTAAAGTTTCACTTCCGTTTCGCATAAAAGCACTAAAATCGATGTTTGCTGGTGGGAAGATGGTGAATTTAAAAATAAATATTTGAATTTATACTTTCGTGGTGCAGTGATCCGAAAATGAAACTGCAAGTATTACGAACGCTTTTCACCTTCAGAACAGCCCTTTTTGCAATCACAATTTTCACCCACTTTTAATAAAACTTTACTATACAACATGCGCAACCTGTTTTTTTTTTTAAATAGCAGCAAAAAATTTTAATTACCTTTTCTTCACGCAAATCCAAAAACTATCTGTTGCTCCGATGGGCGAAATTAATTACGGTGTATAATTAACTTTTTGCCATCCCACGTTCGGGTCGCAAGCTCTGCGCTGGTAGTTGACGATGATACGATTCCGCCCGAAGTACGGCGCCTTTTGATGTTGCCCGGAAGTTTGGAAACTATTTTGCTTATCCTCACAATCCGCCTCGATCGGTGCGAAGCACAAGATGCGAGGACGAGTATTTCCTGCACACCGCCACACCGCTCTACGCTTTCCTTTCGCCCGTTAGCAGTGACAGAGCAACACTTCACACCGTCTGCTCTGATTGGAGACCGTAGCGTTGCCGATGGAAACCACAAATCACCGAAGCAAAAACCACACTGTTATCCACCACACGCACACTCACGCAATCACATACACATGCACGGGAGAGCTCACTGTCAGCGCGGGGGGAAAAAACCGCAAGACGACACGGGAAAACAAGAAAAAAGCGAAGGTAATTAGCAAATTATCATCCAATTTTAATGGTTGTCACTTGGTTGCGGTGCACGCCGTACTACGGTGAGGATGAAACGATGATCACTGAAAAGCGAACAAAAAAAAAAAAGTTGACGTTCTGGCTGGGCTCTACGCTTCCACTTTGTTTTTTTGCTTAGCATCATTTACTGAAAATTCGCGTCACTTTGTCTGTGCGGCAGGAAACACAAATCACTCGAGGCACGTGAAAGGAATTTGTGTAATTACTTCGTTCAATGTTTGAACATTCCTTTTTTGCCCTTCGAAATTAAAGCTTAATCGAAAACGGTTTCACGCTTATTGGAAACGGTTGAAGAAAACCCATCGCCACAGCCGACCACCACCTGCTGTTTTCCACCCATGGAAGCAGGTGGCAACTCGAGCGAAAGTGCTATGATCCATTCCGGGAAGTGGAAAATAGGGAACGGACTGACCGTCAAAAGCCTATCTCCCAAGAAATACGCTTGACGTGCACGGCCGCTTTCCCTTTTATGACGGGATATTCGTGCTTCGCTCGCAGCGAACCGTGACGAACGGTGTGACAAAAGTGGTCAAATAATTGTGCTGATTAATGATGAATGATGGGTACCAACTTTGTTTTCCGCCTTTGCCCCAAACCCCTGAAGCCCGTCGGTGCACTCGAGAGGGTCAAAAACAATGGAAGAATTTTCACCTTTTGCGGGTGAAGGTGCTGATAAAATCGATAACTTGATTTCGGTCGTTTTTTTTCCCCTTTCCGTGCCCATCTCAACTCGGTCACACTCTGGTATTTAGCCTTTCCCGGTGTCCTCTGCCTGTTCCACGAAATGTATTGGGGGGGTGGGGGGCTGAAAATTGTTTCTGAAGCTTTACTTTGCAGATTATTTGCCGGAACAGGGGAGGAGTGTGTGGGAAAATTCCACAATTTTCCATTGTGCTTAGCTGTTTCGTTGGGCCATTCGTTCGTCGCTTGCAGCTCACTGGCTGTGTATTTTACATGGGTCATTTACGCTTTTAAACTCATCACTATTAAAGCACCTTAAATTATTTCTTTTTCTTTAATTTTTTTAACGCTTTTTTACACCCCGTCACAACGCTTTTTAATACTGTAAAGGCGTACGTATGCACAGTGTTCCTCTTTAATTTCCCTACTTTTCTCGCACTTTTCGTCGCACAGCCTCCGCTCACCGCCAACTGTACATCGCTGGTGACCGCCAGGTGAGCAGAAAAAGGTTTGCTTCCTCACACTCCTGCAACACACACACACACTCACATACATACACTATCATACAACAGCACTAGGTACCGATCCTGTGGAGCGAGCTGAGAACCGTACCGTTCGATGTCTTTATCAAAACTGAACACTTTGCCCGAACGATAGCGATCGGTTTGTGCTTGATGAAGGGAAACCCGTTCGCGCGCCAAGGACGGGGAAACTTGCCGTCCGATGCTTTCACGACGGTTGTGCATGCATTCGATCCTTCCCCATCGGTGGGAAGGATCGTTCCATTCGGGTCCGGTGCCGTTTTGTTCGGTGCGTTAATGCTAGGGGAAAGTGTGTTCATTCGTGCAACAGTTTTCCAGCCGGGGGTGGGAGAGACATGAAGAGGCTCGCTCGCTTGCTCGTAGGGAATGAATTTATGGAAGTAATATTTTGGCTACGAAGAGAAAAAAAAATGTAAAGGAAAAAGGCGTACAATGTTAAATAAAAATCAAATTTGAAAGTGTTAAACAAAACGAAAAGTCAATTTAAGCAAAATGTTGAATCAACTCTTGTGAAAAGGAGAACAAAACAACAGGTGAAGAATTGTTTATTAATTTTTCATGGAGCATAAACAACAAAAATAGAGTCGTAATATAAAAGCAAGGAGGAAACATAGGGCTCAATTCACTGCGTTAACTTGTTTTACACTAGTGCCACCTGTTGCCAGCTAGCAGAAGCTGCCGGATAGCATAATTCACACTAAATTTACATAACACTAAAACAACTTTGTTCATGATTTTACGAAGGATACAATGTGGTACACTTAGAATACATATTATTTTACCGATATAAAATCTGATTGTGACCAGTTTTTGCGAAACATAATACAATATGTATTTTTTTACATAACTTTAATAACACTTGTGAATAATTCGTAATGTTAAGCGTAAGACACTGTAAGATGAAATAAGTGTAGAGCAAGTTTACACCACTAGGCTAGGGTCTTCAATGCGTTCCTGAGGACACTGGCACTCTATATTCACTATTAGCGGAACCATCCACCATTAAACTGGTATTTTTTCTATTTTTTGTGTTCTGAAATAGCCCCAAAAACGTACAAAACTGATACTGCAAATAAAAT
Organism: Anopheles epiroticus; assembly: GCA_000349105.1. NCBI lineage: Eukaryota > Metazoa > Arthropoda > Insecta > Diptera > Culicidae > Anopheles > Anopheles epiroticus. The sequence continues at coordinate 239,705 of KB671654.1, forward strand.
TTGCTTAGGATAACCCTTTTCAACTCGTAAAACGATAAACGAAATGTTGTTGTCAGCAAACTTTTTATTAGTTGGCATAAGTGTAGATCAAGATAAGACTTGCGGTAAAGCTTCGTCAACCAGGTTTTTTTTAATGAACAACCAACAACGCAAGATAAAAAAATGGTAAAAGATCAATCAATTTAAAAAACATGATTTGACAATTTTTAAAACGAAAGTTTTTTTTTTGCTAGAGCCTAGCAATAATAAATAAAAAGATGTTTAATAAGCATGTAATAGAAAGATAAATGAAACATGCAAAAAACATCAATTATAGCTGGTATTTTGAATACGCCGTAAATGGAACTATTCTATCGGTAACTTTTTTAAAGAATTAAACATTAACTATGTACAAAAATGTTGAAATTGCACAAACAAAAATATAGAACAATTGTAAATAAAAAAAATAGAATAATTCACAATAAAAAATATTTAAAACCCTTAAGTAGTTGAAAATTTGAGCTCTTTTTCAAGCGTGACAAGAAAGCAATCTAATGTTCCCTTTGATGTTTTCTCTTTAAAGTCAATATAAAATAGTATATCCATTTCGAAAAGGTAAGATATGAAAGACGAGCAAAAGCTTCAATTTATGATACTATGAGTATGATACTAGCTATGATATGCAACGGATTGTTATCATTTCATTCGTTTAATAATTGTTTTGTAATGTTGTCATTAATAATAATATCAAAAGGAGGCTCACAAACAGCAACAGTAGCTGCTACCATTCATTAGCACACGGTTGTATTGAGATTCGGCAACAGATAACACGATAACAACTTCATCCTGTCAAGCATGATATTTCCATCGAAAAACTACTTGTTGACTGGCACTTCCCCTTGTTACACTGCAAACTGTTGATGCAAGGAATGAACATACCTTCCATTCCCGGCTCGAACCGCTTCAAAGCGCATGCCTGAAGCTTCGGCAAAAGCGCGTCTTTTTACACTCGGCTCGAAGTTTATTCACCCTCTTCGAGTCGGGATGCTACTACCTGTTAGTCAAAACAAAGCTCCCGAGCAACACCATCGTTCAGGAACGCACAATTTGCACGTCGTATCTTTGCAGAAACACCGAAAAAGCATCGTTATGTTTTGTTTTGTTTTTTGTTTTTTGCTCACCTCACCTCGTGCAAGCTGTGGAGCGAGCTTTTGCAGACGTTTGTTTTACCTAGCTCCTCATCCTGCTGCTTTTATTCTCGTGTGTTCTGATAAATTTGCGTACCTCTCTGCGTCGTGGTGCGTCGTGTTGGGAAAGGTTGCTGAACAGTTTCGGCTAAAGCAGCAGGGAACCCGCCGCCAGACGTCGATGCGAGGTCATCCGGGCCAGTGCAGCCGGGCGGTTGGTCGTTTCGGTCGGCACCTCGTCCGCACGCAGGGGAAATAAAGGTCAGCGCAACGAAGCGCCCATCGAAGAACCATTTTTCGATAAAATTGGGTCAACGCAGTAGCAGCAGAAGCAGCGGCGATGGCCAACGGAGCTGGCGGCCCGGCACACACTGGGTGAAAGCGTAAGGAAAAGTAGGTGAACGTTGGCTCAACATGGTAAAATGGAGGCTGGGCGATATGTTTGGCGAGATGCAACAGCTTTCGCCGTGTTGTGCTCGTGTCCCGTGGCCCGCGCCGATACACCTCTTCACGTTGACCACCGCGGAAGAGAGAAAAGGCATGCAGAGCATGAAGGTATTGGCGCATGTTTTTTTTTTTTGATGATCGTGTGTCCATTTGCAGCTGGACAGCGAGGGTTAAGTGTACCGGAAGAGTTCGAACGCTGCACGGTTTGAGTGTTCCATTTATTTCCTCCGGTAGCAAGGACGATGGGAGGAATGGTTGTTGAAGGAATGTTTGAAATTGATTTTTATTTTGTTGTAATTTTATATGGCTGTTTTTTATTCCAGTTAACAAATTTATTTTAAAGTTGTCGCATATTTTGGAAGTCCTATTAATATTTTTATTGTAGTTAAAACTTGTCTTTAGGTAAAATAAACCGTTTTGCTCGTTTTAATATTTTGAAAATTTTATATAACATTTAACAAAAGCAAGAATATTCCAATCAATCGTCATAACAAAGATTTGATTTGCATTTGATTATCTTCGCACCGCATATATCTTCCAGGCATAATACACTCCATAATACACCAGCCGCAGCTTCCCAGCAACGGCAATGAATTTGCATAATTAATCTACGGATGATTTATTAACTCGTAGCTTTACAGTCAATAGCTTTTTTTGGGGAGGTATGGAAATGATTTATCCAAAGCTGGCTTTACCAGGTGTGCTTCATCATAAAACGAATCGCGTTTGCAATCTCAGGACTAGACCAAACGTGCAAAACAGCGATTGACGGCTGTTGTAGGTCGGGAAGGTGTATATTTTTATTGAGCTGCTACGAAAGTTATTCATGTTTGTTACAATTGATTACCACCCTTGGGTGGTACGATTGGGAAGGTTTCGGTTTTTGGAAGTATGAATAAAGCGAAGATTACCAGTCATGATTATCAATTTCAATTATATTTATGCGGTCACGCAAATTATGCCTTTTTAATGTTTTACACATTCTAACAATGTTTTTGACTAATAAATCTTTTTTTATTATTCTTTGTTTTATGCTGTTTTAAAACGTTTTCAATTGTTATAGAAAGATAATTAATTGAAGATTGAAATAATATTAATAAAGTAATAACCAAAAATAAATGTCAATGGAGGCGCCTGGTGCTCTGTGATCTTCTTCAAATGAACACTGGTAAAAGTTATCTTTAATACCAACGAATTTTTGTCATAGAAGCTATATCTTTTTAAATTATTTAAAACCAAGATCTAGAAGGTGAAGACGTGAGGCATTAATTAAAGATGCATCAAAGGTATTGGCCTGGCGCCACCCGCTGGATCTTTAAAAATTAAAAATTAAAAAGTGATTTTTATCTTCTTGTTCCTATCAAGAGCTACATCGCATAACATCGAAGTTAATGATCCAATAAGGAAAAACCGATTTATAAAGTTTGTTATTTTCTGGAAAATTGGTTCACGTTATGAACACCTCATATGAAATTTGTTTGTACTTTCTTGTTTTGGGCTACGGCAATCCGTAAAATTAAATATTTAACCGTAAAGTAAATTAAAACATTTCAAGCCCGTTGAAAGTCTACACATCGAAACGAACATTTCTGCTATATTCTTCTTCCTGTAATATCAGCAAAATTGTTCTTTATACGTCTTTTCTCAATCATCAATTTATCGTGCTGATGAGCTGCACTATGATGCAAAAGTTGTACATATATGTCGATGTTTTAGTCAATAAAGAAGAAAAGAATTGTAATTTAAATTTCTTTAACATTTATGTGCTAAAGAATATTTACAACAACTTTTTACAACTTTTAAGATGCTATGAACAATTTTGTTACTATGCTGTAGAGACATGTCAAAAAACTGATAATGGTTTAACGACCCTTTAACGTTTAACGAAAAAAAAATCTAATGATTTGAATTTTCAAAATGTGCTTTGTAGTAACAACCAGGCCGCATTGTTATGGTTTTGTATTTTAATGAACGAAAAAAAAATATACACGTAAGCTTATTTAAACTCAGAAAGTTTTGGTGAGATTTTTAATTATGAAGACTATCTAAACACTACTTTATCCTTTCATTCTATCTACTTATTTTGCTTAATATTATGTCTTGCAAAGAACAGAGCAAATTTCCATTGCACCATTTCTCACGCACAAATGAGAAAAAAAACTTGACACTGGCCTGGAAGGAAAAAGTCTTTAAAGTTTAAAAATAGCACCAAACGATCTTCAATTATGTACTCTAAAGTACTGTAACGATTAATTCATATCAGCTCTGCATTCACAAGCCACCGTACGGAAAACTTTCCTTTCCAAGCATCACTAGAGACGGTACCCAATTTGCCGACCAACGGCTTACGTTCCAATATTACCTGCGGTCAGGTGGTGCGTCACAATCAGTGTCACTAATTGGTATGTACGGCAAATTGTGTCCCCTCTTGAGACGATGGCCGACTGAAATTGGGTTGGTTTCACCTTTCCCGTTCGTAAAGCGTATTCACTGCTCTCATGTCCCTGGACGTACGGAGCAAACACCAAACACCAACTGGTGCTGGCAAACGTTTCGGCTTCCTCTTGTGCGTGCGTGGTACCGACCAACTGCCATTCCCGAACCAATTTTAAACCTTGAGTAGGGTTTAGTAGATGCTTTGTGCTAGATGCCTGCACCCTCTCGCTGTGTGTGTGTGTGTGTGTCTGTTTGGTTTGTAATGTTCTAGACAGGCGCAAACCGCCAGTGTAGAAAGACGAGAACTACATTAGGTCGTATCATTGCCAGATGGGTAAACGTTCCAAAGGAGAGCTGCAACAGGTGCACGGACCCAGGCTGTTCGTGGATAGAAAAACGAGTCACAACTCCACTTCCCAGGTGGCACCAGTACGTCTCCCATTGATACCACAAGGTACCATTGAAAGGCCGGAGAAGGGGCCAGAACCAGAAACCAGAATTCGAATGAAATCACTGCAAGCGTCTGTCATGTTCACTGCGGGCGATATGCTCAGTATATACATATTTTTGGTTGTGCATGTGCATGAAGCAATTTGATATTCATTGGATTGAGGTCGGCCCGGTGCCGGAAATGAAAAACAGGCACACCCTTACCCCCCTGCCGCCTGACGCCGGTGGTTAGCTGGTAAATGACGGTACGGCTAAGCATTAAATGAAAGCTAACAGGCACCGAACTCCTTTCGGCAAAACATGATTAGCTTAGCTGGACAACGATAGAGCAGCCTATATTGCTGGTAGTCTTAGTTGATTGAGCAGTCATTTTATATTTCATTGCAAAAAACCGAGGCCTTTAAAAGAAAGGAAAAAAAGTTTTCGTCATATAGGCATTTTCTGTTAGTTAAATTTGTATTTAAAAAACTTTTTGGTTCAATCTTTTTGGGTCTTGGTTCAATCTGTGTTGCAAAAAAATGAAAGATGGTCTATGGATGGGCCAAGAACCGGAAGACTAAGTCTGTAAAATCCTTTTAGCGATCCTAACAAGGAATAAGTACGAACGTAAAAAATTGTTAAAAAGGAAATCAATAGAAATTTCAGTTTTTATTTTATATGCTTTAATCATTTTATTGATAGCCATTTCGATACTGTCTGCAAAATAATAAATTCTTAGACAATTTCCATTAAGATTTCTGCTGTGGGAAAATTAATTTGCATTTCAATTGTCTTTAGTTCTTAATTTTTATTTTTATAGCAAGTGCTTAGTCAATAGATTTTAGTCTTTAATTATGTCAACATACTTTTTGTAAGAAGTTCGTGTTTTGAAATCTCCTCTTTTCTCTTATCTTTTATCTTCTTTATTAACTTACTTTTTTACTTACTGATGGTGTAATATAATGTCTCAACAAACACAAAGAACTGGAACAAAGAAATCAATGGAATTCAGCTGTCCTTGGCAGACGTTTAATATATTTGCTATTGATTTTACTTACAATGAGACAAAACATTAAATATGCTCAAAATTGTATAATTTGTACCTTTATTAATTTTTTTATTGAGTACTTTTCGTGAAATTCAAAAAAATCGTCTTAAAGCTGTTGTCCCAAACTGGCGCTCAATTAATGGATTTCCTCGCCACAATGGAGCAATGAAGCTCCATAATGCTAACGGAAAAAGAATCGCAAAAGAAGCTCTTGCCAGGAGTATGTTTATGTCTACAGAAATTCCTCGAAAAAACTGCTGAATTTGGACAAATTTCCCGTAATATTTGAAGACAAAATGTGAACAAAAGATTCACGAGAACAAGGACGTTTTCATAACGAAAACGCTCACTAAGCAAGGAAGTTATCCGACGCAGACCTTGTTGATGAATACTGTTAGAAGGTCCAATTGTTTCAGTTCAAACTTTAACATGATTTGAAATGTGTCACAATTAGTTCAAGAGTCAGTAGAATAATTCACACAATCAATATTTTGTGTATGAAACAATTGAAGGTAGCATTCGCTTTATTTAAAATTTATAGAGTAACAAAATAGCCATTCGCCATTCTGTCACCTTTTCGAATCAACTCCATGAACAACGACATCCTACACACGATAACTAGCAGAAAACGTTTTATGACAGTTGCAGCCCGTGTAGTGCAACCTGATGCACTAGCTCTGCCAGATTTCCTCCAGCCTCGAATCGAGTACACATAAAATGTCATCCCGATGCCCTTCCCGGTAGCCGTAATTTCAATATCGGTAACGTGCGACCCACTAATGGATCTGTTGACTTACCATTTGGTCAGTTAACGAGAAATTACCATACTCAACGCGTACCGGCGTACCTGGCCGTACATACCGTGGGAAGAATCTTGGCAGAAGTCTGTGCAATGGTGAAGTGCAACGGCACTTGCACGTCTTCCCTGGCATGGCAGGGAAAGGGTGGCAACGATAACCCGGGCCGGCATATACAATTCACGCTGCACCAAGACAGGGTGCGTTCTAACGAACACGACGGTGCACGGAGAACTGAACAGAGGGTCTAATTAAATATACATCAACAACATTGCGCACTTTACCTTGGGTCCTGTCGCTCATTTGCAAAGTCCTTCTGCTGCTGCTGCTGCAGATTCTTCTTCCTGTTGCTGTCGTCATCATTTCATGAATAATAACAATCTAACGCTGATGACCGTCGGGAGCGCTAGCGGGCGCTACCCACCCCTCCGTATGTCGGCTGCCTGCTTGCTGGCTTCCCGGCCAAAAGCCGGAAGGATCTTACGCTCCCTTCTAAGTGCAACAGCATAGAAATGAATCTGGCAAAAGCATGGAAATGAAAAAAGCAACAATTATGAAACGAGTAATGACGAGCAGAAAAGTCTTCGGGCGGAAATGGTAAATTTGTCCAGCTACAAAAACATTTTCCAACTGCAAAAACTGGGGCCTTCTGTCACCGTGTCAGCATCTAGCTGCAGTGGACGACTCTAGTCGGGTTGTAGGTACGCTTGCTGTTGCCTTCGAAAATGAATGATTTTTCGCATCAATAGAGCAACAAACAAGCTTGAGCAACGAAATTAATAATTCGCTTTTGTTTCGAAAAAGTCGGAGGACACCTTAATTTACAACAGTGGTGGAAGAATAAAAGTTTAGACTCCAAACAACTCCAATGTTTGATTGGCTTTATCTTTTATTTCATATCGCTGGCAGTAAAGACCAAATGTTTTTTTTTTATTTATAATATAATTCAACAAGAAAGTAAAGAAAAGTGAAGTAAGTAAATGACATTTAAGTTTTCTTTTTTGTGTACTAATCTACTAATTTTCTCATTATTATTTTTAATAATTTTAATTAGTATTGATGATAAAAACTATCGATTCCTATACTTTTTCATTGCAGAGTTAGGTGCATTTGTTGCTTCGTTGTATTATAAATCTTCTTCTTAATCGGTATTTGGCATTAGTGTAGCTATTAAACCATTTTTAAAATTCTTTAGTAACGATCGTATTGCTACGAAAAAAATAATTAAGAAAAAAAAAACAATTCAAATCATCGATAAGCAGTCCCATCATACAATTTCCTTCGAAGAAATCCACTGGTCTGCATCAACGGTGCACACTAATTGACTATTATCTTCAACCAATAGGCTGGAATAATTAACGTCGCATTATATCAAGTTAACGTCATGCAAAAAAAAATCAGCAAATGTAAAGTAGATCGTTGCAATTCTCTGCCCACGAGCAATACGGTCTGTAGTACAATTAACGCACAGTGCCATTAAATTGTTGAAGCGTGCACACAGCTGCCCCTGTTTCGCTCTCTCGCTTTCTCTTTATCCCTCTCTTTCGCTCTATTTCTCGTTCTTTCAGGCAACCCTCCTCCTCCCCCCCCCCCCATCATTTCATGCAGGTTTTCTACATCTAAAAACAACTTAGTACAAAAGAAACGAGCCTGCACAGCATACCGTAACAAAAACTGGGTGAGCGTTTCCCCTCCGAGTCAATCGATTTAGAATTTTCCCGACGCTACCGAATGAAAGTAATTTCCCCGCCATAAAAGCGGGCTCTAGCGGGTTCGGGTAGCGTCGCGAGGAATGTGCAACAGTTTTTTCCCGGTCACCGAGCTACATCTGGGCGCCAAGAGCTAGCTTGCCGTTTGGTGGTTCATTCTATCAAGTCCCATCGGCATAAACGGCGTTCAGCGCCTGTTCCAGCAGGTCGGTGGAAAGTCGGGCACACGTGCAACGAAACCTGGCACGTATAAGCTATCGATTATTTATTTATTACTACAAAAAACGATGTAAAACATGCTGGCGGATCGGATGAAACATGCAAAAATACAGATGTAGGGTTTGTCTACAAACCTGTTTGGTGCTGTTACACAGGCGTGAAGTAGGTTAACATCACTTAGCTAGGGAAATGTCTCCACTAAACGACTATTTTGAAGCGTCCAGATGTGACTAAGCTCGTATAAATATAGAACACAACTTTAATACAGTCAAACTACTGTACTCTTTTCCAAGAAAGTCAGGATAATGATGAAATACAAATGAATGATTGGATATGATTATTGATTGATAAAACTACAAGCATAATATTCTAACAATACTCATTAACAAGAACAGAATCATTCATTGGATGATGTTAATTTGATTCGCAATAATCTCTTCTGAAAATTATTTATTTAATCATAATACACCGGGCACCGCGATAATTGGAAAGCTTATGCTGCTGAGCTTTTTATGGTGAAGTTCAGCTCCTGTCCTTGGATGCTATAAATAGAGAAGGATTTCGTAAACAGGTTTTTGGTGCATTCCGAGGTCTTCTACTGCTTGCTCGATCCTATGGTAGGCTTCCGCCGCATAGGAGGGCCGCAGATCAATGATATCGATATCATCAGCGTATGCCAATTCCTGATCCTTTTAGTGTATATAATGTATGATGTGAAACGAAGAGAAAACAATTACAGGAGAAGCAACATTGTATATTCGATGTATAAAATGTAAGAAGGGCTGCGATACAAATAAAAATCAAAAGAAGTGCAGAAACAGTCACCTTTCTGTGAACTTGCTTATTTTTGTATTGTATTTTGAAGAGATGTCCAAAAATGGCCCATTTTGATGGTGCAATTTGACCGGTGGTGCTGCCAAGACGATGACTATTATTGCGTGCGATCGATGGCGCTGGTTGGCAACGTTTACACCATGTTGAAAACAACGATTCAGATTCAAACACCGTAGATAGGTGAGTGTGACTGCTTGGGAAAACCATGTGTCGTTGGCAATCTTCCATCAGATTTTTTGGCTTACACTATGCAGCCATGTCCCAAATCCATGGACCATGGACCCAAATCCCAATATAAGGGTGATAAATTAATCGAGACACAACGGGCTCAACCCTAAGGGCCTCCAGCCATACCATATATATGGGACAATATGGGCACCATCCAAACATGGCTAATAGTCTTTCCGAAATACAAACCCAAAATCTAGTTGTTACGGCCAAACGGTTGTTACGGTTACTCTTTTCGTTCTAGTTGTTTTTTTTTCTTTTCTTATCTTTCTCCTAAAATTATCCGTGATTACCTGCAGGTTATTTGCTATCTCTGATATAATAGAATAAAAAACCCATTCCTTTGCATGTAATATATAGCAGATATTGTTCATCTTCACATTGAAACATGTTTATTATTACACAAAAACAACGGATAGATCAGGACACTCAGAGGAACAAGTTAAAATCTACACGTTTGCAAAATTGTAACTAAAACGTAACTTAACGCTAAAACTCAGCAAAACTTAGCATAAATGATGGTTCTAAAATATGGTAGAGCTAATTTCAAGAAGAGATGCTAATTATTCAAAACGCTCCGCAGCACCGAAGAGCGTACTGTCAATGTTAGTGAACGAACTGATTCGCGAGCGGAGTAGGAACCACCCTATATATTGCGCTTGTGCATATCAAACACTAAACACCCTCACACGCGTTGCCGACTCGCACCACCCTACTAGCGCTACTCGTACAGCAACGATGGTTCCGTCGGTTCGGTGCCAAAATAGCGATCACCAAAGTTGCCAATGCCGGGTATGACGTAAAACTTCTCGTTGATCTCTGGATCGAGCGCGGACGTTACGATCTGCACCTTGGGGAACGCGTACGCTATCGAATGTACCCCGATTTCTGCCATCAGCAGCGAGACGAGCAGAATATTCTCCTCGGGTACATCGTGATCGAGCAGCACGCGAATGGCCATAATTGCTGTGACGACGAAACAAAACAATCGTTAATACAACTACCACCAGTACCCGGTGTGTGATTTGTGCATTCGCTAACCTGCCGCCCCTGTGGCAACCGTCGCATCCATCAACACCACCCGATAGTCTTTGATGTCTTTCGGCAGGCGCAAATAGTACAGCTGTAAAGACAAACAAAGATAAAGCCGGTTCGTGTTTCCGCGCAATTTCAAGTGCTGACTCACCTCCGGTTCGCCGGTAAGTTGGTTCGTCTGGATCAGAATCTTTCCGATGCGAATGTGCTTGCACACATCGCTCACGGCTTGTTCCATAGTTTCTCCGGCGCGTAAAATCGATACGCCACAGATTTTCTGACATGCCATCCGTTTGCCCCGGTACGGCACGTTCTGGGGCGTTTCCACCTCAACGTCACGGAAGGGAAGCAGGCTAAGCGCATACTCCAGTACGAGCCGGATTAGACGCTTCGAATAGAAGATGAACTCATCGCGCGCTGTATTTGCATTGCGAATGAATGTGTGCAAACCCTTGATCTGTGGTGTCGTCGGGAGAAGCTTGAGTGAGTCCGGCATCGGCTGTCCGATGTATGAATGCGCCAACGCTTCTCGCAGCTTAAAACCACGCTGGAATAGGAAGCGAATTGGGAAGAATGAGTAAGTGCAACTATACGCGCGTTTGTGCCTGCCGGGGGCCGTGCACTTACCAACTGCAGCTGTGTGTGAACGTGCTGCACAATCAACTGAATAGCAACAATGTTGCTTGAACCACGTGGCACGATGATGTCAGCGTGCGCCATGGTAGGCGCAATATAACAGCTGTACGCCGGCTTCACCATGGTTGAATATTGTTTAAGTACCCCGTCCAAATCACGGCCACGCTGCATAATGTCTCGCTTTAACCGTCGGGCCAGTCGAATGTCCGCGTCCGTGTCGACAAAAATCTTCATGTCGAGCATCTTAAGAATTTCCTTGCTGTGGAACGTAAGGATGCCTTCGAAAATGATAACGTTCGCACCGTACATGGTTTTCTGTTAGGAGAGAAGATACTCTTTAATACATCAAGACTTTCGATCTTCGTCGCAAGCGTACCGTATGGGATTCCCTTGAATGAGTCACGAAATTGTACACCGGCACCTCGACCTTCCGGCCCTCCTTCAGCCTCTGCAGCACATCCTTCATCAGCTCCAGGTCGAACGCGTCCGGATGATCAAAATTATACTCATTCCGGTTCGCCTGTTCGTGCTGCTTGCCATTCAGTATCTTGTAAAAGCAATCCATCGAGAGCAGCGTTACCCATGGCACGTCCAGACTTTCGATGATCTTCTGCGCAACGGTAGTTTTCCCGGACGCACTGCCACCACAAATACCTGTGCCGAGCAGGGAAATAAAAAGACAGTTAATCATTCCATAACTAAACGAGAACCGGTTTTCCGGCGCCGCACACGTTACTTACCTATCACAAACGGTTCGACCTGCTGTCCAGCACAGTTGTACCACGGTGGCCGACCGGCTGTGTAGATCGTACGGTTGTTGGAGCGGATGATCGCCTCGTTCGAGTTGATGGTGTTCTGATTCACCGAGGTGGTACGCTGACGTCGCGGTTTTGGCGACCGGAGTTGCGAACCGAACGAGTTTGAGCGTGTCGTTTTCGTCGGTACGGTGGCCGGCGAAGCGGGACAGCAATCCGGTGCCATTTCCGCATCGTACCCACTGTCGCTCGAATGCACGCCCGCGTTCAGATCGAGCGTTTCGCACTCCTTCGGTTCACTTGCGTCGCTAGAGGGAAGAAATTTTTAATGATACACCACTCTTGCTCAATTAGCATACCGTAGCAGCGAACGAGGGCACCACACACAACACGCGTACAGCGCAATAATACGTGCATGAGGCAAATTTTCACTTCCTTTCGCAAGCAGCATTGTAAAGTAAACCAACAGCACCAACAAACACACTGACAGTGCGGTATCGAGGGGCATTATTTCAACGAAACTGAAATATTCTTACCTATCGGAAGATGCGGAACTTGGTGGTGCATTCAGATTTACCGACATATTTTCCTTTTCACAAAAAAAAACTAACGTGCTTGCGGTACTCTCTCTCTTTGTGGAATAAGCACGGCAAGGAGAAGAACCAGCGGCAGGGGTTTCGTTCACCGACGTTGACACAACACAAGCAAATTGCATACGACCGAATGCGGATATGTTTAAAGCAGCGAGCTCAATACTTCCACCACTGCACAGCTGAGCAACCGGCAAACGACTGCTAATCGTCTCCAATTCTGTCGTTTTCCAATCTCTATCTATGCTTATACTGCCAACAGGAATTTCCAGGCCTGATTAGCATCGTTTGCAAGATTAAAAGGTGTTGATAACAACTCTACAGATAATTCCAGGAATATTATAAACAATAATTGTTTATATACACACCTTGGTATTAGCACGTACACAAACGTCACAACACGATTGCAAAACTAAAGAAAAACAAAAGAAAGAACACAACAAAAACACGAGGATTGCAACATTTCTACTTTTTCTACCAAGCTTAAATTTATTAACAAAATACCATGGGACAGCTAGAATTTCAAGCGATCGTTCTAGCGGCCGGTAAAGGTACACGTTTGCCCGAAATATTGGAAGGACGCCCGAAATGTTTGCTCCCAATCGGACCGAACCCGATGATATGGTACCCTTTACAGCTGCTTCAACGACACGGCTTCACCGGTGAGTATACGTGGATGTGTTGGATATTGTATTTTTCAATGATTTCATTCGATTCCTTCCAGAGGTTCTGGTTGTTGTGCAAGAAGCTGAAAAGTCGGAAATACAGCAGCGGTTGGAACGGTTACAGTTGAAGCTAAAGCTCGACTACTTTTCGATTCCAACGGATTCTGAAGGTGGAACGGCTGACTCCTTGCGACTTCTTTCGGATAAGTACGTTTACACACCCTTCTAAGCAGCGCATTGTTTTCTGATTTGAAACTTTCCATCCTTCCAGGATCAAATCCGATGTGGTTGTACTGTCGTGCGATTCCATCATACAAGTCAATCTGTATCCACTTCTCTCCCAGTTTCGGGAAAAGGATGCATCCATACAGCTCTTGCTGCTGGAAGGCGGACAGGACCAGGATGTCACTATTCCCGGGCCGAAATCAAAGTACAAAGCAGAGAAAGACATCATTGGGTACGATAAAACTACGAGTAAAGTGCTTTTCATGGCATCGGCTAGCGACTTCGAGGAGACTGTTAAACTGTCCGGGCATCTGCTGCGAGAAAACCCCGACATGACCATCTCGTCCAGCCTGCTCGATGCACACGTTTACATCATGAAGAAGTGGGTTGTGGAGTATCTATCTGTGAGCGAGCTGCTGTCGGCGGTAAAGGGCGAATTGCTGCCACATATCATCAAGAAGCAACTACTGCAACCTCCCGCATTACCGGAAAACGATGGAATATCGGAGTATACGGCCAAACCGAAGGCGGATGACATCTTTCAGGTAAATTGCAAAGGACAAAAGACTAAGAAGGAAAGGTATTTATAGTTTACCGTTTACAGTTTGCCATTTACACGGAAATGGATGGAAAGATCGATAAAGCTTCAGTGTTCAACAAGGAGGAAAAAACCACTTCCCATCCGGTGCGCTGTTACGCTTACTTTGCCGACTCGAAAGCTTTCGGGGTTAGAGTTAATAACGTTCGTTCGTTTTTGTCCTGCAACTTGAAGGTAAGATGAAAGCAGCCTAAACCTTCACCTTTTCTTTTCCTAAAAGAATTTATGTTTTGTTACAGATCTTTGAGATTTTCCCCGCTTTGACTGGGTTAACCGAGCGTGAGCTCGTATCACAAACCAGTTCGATTAAATCGACACAGATTACAAAGTGTGCCGTTGGTGACATGACGACAATCAGTGAAAAGACGTCCCTCACTCAGAACGTGATCGCTAACGGTTGCTCGGTTCAGCCGAAGACACGTATAAATAATAGCGTTCTTATGGATGGCGTTACAGTAGAAGAAAGGTATGTTATCTGTGTACGAATAGGTGGGGCACCTTGGCATGCTTTTAAATATTGTTTTAATGTTGCAGTGTTGTCATCGATAACTGCATCGTTGGCGAAAAGGCGGTCATTAAGAGTGGATCAGTGCTAAAGAATTGTCTCATCGGGCCACACTTTGTTGTTGCTGCCGGCACGAAGAAGGAAAGCGTCTATCTTTCCAATGCGGACGGTTTTATGACGATTGACTAGGAGGGAACAGTTGCTGCTTCACTTGCTTTACAAATACACGAAAAATCAATCGGTGCAGTTAAGTCCATGTAGTTCTATTCTCGAAACAAGATATTCAGCAGATTGATTTTATAAATCAAAAAACATAAAAAAGTATTTAAACACTATCGCCAGACTGCACGATATGAAAAGATAGGCAAACATCGATCGATACTTGGAATCTTTCACATCGCTAACAACGTCGCTGGCTATACGCATGCTGCAGTTCTTCCATTCCTGCTCGCCTTGTAACACTTTACCAAACATGCTGAATTTGGTACAGCCAGTGATTTCAACCTAATGGAGATATCCACAAGCAAACAATTAAATTTTGTCCCACAGCAATATTCTCATGCGTTCAACACTTACCTCGACCTGCTTTCCCAACAAATTGTTGTGCATTGGTAGCAGTATCTGCTCGTAAAACTTGTTGTGCCCAACGTAGTGCTTGCGATCGTGCGAGATTTCCGTGACCAGTACGGTTTGCTTCGTTCCGGCTTCGTACTTCTTGTACGGCTCATAGGAATGGAACAAATCGGTCAATCGTTTCGTACGCGTTTTCACTTCATTTGCCGGTACTTTAGTCATCTTTGCTGCCGGCGTTCCGGGTCGGGGGAAAAACTGGTTTATAAACAGGCTAGGGAATTGATATTTCTTACAGAGCGTTAGCGTGTCTTCGAAGTCCGCTTCCGTTTCGCCCGGAAACCCGCATATGATATCGGTCGCGATGGTTATACCCGGCACCTGCACCCGTAGAAAGTCCACGATGCGCTCGAAATCCTTCACGCAGTATTCGCGCCTCATTTCTCCCAGTATTGTGTCCGAGCCGCTTTGCACCGGTATGTGCAGGAAGCTGTAGACACGCGGATGGGAAAGAATTTTGGCCATCTCGTCCAAGTGCTCTAGGATGTAGGGTGGATTGGTCATGCCGAGCCGCATCATGCATCCTTCTGGGATTACCTCAACCAACTTCCACAACAGTTCGGGAAGTGACGAACCAATATCCCGCCCGTACGTTCCTGTAACAAAATTGGATAATTTTTTCAAATCGTTGCACACGCACAAGAACAAAGCTCAAGCATACCGGTGTCCTCCGATGTAAGCCATATCTCACAAACGCCGTCTTGAAATACTTGCTGCGCTCGGTCCACTATCTCCTCCACGGGATAGCTTACCAGGTCAGCCCGAGCGAACTTCGTCTTGCAGTATGTGCACGCATTAAGGCACCCGGAATTGATGGGAATCACTTCGATGAGCGGATTTTTGCGCACCTTCGGTAGAGCCAGCTTTGGACCGGCCACCTTCCGTCCGTCCACCTTCTTCGCTTGCAACAATCGCACCGAGTGTCCCTTGAGCGTTTCCTCCACCACCTCCGCAACACGATCGATCTGCTGCACCCCGACCACGCTCAGCCCCTTAAGATAGTCCGACCTAGGAGCGGCCTGGGGTACACAGCCCGCCACGACGACGTGCTTCCCCGCCTGATGCGCAGCTTCGATCTCATTGCGAAACGTGTCCTCCGATGGGTTTTTAACCGTGCAACTGTTCAGTACCCACAGATCGGCGGCAGCTTTATCGCTCGTCAGGTTGAACCCGTACTGGGCCAACTGTCCGGCCATGTACTCCGTGTCGGAGGTGTTGTGTGCACAGCCCCACGTCTTCATGTAGATATGCTGCGTTTCGGGTATAACACTGTCTAGCAGCGGTTTTTCTACGGCCAGAGGGGTGCTCTCTTTAGCACGGTTTGCTCGTACCTTGACGCGTTTTGCGCGCACAGTTACATCCTTTTTGTTTGCATATCGCTCTACCGGTAGGGGATCGTCTAGCGATATAAGATCTTCTATATCTCCTATTATGTCCTGGCAGCTTATGTCCATTTCAAAATCCATTGGAAACTTGTTATTTTGGTCCGAAATTGGAACAACTGAACTGCGCTATTTTCCTTTTCACCACATGTGTTTACGTACCGATTGTCGCGCAATTCATCTGTCAACCGGGCTGCTTGACAACGTGAATACAGACCAGATGGGACGGAACGGCCTTGTCTAGGAACACACCTGATCTGTATTTGCTTTGTGATAGCGGTTGTTTTTATTTTGTGTCATCTTTCTGTCAACAAAACGGGGTTTCACTTTTCTTGCTCGCAAATACTTCGCGGAAATCACAGTGCGATACGAACCGTGTAAAAAGACGCGATGAATTAGTTATGTGTTGTGCACAATATGTCGAGCAAATCTTCCAAAGCACAAACCACACACGATGGAAGCAATAGTAGGGTGCAGAAAATTACGGAAAAGTTCGAAACGCTTATAACATCGCAGCAGCAAAAGCAACAGGTGTATCTTCCTCCTCCATCCCATGCGCAGCAGCATCATCACCAGCAGCAGCAATCACACCAACAGGCTCTCCATAATTGGCCAACAAAAGGAACGGGTTCTTTAGCGCGCGACGATAAGAAGCTCACCGATGAATCAACAGTACTTCGAGATCTCGAGGCTAGGCGTGGTATCAAGCGTTCGCAAGCATTCCGTCGAAGCACCTCTCAAACGAGTTCAATGAATGGTGGCAAGGTCGTATCGGCCTCGCCAGCAGTGCAGCTTAATCACTCGGACAGCATTCGTGAAGCGCTAAACAAACCCCTTCCGGAAGGACCACCGCCAGAGAAGCCACCCCGAACATGGGCACCCAAAGCGGACACGCTGGAACGCGAACGGGGCACGGAGCTGCAGCACTATGAGGATGTGAACATGTTGATTGAGGTTGCTTTTCAGGAACCGGGTGGAGGTCTCCCAGTGTCGCCGTCGCGGGAACAAATCTCTCTAAAGCAACCCGTCAGCGAGGAGCATCGGAAGCGATTGCGCAGATTGTCCCGATGTGCTGAGCTGAACCATTACACACAGCAGTACGGTACGATCCGGCTGTACGAGCCGGTGGACAAGGGAGCGGCTCCTGCAGCACCCGCTGTACCAGAGGAGTGTAAAACGGCCGATACCAAAGGATTGATCGAGCACTACAACAAGCTAAGCACGGTTGAACAGAGAGCGCCTCCGGGCCCTCCAAAGACACTGTACGAGTACTGCCTCGTAGTTGGATACGACATTATGCAGAATAAACCGTACGTCAAGAGTAGATATCCGCGGCACAAGCAACCGCACGAGATGATCGAGGTGTTTGTGTATCCCGATAATGGTGCCTTGGTGCGAAACCGGAACCAAGAGTACTGTATCATACTTACGGACCATCCACTGCGGCTGTACGGTTTCTGTCGACGTGTGCTGCCCGAATCGTCGGAGTTTTGCATCCCCCTAACCTATTGCATTGTAACGAAGTACAACGAGCCAAAAGTATTCTATAAACTGCTGGAGTGCATCGAAAGCCAGCACGGCAATGGTCGCGTGCCGGAGCTGCTGATGGAGCAGTTCTACGATCAGAAGCTTCCCCAGGCGGGCGAGCGGCTTGCACTGACGCTACCGGTCAGCTTCGAGGTCCGGTCGCCGCCCCGGGAGGAAGGGCCACGGCCGATCACAATGACAATAAACCGTCCCAAAGATTTACGCTTAGAGCAAACGGAACTGTATGATATTTTCAAGTGCCTCGGATCGGACGGACTGATACACGTGTTCGAAAGTCTGCTCCTCGAAAAGACGGTGATACTATTTAGCGAACACATTTCGCTACTGACGTCCTGCGTGCAGGGCTTACTGTTAATACTCTACCCATTCCAATGGCAGCATATACTGGTTTCGGTCATACCGGAACACTTGCAGCAGATACTGGAAGCACCCGTGCCAATGCTGGCCGGCACACTACAACCCGTCCCGGAGAAGCTGTGGGAAAGTTGTGGCAACACGTGCTACGTGAATCTCGACAAACGTACCGTGCGGCCGGAGCGAAAGGAACAGTTTTCCATCCTGCCGAGCGAACTGAAGAAACCGCTGAGCGTTTCGCTAGAGCTCGTGAAGCTGTTTGAAGATTCCAAGGGCCTGGCCAGCGTTCTGATTGGTGGTGCATTTGTTAGATTTTTTGTAGAACTATTTTCCACCCTGGATCCTCGCACGTACGAGGTAAGTTGCCGGCAAGATCGGCACAAGTTGGTGCTTATCCAATGTACACACTTCCTCTCTTCTTTTTATCTATAATTTCAGAAAGCAGCATTCCTGGAGCGGTTCGACAATCCCGAAACAAAGCTGTTCCTGAACTGCTTTCTGGAAACTGTGATGTTTGCCGACTTTCTGGAACACTGGCAGTCCTCGAAGCATGCGGCCAAATCGTTGCCACCGCCGGGAATGGGCAGTTTCGACTATACGCTTTTTAACTCGAAGATTGCGGAAAAATCGCAAACCAAATACTGGCATTCGGCCACGTTCGATGAAGTCGTCGCAAACTCGAAGTACATTGAGCGCAAGGGGAAAACCTTCATGTCGAAGATGAAGGGGCTGATGAAAAAATCGTAATCGTAATACAATTTTCTGTAAGAAAATCAAGCCAACACGCCGCCATAGTGAAGCGGAGGCTGTAGAATGAAGGGTTTAGTAAATGTAAGTGTTTGAAGCGCTGAAAAGCCATAGCGTTCCCACGGGGGAATTTTAAACTTTACTGCAAACGCAGTTTCGAATGTTTTGTTGGTTTACACAACAACGGAATGGCGGTATAAAAGCTTTTGAAAATTTGGAATATTGCTTTTATGTATGGGGTATGCATTAACTTAACTGAATGAAGACAATAAAAATCTTTAAGTAATGAAGCTTATAAAACATTGGGTTTGTGTATTTTGCATGAATTTTTATGAACAAACAGATAATATATCGAAGCGATTCTAGTGGTTGAGCTTATTTGCTCACGTTTCACAGTTCAAAAATAGTACGACTAGTCATACATGACTAAGTGCTGTATGCTCATCTCTCCGTTCCACCCAGGGGTTGCCTTCGTTTTGATAATGTTCGATCCAAGATTCTCTACCGCTTGTTTCTCGAGAGTTCCATCAGCAGCACGCATCATTATTACTACTTGAAATTGACGTAACTACTGCACTCAAGAAACCACCAAGGAAGTGAGAGTCATTTTGACACTTTCTGTGCGTTGTACTTCCAACTAGAAAAGCAACTTTTTAAATTTTAAGAAGTGAAAATTGGTTAATTCAATTCTTATTTTAAAGATTTTCCACATCCAATGAGAAGAGCTGTTCGGTACATAATGCCTTAAACGAATAGGGGTAATATTGTATGATCATAGCGATCTGGTAGTAGCTTTTGAGTAGTTCTACTACTTTCTAGTCTTTCAAGATTACAAAACTGATGGCATCATGGTAGGTAGCTACGTGGGACATGACGAAGAACTCTGAATATTAGATAGAACCCTACAACTATTGAACTGATTTGAATCAGAGTTTATGAGTTGCTGTAAACCAATCTTTTAAAGATACATAAAAAGAATAACCAGGCGCCGACCAGGAGCAATTTACTCTTTTAAAATTCAAACCAATTTCTATTCTAATAGATATTCAATTTCTCACTAAATTGATCAATTGCAGACACTTCATACTGATTTGAATTCAATAAATTTAAAGGATTCACAAAGGAATCAAATCACTCACTCACTCACAGTGGACCTTTCTAGTTACAGGTAAATGTCGACTATTTCTTTCGGGTTTCATTCGTTGCTAGATGGCGTTTGTGTTATACGATCTACTAGTGAAGCTTCTAGTTTTCGTTAAATCGATCGTAAAAATCAAAACAGTGCTGATCCTACCACCTCAAGAACTCTGGTCCCAGGTCTCCATCCTCTTCGAACAAAACAGAAAAGTAAAGTAAAACCACATCCCACTTAATCGATTTATATAAAATGCATATATTTTCATAATGTAGAAAAATATAATCAATACAGCGTAAGATATGTAGGCATAGGTGTGTGCGCCCTCTATTTGTTCGTTCGCTTTTGTGATTGGTACGAAAACCGAAACAGTTTATCCCTAAAGAACATCCTAATTAAGCCAGCGCCCATCCGAACCAGCTGCACATGCACCCAATAAGTACAAAGTAAGCACACACCAGCACAATTAATAGTATTTCTTTCCATTATCATCATCAATCGTCGTCATTACCTTTCCAAAGGCTTCACTCAACTCTGCTCATTCCTACCTAAACGTATGTGTATGTATGCGTGTGTGGGTTTACATTAAACATAAAAACTAACTATCCTTTTTTGCACCTAAATAAATCTGGCCTCCCCCGGGGTCTTCCTTATTCCAACTTTCGTCTCTTGTAACATTTTATTCCCTTCGATCGCGCTGCTGCGCCTGAGCCATCGTGATGTACTGACGCACGAGTCGTGAAATTTCGTGCGCTTGCTCGGTCTGCACACGGATGACACGCTGCTGAAGCAGATTGCCCACCTTCATATCGAGAAACAGTGCACCATCCTCTGAACGTACCTGTGTAAAGGGGAAAATCCCAAAAATGTTAGCAAAGCTACACAGAATGCTGAAAATCTAACCGCAGCAGCTTACCTTTCGCGTTGAAATCACCTCATTAAATGGCCAATGCTGCATCGTTTCGTGTGTGTTCGGATCGAGGAAGAGCACTCCGCGCCTGTTTAGTGCGAGGATAAGCTCCCGCCACATCGGACTCGGTTCCTCCATCGGATTCTCGTCCGCCCAAACGCGCTTCACAGCGAAGAAGCTGCTACCAAACAGTGGCCACGAAGAGAGTACGTTCAGAAACTGTGCCTTCACCTGTATCGGGCTCAGCCCAGCGACCGACGGCCAGGCCGACTGTACCAGCGCCACCCACTGGGCCGGGCGCAGCTCACGTAGCGACAGGGCCGGCTTCGGAAGCAGAAACTTGATCTCCTTCATCGCCGGCAGATGGTTCAGGTCGGCCGCACGGTGCAAGATCGCCGCAATCCGTGCCATATCGCGCACGTAATCCGGGCTGGGCGCACCACCGTTCGGCAGCTCCAGTAGCAGTCCCTCCAGATAGTCCGGTGCGACCTGGTTGAAGAGGACCTCGATGTAGAGCGGCGTCGGTGCCGGGTCGCGCTTCAGCGCAAAGTGCCACACCGATCGGCAGAAGATCAGGTAGAACGGTTGGCCCGATTTCAGCAGCTCGGTCGTCACGTCCAGGATGTACTCGTCGGCGGCCAGCGGCATGGTAAACGCGTCGCCCTGCACGATACAGTACAGCGAGAACTCCTGCTGCTCGGCCGGTGACTCGATGCCGAGCAGTGAGCACAGTTCCGCAATCACATCGCCTACGACGGTGGAGCAGCGCGTATTGACGATTCGTTCCGCACCACCGGGCAGTCGGTAGATCTGTCGACGGGCTGACCTGTGTAGCAAAGGATGAGACGCAGACCGTTAGCATCAACGTTTCACAGTTTTCAGAGAATGAAAGACAACTCTTACCTGCCCGCAGAGACGGCGGTAACTTCCTCGACACTCGGCACGTTCTTGCGTCCACCGCAGCGTGCCGTTTTGCGCAGGTTCGTCAGACAGACGGCGGCAGTACCGTGGCACGGTCGTCGTCGATCCGAGGCGGCCGATGTTAGGTGCTCGATCAGGTAGGGCCGCAGTGCGTCCGAGCAACCGAAGTAGGCCGCAAGTATGCTGAGTAAACGCCAGGCACGCTGGGCAGAATCCGGGCAGGCCGAACGGTTGGCCGTCGTTTGCTTCATCAGCTGACAGTACACCTCGTCACGTAGGGCTAGATGCTTGTGACAGTGCTGCAGAGAGGAGAAGTGGAATGGATTTTCATGGATATTGCTTTGTAGAAGCTGGAATTCACTAGTGCAATTTTATTTTAAATTAGCGCTACCTGTTGAAAGCTAGCGGGAGCAATCGAAAATAATTTAAATTCGTACACCACACAAACATTGTAACATTTCCCCTACTTTTCTTCATTTACTGATGCAAAGAAATGTGAAACATCCGGAATAGATCTTATGTTTTCGATTAAAAATCTTTCTATGCAAGGATTTAGCGAAACATGACGAGATTTTTGTTAAATTTCGTTCAATGTCCCCTGGCTATATAGGAAGTGATGGGAAAACCATCCATTTTGCAAACGTGTTGATCTAATTCCGAGCTCCCTTTACTATACTCGTGACGTAATTCGCTAGTGTTATCAACGTCTACGATAGCGCCTCCTGGGGGCGGTTAGCAAAACCTATAAACCTTGTGAGTTGATACCAATGGAATAAACCGTGCTTTGTGTATTCCTATCTTTTCAGCATTCAAAAAAAGAAGAAAAAACAATTTAAATCCTACGATTGCTGAATGAATTCTACAAGTCCTATATTAATTACGATTGCTTTCGCTAGTCGCCGCCAGGAGCCACTAGTGTAAATCAGAATGATGCTGCCGAATTGAGCCCCGTTTTAGGGTATACTCAGTTCCCCAATTCCTCTTCAGAATTGTCGTACTTACCATTAGCACCGTGTAGACGCACTTCACTTCCGACAGCTCCGGATCGACGGCCAGATCACCGCAGTAGCGCAGTACACAGTCGAAACACTCCAGCGCTAGCGGGGTCAGATCGGCCGGCAGTCGGAGCAGCGGCGCCCGCAACGGATATCCCTGCCACTTGACCAGATCGGCGTGCTGGTTCCTCATCGCCCGCTTGTCCGACCGGTTAGATTTGAACTCGTCGCTGTAAAAAAGCAATGCGGTTAGTCTCGCTCGCGCCTCCCAACTGACCCAACCGATCGAAAGACGATCGTCACTCACTCGGTGCGGAAATGTTGCATCGCAAACTGCAGCAGCGAATGCTTGGTCAGCGATGTCTGCGTCGGGGACGAGTCGTTCTCGTGGTGGCCGCCCACGATGTGCATATCGCTGTAGTTGCCGTTTCCATTGCCCATCGGTGAGCCCTTGTGGCTAACGATCATGCCACCACCACCACTGCCGACCCCGCCACCACCACTACCGTCCCGTCCAACCGGGCCCTGGACGGTCGGGCTGCGTTCGCCACCGTAAGGCGAGTGGTGCTGCGACTGCTGCCCATTGACGACGCCATGCTTCATGCCACCGTGGAGCCGCTCGTTGCCGTAACCGCCACCACCGCCCATCGGTGGCGGTGACGATTCCGACAGTCCGTGATGATCGATATGCATATCCTCGAACTCGTCCATCAGCTGCTGGTGGTGCTGGTGATGGTGCGGCGGATGGTGCTGCCCGCCCGGATGTCCCAGGTGATGATGCATGTGATGGCCCTTCTCGGTCGGCGACAATTGGTTTGGCGAGCCCGGACTGTTCACGTTGGACGTTTCCAATCGCTCGAGCGGCACATTCAGGGTGGCCGCGGCCGCCCGCACGCCCGACGATATGGTGGAACCCTTCGATTGGGTCTGCAATTACAGAGCAAGAGGGGGAAGTTAAACGAAATGAACGTTTTGAGGGACAACTGGCGCAGCCGTTCTCTGGCTGCCCATCAATCAATTTGCGGAAAATGAAGAGCAGACGTTGAGGCTACACGTGGATAAGCTTCCGTGAACATGTTATTAAATTTAGAAAGCTCGAGCGCGACCTAAAGCGTGGTCCGTGGCGTGCGGTATGCTTTCTTCATAATTGTGGGGCCAAATGTCAGAAACCTGTGGTAAAGGCACCTGTTAACCACCCCAATCTGCCCACTTTCACGACCCTACACACATATTATGGTGGTTAAGATGCATTATGTGTTTACGGACACATTTTTGAGAAATTCCTGCATAAAAAAAAACTCATAAAGAAACCAGTTTAATTTGTACGAAAGTCGGCTTTTATTTATTATTTTTATCTACCTACATGCAAACATTTTGGGTTTTTTATCGTTTTGTTTTCCGTCACATTTTATTATGCCACCATGCGCGTGTACTTTGGAACAACATTGCGGCAAACAAACATGCGGCACGCGGAACAGCCCACTGCCCGACGGTTGTTACTATCACTGGTTTACACGGGGCTTCCGTTTGGCAACGGTGAGCAACGGTTCCGCTCCATTTGTCCGATTACATCGACGAAAGACGTTATGCAAATGTGGTGTAGTTAATGGTGCATATCCCACCCGGTCGGCGGAATGCAACAAAGTGGGAGAGAAAATTGGGCCTAAAAAGGGTTGACCAGCAATTAGCCATCCAATGAGGATGAGCATTGACGTGCTAAATGCATAAGAGTCAGCAGACAAATGGGCAAGACGGGAAGTAATGCCTATTAAAAGTTCACATTTAATAGGAAATGCGCTTCCCATATGTCACAATCTGATCTGGTTATGATTCAATCAATCAATTCAAACAGCTAAAATTACTGGTTCATTCAGCAAAGTGAATAATTTTTGAGAGAAATTAAAAATTAAATACAATTAAATACAAAAAAGCTTAACTTTATTCTTTATTTCTAAAAATTGATAATTTATTGTTCGTGCTCACTCAATTATTCTCAATTATTCAAGTGTCATACTATTGTTAAGTTTATGACATTGGACGATATTTATAGTACAGTGAAAGGCTTCTATGTATTCAAACATTTATCTGAGTCAACATAATGCTTCGAATTCTTTGGGAAAATATTTAATTATTTGTATTTTTAACGTAAACTAATAAAATTTTATTTCCAGATTTTTGTAACATTCTTCTTGGTTCATCGACGACGACACACACACAAGATGGCCAAATCTAGATCAGGTATTGCATGATTTTGAGTGTGAATAATACAGTGATTAGAACAATGTAATGATGATCTTCAAACAAATATTGTGAACGTTTAGAGACAATCAGTTAACTCTTTTACTGGTTTATACTGGATGGCTTGTTACTGGTTTATTCAAGGCTGAGCAAGACTAAGTAGGCTAAGCAAATCGAAGAAACTAGGATGGAAATTACTTTGCCTAAAATAATGTAAATATTGTTTTTCATTTTGCTTAATTCTTGAGATTACAACCGAAACCCCGCATTTGCACCGAGCAATTATATTCCGTCTGTAATAGTTTTGGAAAATTTATTATTTTACTAATTCACTAATAAAGCAAAAAGATAATAAGACGAAAAATACCATATTAATTATAATATAAGTGCGAAACATTGATGTTTAAACTCTTTTACTTCAGTTTTCCCAATTTATAAGCCGGCTTAAACCGTTGAATGTGAGGGCAAAAAAAGATACATTGCAGAAAAGTGTTTCGTTGAAGCTCCACCAACTGAACTTGATCATCTTCGCCAAGCAAAAAAAAAAAAACTAGATACAACCCCGATCTCCAATCAGCGTACGCTTGTGGTTTTGTAAGCTTAGCGCAAAACGCCCAAATGCATTATTGGACTTGCCATTAATTTTCACGCGTGTGTCGCATCGCAGGGGAAAGTAAACAATTTGTGTGAAAAGGCACAACGTTGTGCTGCCCGACCCGGTTCGTCGGAAATAATCGCCGGGGTGTAACGATGCACGGAGAGACCAACCCTGTGGCACGGCAGTGGAAATGGCTAGCCGGTGGTGAAAAGCGTTTTATAACATGCACGATGCTGATGATGGTGATGATGATCGTGATGGGGATCTTCGTCGTTGGGGATGGGTCAGCAAGTGAGTGGAAATGGCGCACACCGCGGCGACATCGGGAAAACGAATCGGCATTTAAGACTCCTTCGATTCGCTCTGCCGTTTTCTCATCCAGTGTTATGCCACTAACGTAAAGTTCGATGGGTGGCGTATCGTTTTTGGCCGTCGGTGTTTACGATCACCCTTCTTTTTTCACTGATTATCAGCAAAACTAAGAGAAAAAAAAACTAAATTCACCGGCGAGGGAAACGGTCGCGTGGAAAATGTGAGTCCAAGGGGGTTTTTTATCATATTTTTTTCTCGTTTCTTAGTTTCTTCTGTAATTTATGGTAGAAAGAGGCATGTTTTTCTTTGCTTGTGCCGCATAAAAACGCAACCCCAATCACTTGACTGCCTGCCTGCCGCAAACCGAGGGTAAACAGACCATTTCGAATGTGCCATTAGTATGAGCGGGGAGAAGCTGTCGCATAAATAAATAATTTTCCTCTACCGAGCGCGGCCAGCGACCGAAAAACTTTCCAAATGTCTCTGTGCCTTTTTTCCATTTCGGCAATGGGCAAAGATACAGTAAAAGGCAAGTGATCTGCGCATCTGCTTGAGTGACGGACACGTAAGAGCATATCTAAGTAGTAGGAGCGAGATTGGAGCGATTGGACAGTTTCGAGACGTTACTGTTCCAACACACACACACACACGCACCTATTAGATTCAATATTATGGAACATCGTTATGTCACATTGGTTTCATTAAAAGACGCGCTTTAGTCTAATGTTTGCATTATTTCTTTACTGTGACGCATTGGATGGGGCATTAAAGCAAAGCAAACGAAACGGCTTTGAGCAAACTTGATGATTTAAAGTGATTCTTTAAAATACGTATCGAGTATCGCATTTTTAATGAATCTTTAAGAGATGTTTTGCACAAATTCTTGAAGTTTAATAGATTTTTTTAAAACCTGCATAGTTGTCCATAGTCATCCAAGAAAGCTGTTACCTCTAACCTAAAACATCTTCGACAAGATTCCACGACCTTGCAGCGTCCTTCGAAACGTTTACCTTTTTTTGTTATTTTTTTAATACGACTTTGGTGGTTCATGATTCATATTCATCATTCCTTAAATGTTTTGAAACATTAAAACCTCTTACAAACTCACTCAAGCTCCCAGAGTTATCCATTACCGTTAGCGTATATTTGAATGCTTTGCTGTGCAGGCATTAAGCAATTTATGAGGAAATTACAGATATATTAATCTTTAGACAGCAATGCGACCGTTACTATCAAAATAAAAAATAATAATAATCGTTAAATGTGTACGAATCTTTACAGTTGTTATGAGAAATCATTACTCTAAAAAAACCTTCATTGAATCAAAGCTGCATCTGATACATCTAGTTGGCTTTCTTCACTCCTAATGATATAATAATGAATATAGATATGCCTCCTTTCTTTTACAACAAACCGAATTTGTTTCCGCCTGGTTGTGAATCAACTCAAGAATATCACACACAATGTCTGGACTTTGAAGATATCCTTAATCTGAACAAAAATCATAGTTGAAAACTCTTTGATTCTTGGAACCATTACCTTTATACTACAAAAAGTCAAAGACAGGATCCCAACTGTATCAGAGATGGATGACAGTCCTGTAGTGGATGTGATCGGTATTGAAGAGTTTAGGGATCCCAACTATCATAATAATTGTACTGGATAGGTCGATATGCATTTATCTCCTCCAAAATGCTCATAAAATATGGCGTTAAAATGACCTTCTCTGGAGCTGTACGTAAATTACCAAATCTAACAGACGCTCATTCCACTAGCTTCCTTCCAACCTGTTTTGCTTATTGGTATCCCTCCCTAATTAGCGATTGATATCTTCCGAGCGCACACTCAACAGGCCCCGAAAATAAGACACGCTTCTGGCAGTGTGAAGCTTGCCGTTGAAGCTTGCCCCAACCACTCCCGTTCACGTTACGCTTGTGGGGGGGGAATTTTAAAAGCAAAGCAATTCCCGCACACATCACGCTCCATCCCCGATTTTTCCCATCTCACACCTCTATCCCATTTCCATCCCAACGTTGCATTGATCACGGTTCTGTACGGCTCATCAGCAACCGCACCGAATGATAAGGCGCTGCTGGCACCGGTACAGCATTGAGGTCGATTGAGTTATTTTTACCTCCGCACAGCCCGCTTCCCCCCGATTTGCCGCCGCGGTATTCAATTGAGTTTCACCTGCTTAACGGAAGATGATTTGGTTGAAATTTACATCTTCTTCGGGCGGGTGAATGCGCGCGCCTGCAAGGTGATGGAACAAAAAACACACACACACACATACACACCAGGTCAAAACGGTACCCCTTTAGGGAGGAGCGCCGATCGCGATGTGGGCAATACGCGAAAACCGCACCACCCGGGGGGGGGGTGCCGGGGAAACAAAAGAATTTCCCAAAAGTAACAGAAAACAAGCAGCAGCTCGATGAAGATGCCGCGAGATTGGTATTTGAAGCACTGGGAGGAAAAAAAAAGGTGTGCAAAGGTGCATTAACCGCAGAATCGATTACGCATCTCATCTTTTTTTTGCTTGTTTGTTTGTTTGTGGTTTGCTGCTGCTGCCCGGTGTGGTTTTTTTTTCTTTTGCAAATTATTTGTTGTTTGATCGAGCGATCAAACCCCCGAACGGTGCCTGGAGTTGCGTGTTTGCATGCGCGCCACCACGCTTCCCGTACACAACATTCGGCACGCCGCGTCACTGTTCTATCGACACCGCAAGCAATTTTCCTCTGGGAAGAGGAAATTGCACAAAGCAGCAAAGCTGTGGGGAGAAAAGCGAGCAAGCAAGCGGGCAAAACAACAAGCCCTCCATTTCGAAACGATCGCGATCGGTGCCGCGGAAACGGTGCGTTGTATAATGCTGCGCATTGCGTTTGGCGCAACCTCGGATCGGTCGGAGAAGCACTTTGCGCACCCGATCATCTGTCGATTTCGGTGTGGAATCGGTGTGGACATCGATTGTGGACAGGAGAAATCGTCTGATGAACGGCGGAAAAGGGAGTGAGAGAAAGAGGGAGAGAGAGAGAGAGAGAGAAAAAAGCCCACTGATGCACTGAGAAAGTGGCCGGTTGTGGCAACATGTGCACGAAAAGCATTTCGCCCGCAGGCCGTTTACAAAGCTAAATAAGCTTGCGGTCCGGTTCGACTATTTGCCCTGCAGCCCTCCACATCCCCTACCGTCCCGTCCGCACCGCTCCGTCCGGGCTGGAAATGGAAAATTAATGATCGATTCGCCTGCAATTCCAATACGCACACGAAGTGGTTGGAAGGGAGCCATGGGCGCGGAAAGGGGAAGGCGGAAAATAGACGGAAGACGGGAAAAACAAAACTCGTAGCAAAAGAAATCAAACGATTTATGATCTGCTTTTGCTACTCGATGAGACTGCCTTTGGGATGGAACAGGCACGAACGAGATCAAGAGCATCATCATGGGCAGCATCACTCACGCAACAGGTTGCTTGTGATGCGTCGGGCTTCCCACACACGCATAGCGGAAGTGGGGGGGCAAGTGAGCCCCATCGCACATGTTTTCAGTAAAAGAGTATTTGATCGACTATGTGATTATGTAATTAGTTTCCTTCTTATCACTAGATTGTTTTCCTGCTCTTTTATGCGTAGCAGCAACCTTGAGTGAATTCTTTTATAATTTCAAATAATCTTGCAAAATAAACACAAACCAAAAATCAAGAAAATATTTGCTTCAAACCAAAGCTGAGAAAAAACTCCCTTTTATAGAGTTGAACCGAATTTATCTCATTCGATATTATTTTAAAAAGATTTTAGTAAAAAAAAGTGCTATCATGCATTGGGACGTTCTGAATGACTTTTTATGAGAGTAAACTTCTTAACTGTTTTCAAATGTTGTTGAGATATTAGACATATTGGTTTGTGCGCAAATTATGTACAAATAACAATAAAAATCAAAGGTCGTAATTGAAACAAAAGTGCAAGCCACCCGGGCACCCAATAATCCAAAAAAAACTCGCTAAATGCCTTAACTTTAGCAAAACAATTACCGTACGAAGTTTTTAGATAAGTTTGAGCCGTTACGAGAATGATTTAAGGCCACGAGAATGATGTAAGACATAACTCCTTAAAAAGCTTAGCAAAATTTTATTTTTCTTTTAAACTTCTAAATCTTCCATTTATGTTTGCGTTGAATAACGAAAATATTCACAAAATGTTGAAAACAACAAATGCTAATTTTGTCCAACGAACTTTGATGGCACACTCGCTCCTGATTCCGCTACATACAAGCGTACACGCATTGGCTATTGGCCGCCTTTTCCATCTTACACCCGGTCCCAACCCAAAAAACCAGTTCCAACGTTACCTCGGCCGCTTCGCGCAGCGTTTCGAACCGTGCCAGAATCTCCTTCACCGACACCTTCGGCTCGATCGGCTCCTCGATGATCGTCTCCATGCGACCGACCGACCCGGAACTGGCGATACTGTTCCGCCGGTTCTTCAGCGAACCGGAAAGCGAGCCCGTGCTGGTCAGGGTGCCACCGTTGCTGCTGCTGCCGCTACTACTACTGCTGCTACTGCTACTACTACTGCTGCTGCTGCTGCTATGCACGTTGTTGGCACTGGTGGAAATCGTGTCCAGGGCGGAGGACGTCGCGTTTGCGCCCGGTGACGAAGGGCAGGATGAGAGCGGCGAGGTTGCACTGAACCCGTGGCCACCCATCATGGCCCCCGACGGCGGTGTGGTGGGTGACGTTTTGCGACTACCCTGCCCCACTCCCGACCCCGCCGTCATGCCCTCCTCCATCACCATAATGTCCGGCTCGGTGCACTCGCCCTCGTGACCGTCGTGGCGCCTCCGGTAGCCACAGTTGGTGTATTCGCACTTTTCGTGCGATTTCTCTAGGAACGCCTTGATCACTGGACCGTCCAGCGGTTGCACGTTTTTCACATCGTCCAGGTCGCTGCGCCGGTGCACATCGACGCGTATCTGCCCGGTTATGCGGCCGATTTCCGCGATCGAGTCCGAGTCGGACAGTCGCTCCATGTCGTCCTCGTCGGCCGGGTCGTCGATGTCGGAGGCGGCAGGATCGGACGACTCCACCAGACTGTCGATCGAGGGCGATCGGTTGAGGGCACCGTTTGACGCGCTTTGGACTGCATTTTGACGCCCGAGCTGGCTAAGCCTCTCGATCGATCCCGAACTGGAGGTACCACCGCGTCCCCGCCCGTCACCTGGTTCCCCGCCGCTCGTTCGACCCCCGATCGGGCTGGGCGTTGGGATGCCATCGTAGCATTTGTAGGAGCTTTGCAGTGACTCTAACCCACCACGGCGATCGTCCAGAACGCTCATGGCGAACAGTGATCGTGAAACGCTGAGCACGAGTGACTTTGCCAATCACACCTGTGAGCGGTATTAAACACTTTCACATACCACCCCACAACCCGTACAACCTTAACACGATCATTAACTACAAAAAACGCGTACACCGCGAGTCCAGACAGCAAACTTTGGGGCAAGATCGGGTTGCTCGCCTCGCTCCAGCTCTCCTCCAATTTTGATCTTTGTGAAGCCTAGATCTTCTCATAAGCAAAGGTGGGCTAACAGCAGCAGCAGCCAATTTGTTGGCAATTCAAAAGCTAACTGTTAATCCCGCCGCTGCCTTTGCACTTCTTCCCAAGGCGCCATCGCCACTTCACACGTTTTGCAAAGGAGCGCACGGTGCGCTAACGATCGTTTGCCTTCACACGTATCAAAAACAATTCCTCACTTTTCCGTTTGCCAATTGCCGTTAGGAAAGTGCTGTGCGGTTCGACCTTAAGACATTCATCGGGCACACGTATGCTCAACAAGTCGATGATGAACGCGTAAACACGGTAGCTGTGCTGAACCTTTGCACAAAACACTTCACAGCTCGTGATCTTCACTACTTCACATTGCAAAGCAAGATCTACACTCAAATCGACTTCCTTTCACTTCTTCTCGCGACCAGTGTGTACATGCACTACATTCAATTGGTCCGGTCTAATGGCCAACAGCGGCACTTCCTTGCACAATGACTCCCAGACTTGACCCAAATCGGTCACATCTTCCTACAATCCGGCAGAGCGGAGCCAGCCTCACACTGTCACTATCGGTGCGCACGAGATTGTATCGGATATGGAGCGCGGACCGTCGTTTCGATCACTTCCTTCCAGTACGGTTTTCATAGTCGTTTCACCATTTCCAGTTTTTCTGCCCTTTTTTGTCGGTACACACACGCGCGCGCCCGTGTGTATGCATCGGCCTAATCCGTGGAATGTTGAACGATCGCGGTCCGAATGTGAACTAACTGTACGCCTCGAACGGCACCGCTGACGGACCCCGAGCGTTGCTGGCCGGTAGGAAGGCAGCCCAACCCGACGCGACCACCGTAAAATGAAGATCATAAAAAAACAAACTCACCCCCCCCCCCCCTCCCTATTGAGGAAAGCCCAAAAGGAAAAAGAAGGAGAGGAAAGGTGCGCCTGCGAGAGAAAGAGTGAGTGCGCCAGCCACGACCAATATGTTACTCTCTTTGCGCTATGCTTTCGAAGCCTGTTTTCTGTTGAGGCTGACTACTACACGTCAGTGCTGCTTGTTCCGTCGACTTTTCACGTATGTTCCAAACGCAAAGCCAATCGGGGGGGAAAAATATTAAACACCCCACGAATGGAAAGTTGGTGGACGTAGAGAATGCGCAAAAGCCCAAAACGCACGCTCCACCATCTGCGCTTCAATGTTGATGCGCAAAAATCACTTTACTCTCGAGTCTCGAGCTTCTCTCAGGCGAGGGGCAGTGGTGGACAAACTAACTGAGCAAATTATTTTTCTAGGGAAAATTACAGAACATCAACATCGTTGGTAGTCGTTGTATTGCCCAGGAACATTTGAAGGAGCAGAAGAAAGCACATAAAAATCAAAGTTCAATTTTTTGTTTTTTTTTAGTTAAAAGTCAAACCAAACCTTCGAGAAATAGCCAGTACAATGTTAAAATTGATTATAGTTTGTGATTCGAAATTATTGCGTTAGTACGTTCAATATATCCGCACTTTCTAGAAGTAATCACATGTAGTAGAAAAAGTGGAATAATTGTTCAATTAAATAAAGAACTCAAGAAGTTGAAGAAAAATAAGGGCAACATATTTTAAAGCACTATACCTCAAAAACCTCTATACGTAAACACTCAAAGTGGTTTAAAACTAAACTATTACATTATCACCAGAATTCCGGCATTTTCAATTTTATAAAAATTAAATGCAAAAAAATCGTAATTGATCACATTGTTATGTTTGGCACTGTCGTTGTGTTCTCTTGTGCATTAATGCACAATAATTTTCAGTTCAGTGAAGTAAGAAATTAAATATTTTATCGTAAAAAAAGCTGCAAGCGCACCGTAGATATGCAGAATTGAACTTTCATGAACTGCTAGTTTTAATATTCTCTGATTATTTTTAGACCTTTTAAAACATTGTCGAGTTTTATAAGTCACTATGTAATCCGACACGACATTATAGTTTTTTTATTTCATACTTGCTTTATCAATCAAATGTAATTAAATGTTTAGTTACTTTTATTCGTTTGTTCGCTCAATGCATTAATGTAGTACATTTTGTGTGATAAAGCAATTGAATGAAACTATATAAGGTGCATATCGACTTCAAAAATTGGATTTTTTTCTCCTTCTTATGATTTTGACTCTTTGTGAGGATCTATTTCAATGGATGTTGGGTTTTCATTTCGCAAAGTTTGTCGACCACTGGCGTTGGATGTAAACCGATAAAACGGTGCTCTCCCCGTGCATTCAAAAACAAAACCTACACCCTCGCCCGCCGAACGCCGTACTCAACAAACCGCTGGAAGCTAGGAGGGCGGAAAAGTCTTATCTCCGTCGCGTTATCCGTCACGGAGCTGTTGGCGTTGTGGTGAAGGAGCAAGTCATCGAGCACGTTATCCGATCGGATGGTGCAGCTTCATGGGGCTGACCACAGTGCCGTCGGATCGCTTTCGGGGAAATTTCTTTTCAAAGCTTCGAGAAAGTGTGCACGTCCTGACGAGTGGCATCTCTCTTCTCTCTCTCTCTCTCTCTCTCTCTCTCTCTGTCTCTTCCTGGAGTTTCCAAGCGTCCGGAAATTGGTTTGTGGAACTGTGGAGGCAATACTTTTCTTCGATTTTTTTCTCCCCCAAACGGGCTGAGGTTCACGTTTTCCTCCTTGTATCTGTTCTCATCTCTTTGCCCATTGGAAGGC
>KB671654.1:276365-348462 GCA_000349105.1 Anopheles epiroticus
AAGTCATCGAGCACGTTATCCGATCGGATGGTGCAGCTTCATGGGGCTGACCACAGTGCCGTCGGATCGCTTTCGGGGAAATTTCTTTTCAAAGCTTCGAGAAAGTGTGCACGTCCTGACGAGTGGCATCTCTCTTCTCTCTCTCTCTCTCTCTCTCTCTCTCTCTCTCTGTCTCTTCCTGGAGTTTCCAAGCGTCCGGAAATTGGTTTGTGGAACTGTGGAGGCAATACTTTTCTTCGATTTTTTTCTCCCCCAAACGGGCTGAGGTTCACGTTTTCCTCCTTGTATCTGTTCTCATCTCTTTGCCCATTGGAAGGCTTCCACGGTACCCGAAGTCTTTTGTTGCTCTTTCGATCTTTCTTTGCTCGCTCTTCTCACCCCGCTGACACAATCTTGTGCTCGTCTACCGATTGTGGAGATAGTGGATTTTCCACGATGGACTCTGGCGCCTAGATCTTTCGATTGCCACCACTTTGTTGTGAGCAGATGGGCAAGTACGCGGCAAGAAATAGGAACAGAGATCGAGGGTTTGTTGTTTTTTCGTAGCTGATTAACAGAGCCTATACCCGTTAGCGTGTGAAAAGCGTGTTGCTGATACCACACTCTACAGCATGTGAGGAAGACGATCTGATAAATACTCTTAAGCATAACACTCAGTCACGTTCAGAAAAAGAAGCATGATTTTCATTCGTTAACGTCACGAAAAAAAGTTAAAATATGAATTTGAGGATTTAAAGCGGAAGTTAAACCACTCACGGTCATTAGTGGAGCCAAAAAATGACAATTAAATTCATTTTTCAAACAAACCCCCGGGACACTCTGCACCTCGTAGCATGCAGAAAGCTTCGCTTACGTTAGCCAGTAACTAACGATAACAAATTGCCTATCGGATGGCTTTGGACGTGTTGCGACGGATTTTCATAACACGTTTTATTACAGCATGAAAGCTGCAGCACAAGGAAAGCGTCCGCCCGGTGGTGACAACACATCCGGATGCAGATAATTACCAACTTTCTCACTTTTACTGCTGCATCGCATGCGCGCATCGGGAGCGATAGCTTCGATCATTTCTTCTTCGCTCGCCACGGCGAGTTGACTCGCCCGCGCGATTGGCAAGGTTTAAAGGCCTTCGTTGTATTCACATTTCCGTTGGATTGGGAATAATTTTCTACGCGCTCGTTAATGAACTTGATCACTTCAAGGTGAGACGCGTGGGCTAATTTGTGCAAATATAGCTTAATCGTGTTGCATCCATCGACGAAGCCTCCGTGCCACGGATAACACACACTCCTTCTGCTGGCGGTTGGTGATATAATACCGTGTGCAGAGATGGAACGGTTCATGTTGCCCGCGCCGGTACGGCATACTGCACCGATTGGGCATTGTTCAATAATTGTTTGCTTAGGACTGCATTTCACACGCGGCTGCACTCGAAAGTGTTGGGTGAACACTGTGGCACAGCAAAAGTAATGTGTGAATGCTAATTTGGTAAGGGCAATTTAGTTTCGTGAGTGCACCGACGATGATGATGCATCTGATTATGACAGATGTGAATAATTAGAAACTGTTTAATAGTTTTACTTTCGTTCGAGAAAGGAATGATTAATATTGATGGTTTTGCATTGTGAATCATTAAACACATTTTGGATGAGTTACGGTTTTTATGCAGGAATAAATGCACTCGATGTTAAAAACATGGAACTACATCATTGCTTAGATTGGTTACTCATTCCTAAACACTATGAAATAATTTGTATGAAAGCTCCAATATTTTGAATACAATGCATACAAATATGTAACACTGCAAAAGAATATTTAAATCACACAGCTGTGATCATGAATTAAAAGGAAAAACTATTCATATTGTAGCGGCATTTGTACCGAACTCTGTGAAATTCAAAGTACGTGAGAATTCAAGACACATGGCTTTTTCTCGCGTCGCATTGAACAACCTGTATTTGATACAATTTCTTTTGTATTGGCAGCAAAAATAGTCCACTAGCAATACGGCCGATTAGCTTATTAAGGATTGTCTTTCTAGACGCTTAAATTCCATCCCCTTTATATATTTACAAACCCAGTAACATTCTTACTGAGCTGCAATATTTCAAGAAACTAGTTTCAAGAAAAATATAAATGAAACGAGTAATATGTGAAATATAATGAACCCTCATATAATAACCATTAGCTCTGGGTTCTTATCCCACGGTTTTAACAGCCCTGTTATTATGCAAAACTTTCGTAACATTGTAAAGAATATGACCATCAAGTTAAGCATGGCTAGATATCGCTCTTAAAGAGTCAACTCATTTCAATTTACTAGTACTAATAAGGGTAGAAGAAACTAGATTAAGTTGGAAATCGTTGACGGCTTGTGATGTAATTACTTTTTCTTCTAAGCCTACGATCGCTTCTTACTATCGTGTGATGAGTTTACATAAGACTGATATCATTTTTCACATGGATTTTTTTCGTCAAGATATGACGTGAAAAATACTGTCACAAATTTTAGCAAAAAAGTCGGTTCATTTTGTTATAAGTTTGCTGTTACACAGTTTTTTTTAAATGCAAAGCAATAATGCCATACTTGAAAGAGCTTGACAACCTGTATAACACACATTAACCGTGCCTCGTAAATAAACAAACGAACTTTTTTGTTGTGGAGTAACAACCCGCTTTGCTAGCAAAAAATAAAACGAAATAAAATAAAAAAAAATATACACTTACCTGACGGTACTCGGCTAGGTACGACTGTACCATCATCTGGATTGCATTCGCCTTCGAGGCATGCATCACGATGCGCGCCCCCGTTTTCAGCGTCAGCTGCAGCGTGAGCGGCCGTGGCAGCGTGGTAACACTTTGTATATCATCGAACGGAATGGCGCGCTGAATCGACAGGTATTCGGGCTCCTTGCTCGCCAG
This sequence comes from Anopheles epiroticus, assembly GCA_000349105.1. Taxonomy (NCBI): domain Eukaryota; kingdom Metazoa; phylum Arthropoda; class Insecta; order Diptera; family Culicidae; genus Anopheles; species Anopheles epiroticus. Next base: position 279,288 of record KB671654.1, read on the forward strand.
GTACACGCCCATGTGCGACACGGCCAGCAGTGTGCCCTCCTGGATCGACGGTGACCCATTCATCACGAACAGGCGCGAAAAGTACAGCGGCCATCCTCGCGCCATATCGAGCACGTGGCGCTTCACGATGGCACGCACGTGCTGCTTCGCGGTGCTGTGCCCGTTCGCGGTGATTCCGTGGCTGCTGAGCAGATTCACCGCCAGCCGCTTCTCCTGGGGCGATATTCGCATGCACGGCGTCACGCCGAACACGTCCGCGGTGATCTGGTTGAAGAGCAGATCGAGTGCGGCCGGCGCCGTCACCGTTTCACTGGGGCGGAACACTTCCTTCCGGACGCGCAGCGTCCAGGTGACGCGGTTGTACGTGAGGCAGGCGGCCGCCGGTGCCTTCAGCGACGGATTCAACTGCACAGGCATGACGGGAGCGGGCGGATCGGCCATCGCACCATCGTCCAGCTTTTCGCTGTACACCGAACCGTTGGTCGTGGCGGCGGACGTTTTTCTTTCCCGCTCCTGGACGCTTTTCTGTACCATGTGCGTCTTGAAGGTTGCGATGCCCGAGTTCGGTGTGTTGGCGGAGTATTGTTTCTGCTGCTGCTGGTACTGCTGCTGGTACTGCGAATTCTGCTGCTGTTGAAGCTGGTGTTGATGCTGTTGCTGTTGGTGATGTTGTTGGTGCTGCTGCTGCTGCTGCTTGTCCTTTGCGTAGGACGATGGGTGGAACACTTTGTTGCTTTCCTTTTCTCGCTGGAGCTGCGTTAGCTCGTAATTGCGCTCCCGGGCCTCCCGCTCCTTGTCACGATCACGATCGCGTGGATCGCTCGAGGTGGAGGAGGGACCTTCGACTTCTGAACGATCCCAAACTGATTCGGAGAAGTTCTCCCGATCGCGTGAACGTGATCTTGACCGGGATCGTTCGCGCTCGATGATCATCTCCTTCTTGAAACCTATAAGTAAGCGGAAAGGAAAACGTTTGGTCAGTATTTCTCGTTGAAAATCCAGTTCTCCAGGATATTGACGATTACTCACTTGTTTCATAGACCAAATCCAGCTTGGCGGCTTCTGCACGACCCCACGAATCCATGAAGCTGTCCTTTGCGCCGAACGTGTCACGCTCCTGGCGCTGCACAAACGATGGTATCTCCGACTGGTTCTGGTGCGCGTTCTGGGCGGCCATCATGTTGCCGTGGATGGGTGGCGGTGGTGCCGGTGGGGTGGATGTTGGTGGTCTAATCGGTGGTGGCGGTGCCGGTCCTGGTGGTGCTGGTGGAAGAACCTAATTTTGGACCACAGAAAAAGGTAAATTCTTGTTACTTCCTATCACCATATTTTTTGTAGATTAAATCTACTTCCTGGTATTGTGGTTAACAAAACTTTTGAATAAAACATTCTTTCAAATGAATCATTTTTTTCAAATTCTGCTAATTTACTTATAATAATACTATTGCCATAATTGCATAATACTAATAACACATATAGTATGCGACATGTTGAGCAACTATCTAACAAATTGATTTTTCAAGCGAGAATTTTCTTATATTAAAAAAATGTGAAGATCCCATCACGGTAGTTAAAATGGATTTATGAGTAATTGATAATTTGGGTTATTCAGGTAATAATAACTAATAATAACTAATTAAAAATTACAAGCTGAGGTTAGAAGACGGCGTTTCGAGGTGGGAAATCTCAAGCCATTTGAATCACAATATTCATGAACATTTTCAGTTCAGATCCAGATTCATTGATTTCAATATCCATTCGGATTCATAAGTTTGTTTTCCCCCAACCCAACACTACTACTTACCGTTGGCCAGGCCGTTGCCGGTGCACCCTTCTTGCTTGCCTCCATCCGCTGCACCTGTGTCTTAACGGACGGTGAGTCACCTCCCATCGCGCCCGGGGACTTGGTGCCCCCAGGAGGATTCATGCCACCGAGCTGCTGCTCCAGCATCATACGTCGTGCGTCCTCAAGCTTGGCCGGCGCCCGCTCCGGACGGTCCGATTTGGCGCTGGACGAACGTACCGAGTGCCCAGCCGTCACTTGCTCCAATCGTTGACGCATCTCGTTGCTTAGCTTCAGCTTGCCCACACTGTTCGGGGCCGGTCGGTCGGCACCAATGTCAAAGCTGCGCTTCGGAACCCGTGCTCCTGCTTGTCCCCCGGAACCCTTAGCCCCGTCGCCTCCCTCCCGCTGGGCCTGCTCCTGCAGCTTCTGGTCGATCTCGAATTCTTCCCACTCGACACCGTTCGGGGAGCCGATCGGTGAATCCATATTGCTGCTGTGCTGCGATTGCGGCGTCGTCTTGCGATTACTTTGCCGCGTCATCTTGAACTGTATGAACGTTTCCTCCGTCTCGGTGGAAGCCGTCACGCCTTGCGGTGGAGGCCAGCGCCACTTTCCGATTCGCACGGTCTTCGCACGCCCGTAAGGGTCGAGGAACGGGCGCACCTCGAATGGATCCTTCATCTCTAGCGGTGGTGGAAGGGGTGGAGGAGGTGGTGGTGGTATCAAGTTGGAGGATGACGAGTCCTTTCGGTTGCGCATCATCTCCGAGAACGAGGTGGACGAAGATGAAGGTTGTCCCGCTCGTTCGGTAGAAGTGTCTAGGCGAGAACCGGCCTTTGCACTCATCTTACGAATTGGAGAGTGTTGTACGGATGTTGGTGAACCGGTTGGGCCACCGTGCTTCGGCGAGACGGCACCCGGACCGGCTGGCGGAGAAGAGGACGACGGACCAGCGCCGTCTTGTTGCGTGAGCAACGTCTGCAGCGCCTGATTCTGTGCCATTAGCTGCTGCTGGATCTGGATGTTTTGAGCCATCGCGGATTGCAGGAAGGCTCGCTGCATCTGCTGCTGGTAGGCGGTACTGTCCACGCCGGGCGGAATGGTAAACACTGGCATGACCACGTCCGGGCTGACCGAGCCCATCATCAGTAGTGAGCCGGAATTGACCGGCGTCAGGGGTGCGATTGGATTGGGAGGGTTCGGCGTGAAACCGTTCGAGGTGGTATTCTTCGACTGGTGTGTCGTACCTCCTTTCGTAACACGTGCCAGCACGTCGGACTGCTCAAGATCGGTCAGCAAACGGTCGGTGCGGACAGTGGCGAGAAGATCGTCCACGAACTGTGTGCCACCACGGATGCTTGCAGCAAGGGAGCGTGCATCGGACAGCTCGTCCAGTGATCCATCCAACACTGGGCTGAACAGATCGTCCAGGAATTGGTCCACGTCGGAGGCTTGCGAGGGCACGCGTACTCGTCGAACGTGACTGGCCAGTGAGGGCGCCTCGCTTGTGTCGGACATGGCGGACGAACGCACACTAAACTCCGACTTCTCGGCGTACTTCAGAGAATGTGAGCCGGATGATCGTTTTCCCGCGTACTGTGACTTTACGAAGCGCGGATGTTGCTCCTTCAGCGGTGCGATCGTGTCCACCGAGCGATACTTGTTGCCGATACGGTTCTCCGCCAGCGTTAACGTAAGGGAAGTCTCCGGCTCGTCGGCATCCGGTGCCATCATGACTTCATCCGTCTCCCCGGCAAGCAAGTCGTCTAGCGAGCGCGAACGACTCTTGTCCTCGTAAAAGGCACGCTCTTCCCGCAGCTTGTGCCGTGAGAGCGACACGTCGTGTGATGTCTTCCTGCCGGCACTGGTAGACTCCATGTGGCGTGAGCCACCGTACTCTGCCGGCTCATGCTTCTTGCCACTTCCGATCGCAACCGGTACGAGCTGGATCTCGTGCGAGCTACGCTTCATGGACGGAGGTTCCGGCGGTGGTACTTGTGGACGTTTTGGACTGCTAGGTTCGATCGATTGATCATTCGACCCGCTCGGCGGAGCAGCATTCTGCGGCATCTTCCTGCCACAGCGCAGTATATCGCTTCGTACGGCTGGGAACGCAGGTGGCAGTTCCTTCTCCGCCACCAAATCCAACACAAAGTCCAATCCGCACGAGTCCGTCATCTGGTCCGATTCGTCAATTACCACTGTCCAGCCCAGGTTAGGGATACCGAAGGAGGAGATTGCCAAGGCGGCGGCCTCCTCGCACGTAGTCCACGAGTCCACGGCCACCGTCTGGACGCTACTGTCCGGAAGGTTCAGCCCGAGTGCTGTATCGGCCAGACGAGAAGAGGCCCGCCACTCCAACCAAGAAGGTGGGAACAAGCGGCACGGGTTAGTCTGTCCAGCGTTGGCATTCCGTAGCAACTTCTTCAGTATCTGCTCCTTCGTGTTGGGTGGTGCATTATCCACGATAAACTTGATCAAATACTTGCTGAACGCCGAACCGGGCTGGAAGGCGGACAGACAGTGGGACATCAGTGTCCACAGCTTCTCGGCCGTTGCCTCATCCGCCCGGTACACTTGGTTGCATATTTGCACCAGAATTTCATCGCGCAGTCCCCGCGAAGACAAACCCTTGTGCACTATGTAATCGGCCAAGATTTTCTCCCGATTCGCGTCCATCGTTGCGTCCGTCGTCCAGCGGATGATCAGCTTAAAAATGGCGATCGCATCCTTAAAGTCCTGATCACGAGCCGCCGCCCGAGACAGGAACGGTGCTGTGATGATGTCACGCCGAGGTGCCAACTTCACACCGTTGCAGTAAACCGAGCTAAACTTGCCGAACGCGAACTGGTCGAGGTCGGGAGGAAGGTCAGCCGCGGACGGTGGCCCTGGTACGGTGCCGACCACCTTCACCAGATTGCGATCGCTCTGTTGGCCGGTCCAGTTTTCTGACTTGGAGAAAATGAACGCCAGCTCCGCCGGGATGTCGAGTGGAACGGCGGAACCACGCTCCACCTGCTCCTTGGCCAGCCGCTGTGCCGACCGTTCCTTCTTCAATCGTTCCGCTTCACGGCGGCGTTTCAACTCGTTCTTCAGCTTGGCGTACCGTTTACGTTGCATGTGTCCCTTGTATAAGGCCTGGTACTTCACCACACCGTTCTTGATCGTGAGGTACCGGTTGCGATCGCGATATCCACGCCAGTAACGCTGTATCGTGACCGCGCCCCGTATCTCCCGCTGCACCTTCTTGCGGGCGAGCATGCCACGCACGTTTCGCTGGATCGTTACAGCGGCCAGTCGCAGCCGGTCTGCCCGACTCGCCTCCAGCGTCCGGTGGAGTGCCTCGCGCAAGAACACACGAGTCGCTCCCAGCTGGAAGTCGGGACCTTCCGTGTTCGTCCCGGGCAGCTCGTCCAGCACGAAGCGACACAGTTCACGATAAGGCGTGCCCTTTGGAAGTGGCGTCTTCATCAGATGCCGATAGCGCTCAACAAAGTGCTGGAAACGCAGACGCACCGGATACCCAGACTGACGGATCTTGATCGTATCCAGCATGCCCAGATAGCGCAACTGCTGCAACACGCAGGGCATATCCATCCGCAGTGCCTGCTTGTCATTGTTCGGCTTAACGCAGCGCACGAACCAAGGATTACATTTCGCCATCGACTGGAGCAACTGTTGCAGCGAGTCGGAAAACCGCGCAGCTACCGTCGGCGTTCGCGGTTTCATCGTCACGAAGCGTCCGTTCGATCCTTTCGGCAACGTTTTCCCAACGTCCCGTTGGGCCCGCAGCTGCTTCGTCATCTCGCCCACCAGCGGTTCCGTGCTGGAGCTGAGCAGTTCGATCACGTCCATGCGCAGCGCGTCCCGGTTCTTCTCCAGAAACCCGTCCACACAGTACCACACCTGGCCGGCGTAGTGCGTGATACCAAACTCCTGCGCACCGACCCTCGGCCGCGAGTAAAGCTCATTGAGCGCGTGGTTGTAGTGGCACTTCTCGAGAAAGCTGGAATCGTTCGCCCGCGGAAAGTTGGACTCGTCGTCCAGCAGGTGAAAGATGCCGACCGGCTTCTTGGCGAGCAGGTGGATCACCGGTAGATTGTCCTCCCACTCCAGGTTGGTCCACTCGAGGCGCTCCCGGGCGTACTCGGCCTGCTCGAGCTTGAACACGTGCTTGTTGAAGTACAGCTGGAGGCTTTCGTTGGCGTAGTTGATGCACAGCTGCTCGAACGAATTCTCGGCCAAATCTTCGAATCCGAAGATGTCCAGAATCGAGAGTCGTTGGGCGTCATGTGTGCCGCCCCGGTGCACGATCGAGTTGATCCGCAGTACCAGCCTGGAGAGAGATAACATAGAACGTCACGTTAGCATCATATCTACAATGTTATCAGTAGATCATTTTTAAACGTTTTTTAACTTTAATTGAGCTGTACTTTTTTCATGTTAAACTTCTGGAAATTTTCAATGAAATTAGCTATTCTATTTTACTATTAAAATCATTTTTAAAACAATCTAACTAGATCTGTACCACACTCTCCTAAGCGTAGCACAAATATGTTATACCTACACAAAGAGTAATCAAGCGGTACATACCAATTGAACAGTCCCGAGTAGAGGGCCTTCGCGAGCGCATCCCTCGCATCCAGCGCCTGATCGATCCCGAGCGGTGTGTACAGCCGTTCCGACCGCGTTTCCGTGATCCGCGACGTCAGCGACTTCAGGATGCCCTCCGACGGCAGTTGCAGCAAGTGAGCCGCCCACTTTATTTCCGCATCCGATCCGATTTCCACTCCCTCCTGTCCGTGCCGCAGCTGCCGGCGATGGAAGTACACATTGCCCAGGTGCAGCACCGAGGCGAGGACCTTTACAATCCCTTCCCGCTCGTTCTCCGTCACACCGAGCACTTGCATCGCGCTCTGCAGTGACGCCCAGTCCATCCGGCCGGGCGCACAATCTGACCCGCCCTGGTTGAGGTAGAAGTACTTGTCCGCCTCGAGCAGCCCGTACTTCATCCGCTCCGGCTCGGACAGCCCGCCGAGCAGCTCGTAGAACACGTGGTAGTTCCGCTCGCCGGCCGCCTGCGTCACGATGCGCGACTTCTCCAGCAGATACTGCGTGATCTTGGCACCGATGATGGCACCCGACTTGAAGTACACCTCCAGGTACTTGCCGAAGCGGGAGCTGTTGTCGTTGCGCACGGTGCGCGCATTACCGAACGCCTCGAGCAGCGGAGCGGCCTCCAGTATCTGCTCGGTGATGACGGTCGAGGCGGACCCACCGCCGGGCACCACCGCCGCCAGGTACTGCATCACCAGCTTGGTCGACTCCGTCTTGCCCGAGCCCGACTCGCCCGATATGACGACGACCTGAGGCGACGGCAAAGCGGCGTGAGCTGCCGATCCAATCGCAAACAGATGCGGTGGGAGCGTGCCCAGCGGTCGGCCCGCGTACAGCTTGGCCATCTCGATGCCGTACGACTCGGGAAACATTTTGTACGGATTGATCGCGATCAGGATGCTGCCCGCGTTCGTGTAGATCAGCCCGTTGTCGTAGCGCAGCTTCAGGTTCCACAGCAGCGAGGCCTCGTGCAGGTCCTCCAGCTGGGTCATGTCCTCCACTCCGGTTTTGCCCAGATCCTGCCGGGCGCGTATGTTTCCCTCATTCGGCCCGAGGGTGAACGTTTGCGGCTAGAAGGGAGTACACAAATGGCAAAAGCGGGAACGTTAGCACGAATTGTTTACATGTTTCAAAAGCAAAAAATTAACTCCAGCACTAAAAGGCTCGGCAACGTTTGGTCATACATTGGGCGGCACGTCGTTCGGTAGCAGCTTGTTGCGTGGCGGTCTCCTGATTCTGGCCGCCGGTCGCTGCGCGATACTTTCTTTTCCGTCGTCGGGAGAAAGTTCACTGACCGTTTCCATGCGCCGCTGGCGACGCTTGATTCGCTGCGGCAGCAGCGACAGCGACTGGCTCGGCGAGGGTGTACCACCTTTTTGCCATGGTTCCAGATGGAAGCTGACCGTCCGCATTCAGAACCACGGCGCGGTACCGAAGCGGAACGGATTCTTCACCAGGCAACACTAGTGCGCTCAGCAGACTGGTGGCCGTTTAGACTAGCGCGTCCAAAGGTCAACAGCACCGTTGCAGCAGCGCCTCACTTTTGCTTTCGTTCGTGGTACCGTTTCCAGTGCAACTGCTGCATCGGTGGCCGCGTGCAGCAGGCACCCCGGCAAGCCTGCCCCACCGGAAAAGGCAACTGGCAAACGTTCGAGCAGCCGTTTCTTTTACTCCCGTACCCTTCCCGTACATCCGAAGGATCCGAGCGGTGCAGCAGAAAGACATGCACTTTTACGTAGCATCAAAGAAAACCCGAACGCCGCCCGATCGGGTGGAAAACCGGGCTCACGCATTTGAAACTTGTTTGACCAGACCGCGTGCACGGGCGCCAATTGCCAGTTGCAGTTGCAGATTTTCCCCTTACCGAGCGGCAACGCGTCTTCGGGGAAGCGAGCTTTGCGCACGTACCCTCGCACCAAATTGATCATCGAATCTGCATTTTGCTTCGATGCTTCGAGTTTTTTTTTTGTTGCTGCCTTCGGATCCCACACGATTCCGGCGGTGCGTGTGAGAGGCTTTACATGCCCTTAATAATGATGCGGTTACACCTACCTTGCCGTTGATAAGTGCCTGCACGATGATCATCTGAGCGGCACGATGCACCTCCTGGATCTCGCCCGGCAGTGGATGGCCGAGGCCCGGATCGAACCACACCAGATCGCCCGTCGACCAGTCCATGGTGACGGTTGTACTTTACGAAACCTTCTTTACCAACTGCTTATTTCGATGTCACTAGGTTAAACGAACCCTGTGGAAAGGAGCAAGAGTGAAACATAAACGTTATAAAGCTTTTGTAATCTTGTTTATTGAATTTCATGAAGGTTTTGAGTCTCTAGGGTTTGTATTTTTAAAAGTGAAGCACGCAATAAGTACAACTAGCCAACGTGATTTCGAATGCTTGATCGGTTCCAACATTGTATACCTATAGATTAAGATGTGTTGGTAGGAGGCAGCAACGTGATGGAAAACGATCGTAAGATAAATTTCAGATCAACTGATGACAATTTTTAATTGTTAAGAGATAGATATTCCTAAATATTCACCCTTAATTCAGGCCCCTTTAATATCTCTTATCTTCAACAATTAAATTTGGATACCGAATGCGCTTTCAACGAAACAAATGTAAAGATAAAATACCTCAAAATTAAATAAAATATTAAATTAAATTAAATTAAACAAAATAAAACAAATATTTGTTAAGTGACTAAAGTGAGCAATCACTAACAAATTGCATCGGTACATCTCAGGAAATAAGATTGGAATTTAAGTATAACGAATTTAGAAAAAAAAATTATTTACCGAAACAAACATGTGCATGATATGTTAAACTTAAATGATATTACAATTTAAGAAGGAATTAGCCGGTTCGTTCGGCTCATCTGATGGTAAAAATAGAAAAAAAATACAAAAACTATTCTAATTTTATTTAAACCATTTTAGGTAACCTTAATCAAATCCATTAAGCATGCATTGCAATAAAATCTCTTTTGGCGGCGAACTATATACCAAATCTAAATTCATAAATGGCTAATTCAAACGTTAAATGAGCTAAAAAAACATGATTGATGGCAGTTGAATTGTTAAAAAAAGAGGGAAATGGTTGTTTAGAAAAAAAAATCAAGTTTTGCTCAACGCAACGTTTAATTTTGAAGATCATACAGTATCAAGCAATATGGTCTAGCCGTTGATACTGAAATAAAAAAATGATATAGTATCAAATAATGTTGGCACATTTGCGTCCACGAAGGTTCTTAATTTTGTTCCTTTAACAGATTTGAATTAGAACAAATTCCTTCTGACAGGTTCAACCAGATTTGGATTCGAATGAAATTTAACCGTGTCCGCATTGATTGTGCTTGTATTTCTCGATCAGATACAAATTAGATTATCACTTAATCGAAACACTGAAACGGTTTCGGCTGAAATACAAAGTGATTAGAATCTAACCAGTATTGTTATTAAATGGATACTAATTGAGTTATGAAAACTATTCATAAAATGTATAATTGAGGTTGAGCAAGAGCATTTCGCGATTACCAGGATTATTTATGGTACAAGAATCTTTTATCATCATAGCTTTTACGAATCACTAAATTTAACACCGTAACTGTAAAAAAATATCTCCTTTAGTTATGTTGTATTATCGATTTCCAACAACCTCCTACGTAATGTGCCTAACAACGTGATTTGATGAATTGAAATAAAAATTGAAGTTCTAGAGCAGTGGTGGCCATGTTAAAACCGCAGACCTATGTTATGGATCGAAATTGGGATTCGAACAAAAAAACATTTGAGAACTGCATAATTTATCTATTTCTATAAAGTAAGAGTAAAAAAAGGAATATTCTTCACTGCAACTGCTGTTATTAAACTATCGCATTTACAACTATTATCGTACTTTCGCATTGGGTCGATGGAATTGAAATCGTTACGTCAAAGAGCGTAAATTTTACCACTAAATGGATTTGGGTTGTCAGATAGTCAAACTTCAACAAAGCTTCATTTGTTAAGTGGTGGTTTCTATTTTCTAACATATACTATTCTTTCCTATCACTTTAATCGGGAAAAGAGCACTTGATCGCTAATATAACAGGAAGTACCATTTCGATTCCAAGTGTAGCGAAAAATGGAATTGTTCTGTCTAAATGTGCCTCTTAACCGATTTATCTACCCAATTCCATTTCTTACTATCCAATGTTAAAGAACCTTTAATAGTTGCTAATGATTTTCTCAAATAAATGAAGAAAAAATTAACTTCGTTGTTCGATGTGTAAATATGCATACATCTCTGTCTGTATCAAGCTTCACATTATGCAGCTCATTAACTTAAAACATCGCTGTACAACACATTGCACGATATCTTTTAGCTCAAAACTAAAGACGCGTGATATGCATATATGTTCCACCGAACGTCTACACAGTCAGCCACGTTGCATGCAAATATGGGTCTGCTCATTATCATCAACTGCTGATTCAATACATTTTAAGCAAATTTACAACAAAATATGGCTAAACCTAAAACAAAAACATCCATCGATCGCAACTCATCGATACAACTCGCCGGCTACGTCCCTTTAAGCTAAGCAGCGTATAATTGATAGAAATATCAGCAGTTTCGCGCACTTGGAAGTGGCGCAGAATCGATGCTAATCGTGCGATCGCATGAATATGTTGTGGGCTTTCGAGGCAGATGTGATAAGCTGATGAGCTGAGCGCAAACGGTGCGTCTAGACGCGTCCAACGGCACACACACATACACCGTAGAGTTCGTGGCCACAGCAAGCAAGCCAAGCCAAACTCGTTAATGAGGCCAGTCAACTGGTTGTGAGAAAGAGGGGGAAGAGGAAGGAACGGGAACCACTGGGGGGAAGTGCAAATTGATCGACGATTTTGTTTGGTGAAACTATCGTGGCCATACAAATCAACGAGCGCCGAGGCTGATGGAATCGGACGGAAAAAGTAAGAGAAACTTGGTAATCTAGAGTTAAAACTTTTTCAGGAACGGAAAACAATCAAAGTGATGTTTTTCGTTTTTGTAAATCAATTTCAATCAAACCTGCACACTGGCATTTGGAGGGAAGGTGCAGCAGAGGATGATCGAACGTCCAAAATACACCAACAAAACAAGGCGCACCAACCGTTGCGGGTGTGGGAAAACGGGAAGGCGGAAATGAGAAACAGAACGGTGTAAAAACTTTTTTTTTTCAATTGTTTTTGGCAACCTGCGGCCACAAAGGGAAGGCACAGACATTTTGCAACATTATTAACTCTAATTGAATTAAATGCACCCGCCCCCCCGCATAGGAGGGGACACACGCAGAGATGCAAACAATGTCCACCCCCAATTACTGTACTATTGTTTAACTACTGAACTACTGAAAGTTATCTAACTGTGATTCGCTAGCGATCGGTGGCACAAAACGGATCGGTTAAAGGTCCGCTCGTTAGGGTGGGTACTGGGCTGTGAAGATTGGCCCCGCGGCCACGAGCCACGAGCCGCCGCGGCGGGGGAAAGTATTTCAGGTCGATAATTAGATAATTTCTATATTGTGCTGATAAATAAAACATTAAAATGGTGTTTTGTAATCGTGATGGATTATGGTGAGCGTTTTTCTTTTTTTTTTGTGGTAACACTAAACTGCCCAATATTGAGCCATTGCTCAACGTAAATTCAAATCGAAACGTTTAAGAAAGAGGTTGCAAACGACTTTTTACAAGGCACTACTAGGATTTTTACAATATAAAATTACACTTCTTTCCCGAGTTACGCGCATTACACGTTGCAAAGAAAAAAGCGTGTAGCTCAAATTTCCACTTTACTGGAATATACCATGGGGCATGGTTTACACCTTCAAGTAATTATTTAATCAATTAATTGAAAACATTTTTGTCGATGTCAATTCAACGTGTTTAAAAACCCTCGTAGTGTTAGAAGTATGCTTTAATATGTGAAATCGAGTCACAACAGTAATAATCAAAGTTCTTTTTTTCACTCTCAAAGGATTAAATATTCCTCAAATTTGAACAAAACGTTACGAAGGAAGTGTGTTGTTATATGACAGGTACCTCAACAATCCTCAATAATTACAAAAAAAGAGTTTCGCCTCCTTTTTGGCACCATCCTAGATGTAATGTAAAATTTCATGTCATTTTGATCATGTTTTTGTACACAGGACTAATGAATTAAAATAAAAAAAAAGGAACACATTAATTCGTAAGTGCTTTTTTCATATTTTATGCATATGATGTTGTTTAAAAGTTCATTTTATATAATGTGGAAATTAAATTATTTGTATTTAAAAAAAAAACATATTATTTTTTTGAAATGGTCAATTCGGTGAAAATGGAATGGAAAAACGGAAAACTTAATCGTACAGTTTTAAATTTCTCCTTTTGTCAAATTTTAAAATCTCGAGCTCGAATCTGAGCTCGGGAACAGGCTATACATTTTAAAAACACAACAATTTACGGCATGTCTCAGTGTCTCTAAAAATTAAACCCTCTTGTATCATTGTCTTTCATTCTTTCCAATCCAGTGGCCATGAAATCCATATTTCTTGTGTCATACTTTAAAAGCTACTCTACAACAGCACTAAAAGATTAACAATTAGTTATCGCAAACACACCCTTGATCGATGTGTCACAAAGTGTTATAAAAGCCTCACTGTAGATTAGCCACCCCGTTACGACACCCCTTGCTGCACAGTAATGCGCCAAAACAGAGCCATAACACAGGGAAACGGTCAATGTTAAACCACCCTCCCTCCCTTCCCGCTCCGTTTAAAAAGCAAAACAGTTTTTTTAACAATTGACAAACACTTGCGCGCTTTAATGTGGGGCATTTTATCCGCGCCGAAATCTATCCGCTCGTTCGGCGGCAACAATAACAGGCGCTGCTCCACTTGCAACCATTCGGTGGCATTGTTGCAGCGTGGGCATGTGTGGAAAAGCCTCGCGGAGTTCAAGGACGTACCGCACCGCGCCGGATGGAAACGCCGAATGAAAAAATAGTGGGTGGGGGCGTTTGGTGGGGAGGGTGTGGTGGTCACGAAACCGTGAAAAACTCGAACCAACTGTAACGAACGGGCACGGGAAAATGAAACGAAATAAAGCACCGCCACCAAACACATTCCTTTCCGGGCCCGTTCCAATTAAAGCCTTGGCCGTGACGCACGAATGAAGGAACAAATCTGCGGTCGGCACCTGTGCCGTCAAAAAGAGAGCGAGTAAAGAGTGAGAGAGAGAGAGAGCAGAAAACCGGAACCGGATCGGAATATTCGGAGGATGTTCGGTGTGTGAGCTTTCGATTGACGAATCCCACCGTCGGCCGTGTCACACATAAAGAGAAAGTGTCCAACACGGTCACGTTTGTTTTCATTTGCATAGAAATGTCCGCATACCTGGGATCGGTCCACACCCTGCCCCTTCGTCGTCGTCGCCCTCCCTCCCTTCCTCCCTCAAAGGGACGAGGGCATTGTCCAAATGTGAGGACAGCGGGCTGTGATTTCTACTGCGGAGCAACACAAAAAGTTTGGCGAGGGAAAAGAAACAACACCACCCCAAATACCACGTACGTTTCTTGACGGGAGCCCCAAAAATATGCCACACACACACAGCTCGGAGATCGATCGGCCAAGTCTTTCCACGTCTTGGGGTTCGGGATGGGCAGCTGCTTTGTATGCGCAATCACCGTGCGTATGTGACAAACTGTACAAACGCCCTATCTACGCTTGGGCATGTGGCACGATGTGTTTTCCTCAGTTTCCCGCATCCCGCATGATGGCACCGGCTCGGTACGTGGTTCGCACTTGCTGGCCTTTCGCATGGACCACGGGAGAGCCAACGTCAAGGCAACTCGGTAGCAGGGAACTTTCGCCACGGTCTAGGTCAACCGCGTGTGCCTTTTTGCCTCTGTGGTTGTGTGCCCGACCACACGGCAGCACGCAAAGCAAGTTCCGCCTATTTGCATATTGATCATTCGGGTGTATGGGAATGAGGCACAAGTGTTCAAAAACACGATGATTTCACCACGGCAAGCACGTGCACACTCGATAACAAGACAAGATGGGTGCTCGCCGAGCGGTACGGACGGGTACAGAAACAATTATGAAGTGCTGATTGACATCAGCATTGGTGTATGGAGGGTTTTTAGCTTTCTATTAACGAATTTCATTAGCACCAGCGATGGTGAAATGCTACACGATTTCTAGACACTTTTTTGTGCCGGAGTTTTGGGTGATTAATCGTTACACCTTACCTTTATTAAAATTCTACCTTTCGTCAGTGGGAAGCAGGAGTAGGCACACTTATTAGCAACTAATGCCCGTATAAATAATGCCATTTCGCAAAAGCCTCTTCAGAGAGAGAGAGAGAGAGGGGAGGGGGGGGGGGTATGCGTTCTGTCCCCATTCCTAGGTGTACATAGTTTATGACGGCTTAATTTATGGTGTGCCACACCGTCATCGTGCACCAACGCCAATGCCCCCGATTGCCCAACACCTGACTGCTGCACCTATCCACTCGGTTCCTAGTCCTGTTGCAATAGCGATTTGCGTGCACGACAAAATGTAGGGTGCCGCCGCGCCTCTAAAACCTGCCCGAGCAAACGAGTGAGCGGGTTCGTCGCTGGCACCATCGCGCAAGTCTAGTGATTGCGCGCCCGCGTGAAGAAATCGATCGAACGGGCTGGCGCGACGGGCTTCGTGCGCTTGTGCGCTGGTGCGTTGCCTCATGGGACAAAAATTCGGCGCACACACACACACACGCTCACCCAGCTATAAGGGTAGCATTGTCACAGTTCCACCCTTCCATTTCGTCCCTTTTAAATGGGTTGTTTTTTTCGAAAGCTTCAAGTTGCTAAATGGTTGATTTGGCGAGTTGTCAACCCACCGAAAAAGAACTCGCTCAATCAAGACAGAAAAGATATTAGTGAAAAAGCAACTCCGCTTCCTTCTAATTCCACCTCCTCCCCCCCCCCTGCTATCAGTGACGTACTATTAAAACGTTCACTTTGAAAGCTTAGCTTAGCGGCCCACCTCCACGCGCATCAATCGATCCGGCAACATTCCATCCGCCCGAACCTCGGTTGCTTGCGGGCACTGTGTAGTGCGTGTGTGTGTGTGTGTGTGGAGCAAAAGTGGCACAAGACACGAAACAATTTCTTCAATGGAATTCCATTCTGTTTATATATGTGTTTCTCTGGTGTGTGCGGGCGCTTGTGTTCGCGGCACGGGCTAGGATGCTGGGAGTGCCCGCTTACATCGATCGTTGTTTTCTGCTTCTTCTTCTTGTACTTCTTTATATCCACTTTTTTTTTCTCTCCATCTCCCTTCCTCTAATGTTACTGTCGCCCGGTTCGTGTTTCCTGCTCTTGTGTCTTTCTCTCCTTCAGTCTCTCGTGCCTATATGTGTGAACATACACAAAAGTCAAGCGATAGAGGCAAAGGAGCGCTTGGGAAAGATCGAGTGATCAGTCAGGTAAAACACAAGACGTTAGAGAGAGAGAGAGAGAACAAAAAACAAGAGAGACAGGGAAAGCATGCTCCACAGGGGTAGGCCAACATCATGCATACCGTTTCATCCCCCGTTAAAAAAGATGGATACATGTGAGTGTGTGCACGATGTTTGGAGAAGGGAGATTATACAAGAATTTGTCACGTCACTTGTTTTGGATCTAATCCCTTAAGGGTGGACACTAGGCGAAAATGCTGCAACATCCACCTTTTTTTAATTTTTTTTGTGTTATTTTTGTTTTTATTTTTTTTAATTTTTATTACTATTTTGGTTCTTGGCAACAAGAATTTTGAGATTTCCATAAGTCCGCATAAGTGTAATCTTGACGACGATGATCGTGTGATCGAGAACAGTCTGCAGAACGTCAACCAGGACACTCCCAGTGAACATGTTCTTTGCAACTAACTTTACTGATAACTCCTATCTTAAAGAAATTTTACAGACACACACCCACACATACATACACATAAACCAATGATGACACTCACATGTACGGCATGGCAGAGCGGATTTTCCAATCCGCCAACTTTCTTCACACGGATTGCGGGCGCTGCAGTAGGTCGTCAAACTTGAGTTTTCTAGCCACACCAACACCCTTGCCTATATTGCGATCTGCCAATCGTGAAAATCGTCAAAACTTAACCAGCACAATCGATAGTATGTTTCGATTCTCAGCAACTCAGATTTCACTGGGCATTCGTACGCCTTTCTGCCGTCGTTTCACGGAGCGCACCGGACAGCACACAAACGCGCGAGAAACTGCATACGTAGCACATTTAGTTTGACCGCAAGCGCTGCGCAGCGACTCGCCGCGCCACACCGATCGGCTGAGGTGGGGACGGAGGAGTGTTACTTCTCTCTATTGCACGGTGCGCAGAGACGATCCGACCCCGTCACAGGCACGATTTTCGTAGTCACCACTGGCTTGAATCATACTTTTTTTTCTTATTATATTACACGCAAAAGATACACGATCACACGATCTCTATGCACAGAGGGAAAAAGAAATGAGCTTCACACGACCTACTCGGGAGCCTCGGGAAACCTTTGGCAGGCACGAGAGCTTCTTGGGGAGATGCGCAGAGCACGATTCACCGAGAGGTGTAGCAAATGTAGTAAGCGATTACGGCGAAATTTGTTCGTAACTATGTTTTACTTATTGACTGGTTGGTCCGTACCACACCATCACTGCGCGCACGCACACGTCATACAGAAAGGGCCGTTTTGGACGATCGCACTACCTGATGACCGTACGCTTCGGAATTGTTCACCTGTTTGATCGTAAGGGCGATACGGGTTTGTGAGAATCGATCGGAGGCAACTTTTGCTGGGCCCCAGCCTCTTGCTTGTCCGGCCAGCACCAACACACGCGCACCATGCCGCAACATAAAACCCACCGACAAACACGCACACAGCTGTGGAACTATGCTGGTTTTGCCGTGGTGTTGGTTGGTACACGAAATAGTGCCGTGTTTATATCAAGCAGGGTACATTAGCCACTTGTAACCAGTGAGGAGGTGGTAAACCCAAAACCGCTTATGGACGATTGGGAGTAAGGGAAAGAACAAAAAGTACAATATTTACTAATTGCAATTTTAGTAGCGTAAACAAAGGTCTATATGATGCACAACCGGGAGACAGTGATCGTACGCCTGTGTTTAAAAAAGTTTTTGCTTTTTCTATTTCGACTGAGCTTCTCAAAGAAGCTTTCCTACTTACGAATACAGTTAAACATTATAAGGATTTTTACATGAATAAAAAGAAACAATGGTTTTGGCATTATTTCGCACAATTTTATAGGTATGTGTAAGACTATTTCTTATTAAAAAGTTATTAAAAGGATTCACGATTTGAATGTTTTGCTCTGACACGTTATCTCCTGCAGTCTTCAAATATTTTGATCAATTAAATAAAATTAAATACAAATTTAATCTAATTATTTAAGAATAGCAGCGAAGCAAATCGTTAGTTAAAATCTATTCTAGTCAATAAATCCCAATAAAATTTTGCGCTACAAAGTTTTGCGTTTATTTCAAATAATAATGATGCATGTCTTTATTGGATTAGCAGTTAATTTTTTCCAAAATATTTCTATTTTAGAACACTTTAAAAAAGTTATTTCAATTTTGCAATATTGCATAATATACTTAATACATCTTAATTTGTTAACAACAAAAAAACACAGGCTTTCAATGGCAAAGGATCATTTCTGACCATTTTTAACGAATTATTTTTACGAAACAAGAAAATTCGAGCAGTTGTTCCAGCAGAAACGATCAAAATTCAACCGTGTCGGTTTGTTTTAGTTTCTTTTGGCGATAAGACAATATAATATAAAAGTAAATTAACTAATGTGTAGATGAATAAACGCAAAAAAAAACAATTGTGATTGTGGCAAAATATGAAAATAAATTGTGGAGTTTTATGATAGCTATTACACCAGAAACTTATGCAAATATAATTTGTGATATTATTATCGATTTGACATTTATCACACAGTCAGTTTACTTTCTGTAACTATTATACTCTTTTAAATCTTTTTTCAGCTATTTTTTACATTAATTTTCACCTATTATTTTACTACTTGTAAGTACTGTACTACTGTTACTGGTTTCTTGCTTACCTGCGAATACATCCACTTTGGCCCACTTGCAAGCTATGTTTGCTTGTTTTACATCTTCTATCAGACTTTCACCAATAGGACACTTGCCGCTTATATCAACCTGCGCATAATCCTTCGTTACTTCGGCCATATCGTTTGCGAGTAGTTTTTCTACCCCATTCCACGCTATCATAGTGCCATTGTCTGTGCACAGCTTTTTCGGTGGCCTATAGGTGCTGTACCCGAACTGGGCCGCCATGGCGCTTAATGCATTGAATATAACATCGTTACAGGCAACACCACCCGAGACGACTAAACTTCGCTCCGGTCCAGCAGTTGAAAAAAGATTGCGCCGTTCACAGTACTCTATTGCACGCTGAGTTCGATGCAGCATGTGTCGTGTGACACCTTTCAAGAAACAAGCACAAAATGCTTCATAATCGGGCAGTAAAGCGTCCGGTGCTAAATCTGAGGAGGGAAAACATATTGTTTAGTTTCAAAACGCGACTTTAGTAAAAGAGTATAGCTTACTGAGTGTGGATTCTTGTTCGAGTATGTGTCTCGTAGCGGTGTTTTTAAGTCCGGCAAAGCTAAATTGACAGTCACGGTACTTTGAGAGTGGAAGCGGGAAATCGTACGCTGCTGTATCTTTCGGTGCAGCCTGTGCAGCTGCTTCAATAGCCTGACCGCCAGACATCTGTGCGTATTTGGCAAGGTTTCGCAGCTTTAAACGGCGAGCTATTTTGTCTAGCGCTTCTCCTGGGGCATCGTCTAGCGTCTCACCAAGTAACCGGAAACGGGCAATGCTTTCGACAAACACCAGCAGCGAATGGCCGCCACTTACGAGAAGGCAAAGAAATGGGTACGAAATCGAAGAGTTCATCCGGGCCATCAGAGCATGTGCCTGCATATGATGTATAGGAATCAACGGTTTGTCGTAGGTGCGCGCGATATGTTTAGCGTATCTCATTCCCACTATTAGGCTAAGGGGTAATCCTAAAACAGGAATCAGTCTGTTATATACCAACACAGTAGCCGACGTTTTCCAACATACCTGGACGATTCGTAACAGCTACTGCATCTATGTCGTTCGGAGTCATATTTGCTCGTTTAAATGCGTTTTCTACAACAGATTCGATGTTTGCACGGTGTATGTCTTGCGCTACAGGTGGAATGATTCCACCAAACCTGTGAAACCAACGTTCATTATTAGACCACACTAAATATATGAATAAGCAACCGGCTATTTTCACCTCAAATGACTGCTTTGCTGGGAATGAATGTATTCTCCCAAGACTTTCCCGTTGCCGGTAACCAGAGCGGCACCCGTGTCATCACAACTCGTCTCTATTCCCAGCACAACTGGAGAAGATTGTGTAGTAAAGGGTCTGAAAGTGTATGTTAAATAAGAATTTGATAAAAAAAAAAAATGGCTCACCAGTGCTTCTCCATAATGGGTGGAGACTATCTTACCTTCTCACTGCACTAAAACGAATATATTCCGATGAAATCCTTCGCATCATTTTTATGCGGTTGCTGTATGTTTAGGAATGCGGGACCTGATTGCGCTCAAAAACAACAACATTGACGAGATTGATATATGCAAGCTGTACCACAGACGGTAGAGTAAAAAATCAAAGAATAACGAAAAATACATCGCCTAAAAGCATTTGACCATTTCTGGAATTCGTGTATTGTATGAAAGCATATTGCAAAATAGTGTAAAACAAATTCCCCAACTCAAAACTTGTAATTCATTTTTCAAAACAATCACTCGTTCGTACATCTCTGTACACATCTTGAGCGCTCTCCGTTTGACAGATTAGGAAAAAATATCTGGCATTGGAACAAACAAAAGCCAAAAAAGTGGCGAAAGTGCTGGACGACCGACTGATTTCTCGTGTGTTCTTGCGATCCTAATCAGCTGTTGGGTATTCGTAACAGCTCACAAGCAATCGTTTTTGGTGTTGTGAATGTCAATTTGTAATAGCTTCTAATGGATAGTGAGGTACACACGCAAACATCGGACACGGTGGTGAATCGTGTTGTTGCCTTCCTAAACGCTAATATTCTGTTCCTTTTGCAGCCCCCATCCGGTGGACGTTTGGTCGATTTAGTGGACAGCGAGTGGATTGCCGACGAGTTGCCTTACGACCACATCCAAGTGCCTTGCGATAAGCTCCCAGATCCCGAGGCGGACAACGGTGACTCACATCTGACGTTGAAAGAGCAGGAACAAAAATGGACTGACTTAGCGCTGTCTTCGCTTGCACCGGATTTGTCTGTTACTGAGCAAGTTAATTTCCCAGGTGTTTAGTGTGGGGCTGTTGGTAGTTACTGCACGTGGAGGGGGTACATTGATGCTCACACAATTTAGTACCGTTTTTACACAACTGATTTAAAGTAAAAACGGATATTCGAAAAGCGATTAACAATGAATAGACACCTACATTCCCCAACAATTTTAACCGAATTCGCCCGAACGTTTGAGGAAGAGCAAGAAACTATATTTTCTAAACTAGTGAATAGACTAACAAGTAATAGCAATCGACCGAGCAATGATTCATCACTGCAAGGGTCGGTGCTGCATGAAGAATCTGCAGGAGGAGACATTGACACGAACAGCAGAGATGGGCGAGGGACGCAATCGGATACACTGCAGGCCAGTACATCGGCCAATCGAAAGGCCTCCACAAGCAGCTCATATACCGATGCTGAGTCCACTACATTGTCACAATCGTCAGTTGGTGAACGGACCACTTCCAGCGTGCTCCGTCGTTTAAGCAGTCTCATTTCGCAGAAACCAAATGTAAATATTTTCGATTTTGTTTTATAACACACTACACGATGTCTGTATTAAATTATTAAATTATTATTACTTCCTGTTACAGACTAAAAGAAGCTACAAAAACACCGAACTGCAAAAGTTCTGGATGCCAGATTCTACGTCGATCGAGTGTTATGACTGCTCCGTTAAATTTACCACTTTCCGCCGCAAACACCACTGTCGTCTTTGCGGCCAAATCTTCTGCACCAAGTGCTGCAACCAGGTGGTGACTGGAAAGATTATCAATTGCTCCGAAGATTTGCGTGTCTGCAACTACTGCTCCAAGGTCGTCTTTGCGTACCTAAAATCATCAAACATTTCCCCCGATTTGAAACCGGATTTAAAAGCGCTGCAAGACGATCTAGCGCAAAAGCTTTCCACCTTGCAACCGCCTGGCATTGTTGGTCCAGATTCGAGCAACACTACCGCGACCTCCGGGGGAAGAAATCGAAGAAAAATTTCGGTCGGTTATCAGGAGGAACGGTTTGCGGCCAGTGCAGGATCGGGCATCTCTTCTGCCGATCGAAAATCCATTCTGCAGCAATCAAACTCGCTGAAAACGCTGTACGATGAAATGTGTCGTTCGCTGCCGCTGTACAATCGGGGACATGAGCTTATCGATTTTTTGTTCAGCCGACAAAAATCATCGAATAATATGCAAGCAATCGCGATACTGAATGCGATGATTGATGCGGGCTTTTTGATAGCGATCTATGAAACGAGAAACGAACCGGGCGCTGAAGAAGAAGTGAATCTAGCAAGGGAGAAAGTTTCCTCGGATCAAATGCATCAGCCGCAACTGCATCCTGGCAGCAGCGGTGGATCGGTAGAAGATGAGGAAGATAGCACTGTAACGACGATCGAATTCAGTGAGGATACGGTCTACAAGTTGGCTGTTCTGCAAGATCGTCAGGGTGGTCCGCCCGGTATAGGAGAAGGTGGTAGAGGAGAGGGGGCCTATCATTTGGAGCTGAATTTTAAATCGAGCTCAGTCTTAATGCGCTCCGGTAACGACGATCAATCGTCTATGGATAGTGAAGACGGTGCTGGTAGCGGAATAGGAGCCAGCACGACGCTGAGCAGCATCATCCTGAAAGATTCTGCGATGGACAGTTCGTACCTAATTTCGACTGGAGCCAAAGCGCTACTGAAAGCATTCTGTGAGCACGAGGAACTGCTCGTTAATCAATTGCTGCGAGCACAGAACCTAGACCCGTCGTGGAGTAAGACACTTATACCGATTGTAGCCCGGGTGGCAAACACGATGCGCCTTGACGAGGCCTATGGAACGGACGCAATGGACATTCGGAACTATGTGTACTTTAAAAAGGTGCCCGGTGGTGATCGTAGTGAATCACAGATACTGGGTGGCGTTGTATTTTCCAAAAACGTGGCCCACAAGGAGATGTCGCAGAAGGTGGACAAACCGAAAATATTGCTGCTACAGTGTGCGATAGCGTATCAGCGTGTGGAAGGCAAGTTTGTCAGCTTCGATACATTGATGCTACAGGAGCGTGATTACCTGCGGAATAAGGTCTCGAAAATCATAAGCCTCGGTCCAAATATTGTGCTGGTGCACAAGAACGTTGCCGGAATCGCACAGGATATGTTGCGAAATAATGGCATAACGTTAGTGCTTGACGTAAAGCTGTGCGTATTGGAGCGCATTGCGCGATTTCTCGATTGCGATATCATTAGCTGCATTGATTCTAATGTTGGGCAACCCAAGCTAGGCATTTGCGATCGATTCAGGATTCAGACATTTTACGATGATCAAGGTAGGGATGGTTTAGATTTAATTTTCGCAATTGGGTTGACATTTTATGTTAATTGATTCATCTATTTCAGGCTCTTCCAAAACACTGATGTGCCTGGAAAAGCAGCACAGTCCTAGAGGATGCTGTGTCCTTCTCCGTGGTGCCAAAAGAAGCGAACTGGCAAAAATTAAAAAGATTGCATCGCTTCTGCTTCTTGCGCGACACAATTGGCGCTTCGAGCTATCCTACCTTTGCGATGTATATGCGATGCCCCCGACACCACGAACAAGCATATTTGATTCAAAAGAATCTAGCCCGTCAGATCCTCCTCCACTGCTCACCCGGAAGTCTGTGGAAGAACCTTTAAATACAGCAAAAGAAAATCAGTCTTTGCTTACGCCTAAAACGGCACAGCTCGAACAAACCGCCAAACCCATTCGAGTGCCCACAGGAAATGCGACGAATCGGGAAAACGTTGGCGATTGGACAGATCCTCTGAGATCGGGAACCTTTGGCCCTTCGGAGGACGGAGCCGGGGCAGATGCCGATGAAGACGACACTTCGTTTGAGCTGGCAGCAGAAACACCGCACGATAATCGTTTTCGTTCTGCATTAAGCTCGACAATTCTATCCATCAGTCCGTTTGTGGCGTTTCCTTTGCCATACCTTGAAACGGACAGTGGCCGTAAGTGTGCCCTTCGATGTTACTTTCCCGATGAACTCTATTACTCGAAGCAGTGGAGTAGTGGAAGCACTCTAGGGGTGGTGGGAGATAAATTTTCCAGTACACTAACAGATAACTCTGCTGGAGCGGGTGCCAACGCTTCTGCGGATGAGGATGAAAAGCAACTTTTGCCTGTGCACCCGTTTGTGACGTATAAAATAACCAGCTCAGTGGAAAGCAAGGAGATGCAGACGATTCTCGCCAGTTTTCGTGCAAGTGGTGGACGTTATCCGAAAGTTCCCATGAGTAAGTTAGCTTATTAAATGGCTATATAATTTACTAGTATTCACTTACTTAAAATTGCTTGTTTTTCTGGTCATTTATGTAGTGAAAAAATCATCATCTCGTAAACGGCGCCTAACGACGATAGCGCAGCGATCCCTTGAAGAATTCGTGTATCGCGATGCATTGGACATTGAAAACCACCAACGTCTGCCCGTGCTGTTCTGCAGCTTCAACTACAATGAAAACGTTCCCTCGACCTTCTGTGCGCAACCGTCGTATTTGGATATGCAATTCTATGGGCAGAACGACATCATGCTTGGACTGTTCCTCGAGCACTATTGCTTCCGCAGTTCCTACATTTGCAAGTCGTGCAATCTGCCCATGATGGACCATGTTCGACGGTACGTCCACTCTGGCGGCTGTATTCAAGTGAAGCTGGTAGAGGATGTGACCAAAATGGACACAGGCACCATACTGATATCATCGCGATGCACTATCTGCAACGACTACTCCAAACCGGCACCGATGTCTCAGGACACGTGGTGCTATTCGTTCGCCAAATTTCTTGAGCTTCGCTTCCATGGACATGCGTACAAGAAGCGTAATTGCGAAGGAATCATGGAACAGTCGGATAGCGGCGAAACTGCTGCTGGAGATGGCATGGTGTGCCGACACTCGCTGCACCGTGACTTTGAGCAGAACTTTTCGTACAAAGGCATCGTGGCAAGCTTTCGCTATACAGCGATCGATGTGTGGGAGATCGTTTTACCGGCCATGTCCATCCCGCTGGTGATTCCGGCGTCCGGTGTCAGCCATCGGATGATAACCGATCAGCGCACGGAAGAGATGAAAACGCTGGCCATTATGGGGTACGATGTGTTTGTGAAAATTTTGGAGAAACTTGCAGAACTTTCCGTGGACACAGATACGTTTTCAAAGTTGAAGAAAAAAGCGAACCAGGATCAGGTCGCTTTTAAGCAGCGTATTGAAAAGGTACAGAAGCTGCTAACGGAGGACGTACTTTCGGTAGAGCTGATCGATGATGCTATCGTTACGCTAAAGCACACGCTGGCGGAAGCAATCGAAGAGTGGGAACCGAAGCTACACGATATAATAACGCAGACAAAGAGCGCTCAAGCTTCCAAACCAAGTTCGGCTGTAGACACTGGTAATAACCAAACTGCAGGAGCAGCAATCGACAGTGGCACAATCGTTACCGAAGAGTTGGATCTATCGCGATCCACCGATAATCCGGAGGCATTCGAATCTTCCAGTGACCCGATTGAAACGGAGCCAATTGAAAGTACTTCAACAGGTCTGGGAGGAAAACTGGAGACCGATGCGGTATCGGTTGATGCCGAGGAAGACAAGCAAGCGAGCAGTGGGAGCGAGGAAAAGCCACCGGCTTTGAGGGAAAGCATAAATGAGAAGAAAACGGTAAAAACGATTCTTAGTCAGCTGCTTTCCACGAACGATTATTCGCACATCCTAAGCTCTCCGCTCCCGCCACACGAACATCACTGTCTGAAGGCTGGCCTGTTTCCTATCGTCGTGAGCGATCAGGATTTGGGGTCTTGCATTGCTTACAGTTTGATGTCGCAGGAATATCGAAAAATGCTTGAGAGTATGCTTAGTGGCGGAAACGGTGGTGTCATTACGATAGGAGCAACCGAAAACAGTCCTAATATGAAGCGAAAATCCACTTCCGTTAGGTGGGTAGCAACTAGCTAAAATATAATTTTAAATCCGTTAAGTGCTACCATACAAATTGTTCTTTACCTGTTTTAGTTCGACAACAGATACGGACGACTCTCCTTCCGCTGTCAAAAGCGAGCAAGATAAAAAGCATAAAAATGCGGCACACAGCGAAATTCATTTTCAGGTAGGGAAGATTTAAAATGACTTTTTCCCAACACGCTTAATACATTTCTTTCCCAATCAGGATGCCAACTGCAACTTCATATGTCGGATCTACTTTGCGAAAGAGTTTGATTTGCTACGATGCCAGATTTTGAAACGCCCCGCAACGACAGGAACGACCCATCGGGGATCTGGAACGGTAGGAAGCGCAGGAAGCGTAACCAGCAACACCGGCACCGGCGGTGGTGGTAATGGAGGTAGCGTTCCTGCGCTGGACTCAAACGAAACGTCCCAGGAGGTAATGGAAACTGTACGGAAAATGTTTGCCCGATCACTTTGTAAAAGTGTTCGCTGGGAGGCACGCGGTGGAAAGAGCGGTTCGAAGTTTAGCAAAACCGTTGATGATCGGTTCGTTTTGAAAGAGATGTCCCGCACCGATTTGACAATCTTTGAAAACTTTGCACCGAACTATTTCGAGTACTTGCAGCGCTGCATGAAGCAGAAGCACATAACGCTGCTGGCAAAGATTTTCGGCGTTTTCAAAATCACCATCAAACGAAAGGAGTAAGTAATGCCGACGTGGATGCATTGAATTACCTTTTATACCTAATGTTTCTATTTTCAACGTCCCTGTAGCAATACGACAGTAGAAAGCGCTGTGCTGGTCATGGAGAACCTATTCTGTGGAAAGGATATTAAAGAAAAGTACGACCTGAAAGGATCGGATCGCAACCGTCTCGTGGATCCCAACCGACAAACTGGAACGGAGCGTGTGCTGATGGATGAAAACTTTATACAAAGTATGAGCACTGTTCGAAAGAAGCTGGCTTCTGCGGCTAAATTTAAACTAATATCTAATGTCGACATCATGATTTCTAGTGTCCTGGACGAATCCACTCTACATCTTGTCCCACAGTAAGACAGTATTGAAGGAGGCGATTACTCGCGACGCCGGATTTTTGGAGCGCAACGAAGTCATGGACTACTCGCTGCTGGTCGGATTGGAAAGTTCTGAGAAGAATCTCGTGATAGGAATAATCGGTAAGGGTTGCTTCCAGTTGTATAAAAATACCTTATTTACGTATGTTTCTCTTACATGACAGATTATATTCGAACGTACACGCTGGATAAGAAGTTTGAGTCGATGATTAAGCAATCGGGTTTGATGGGCGGCCATGGCAAGCTACCGACCGTGGTTTCTCCAAAGATGTACAAATCCCGATTCATTGTCGCGATGGAGAGGTAAGTGCTTTAGAATGTGTCTTTTATATTTGTTCGAGCTATCTTTACATCGTGTGTCATTCATTTCTTTTAAAGATACTTTTTATGTGTACCGGATCGTTGGGAAGGATTGTCCAAAAAATAAAACCAGGATCATGCAGTTGTAATCAAACTGTTGTAGTTGATCTATCCCTTATTCCATCCGAAGAAATTGTTTCTTATGGCAGAGTCTTTACGTTGCGAGCTTCAAAAACTTTTTTGTTTGTTGTTTAATTTTGGATTTTCAATGCATAGTTCATAATGATATAGATGTGTCCTCGGTAAGAATTCTTTCCGTAAATAGAAGTAAGGCGTATTCGCAAAAGGAAGATTCTATTTTATCTAATTTGAATAAGAGGTTTCAAACAACAGATCAATCGTCAACGTAAAGTCGTCCAACATGATTGGATACCATTTAAGTTGAAAATAAGTTCGACTGGCTTGCCAAACCAACAGAATGTTCATTTGTTTGTAATCCACGGATACGGATACATCCATTCATTTACACATAGACACCCATAGACGCAATGTTTAGTAGAAATGTGAGTCATAGATCGTGGCAGGTTCGGCCCAACGGGTAGATCGCTGCTTTGCCGGAGCGTTCAGCACGACGAACGATTGCGTTCCCGTTTTTATCTTTTCGCCTGCCTTCTTGTGCGCATTGTGCGCCGGAGGCTGGTAGGTAGCCGCCTTCCGGTAGGCAGCATTCGCCTCCACTATCTTCGAGCGGTTGCGCACACTGTGGTCACCTTTCCGGTGCAAATCCTTGTAGAAGATGATCGGTTCATTTTCGCGCTGTATGGCAATGATGGGCGATTTGGCGCGACGACCATGCTTCGCCATCCGCACGGGCAGTTGGACAGGGCTGGCGGCTCTTGCCCCAATGCGGGCAGCCGCACCGCCACCGTCGTGTGTGGTGGTGCTGGTGGACGAATGGTTTCCGCCTGCATTTTCCATGTGCACCACCGGCAGTGGTTGCGTTGGGTCGGAGGTAAGCTTGCCGTCTTGCAGTATCTTCTGTGCCAGCAGGCTGCCACGCTCTTTCGGTGGAGATCGTTTCTTGATCATTAGCTCACGCTGCGCCTTACGGTACTCGGGCTGCGCCACGAAGTTGTCTATCACGTCCGGCTTCGAACCGTTGGCGGGTGCGGCATGAACGTTGTATTTGATGGGCGATGGCGTACCACGGTGCAGGCGCCGTTGGGGCGGTTTCTCATACACATCCTCCAGGTTGATGCTGCACACCGGTTTCTTTACCAGCGGTCGCGTCCGAGGATAGTCAACATACGAGCAGCTGAATGAAACGACATAAAAACACTTTGAAACATCGGTCCCCCATTTAACCAATCCCAATCACTCACCGATACATCGGCGTATAATCCATGTCGCCCTGCATCGCCAGAAAGTTGTCCTTCGGTTTGGCCTTCTCCGGTTTGCACGTGATGTGCGGGTTGCGAAAACTGTGGCTGTACTCCGGCTCGCGCCCCAGAAAGTCGCCCTTGAGCGACAGATTGTCCTTGCGCACTACGCACTGCGAGCGCCACTGATCGCTGGCCCCGCCCGTCGGTAGCTCCCGGTAGCTTTCCTTATACTCCGGCCGAAACTCGATCGTACCGTGCAGGCTGAGATTATCAAACTTCCGGATCGGTGCGCTCTTGGTGAAATGGTCGTAGTACTTGTAACACTCCTTGTACTCGGACGGTGCCTCCCGAAAGTTGCCGGTAAAGGCAATGTTGTTCAGCTGCGGGGTCGAGCGCGACTTGTCGCCCGCCAGCGGCAGCCCAAACTGACTCTTGTACTCCGGCTCGAACGTGGCCTCGCCGGTCAGTCTTAGATTGCTGCGCGTCAGCTGCTTCTTGTTGTGCAGCTTCGAGTCCGATGCGCTCAAATCCTCGCGCTTTTCCTTCTCCTGCTTGCGTTTGTTGAGATTGCGGTAGCGATGGTCCATGCCGGGGGGCAGAAAGTCGTACGGTAGGAAGGATGATTTGTACTCGGAAGACGCGTTGGCAAGTCCGGTACACCGGGTGCCACCATCTGGCAGCTTGAACGTTTCCTCCGGCCGTACGGCAGGTGGTCTCGATCTATGCAGGCACAGAAAAAGGGGACTTGTTAGTGGCAACTCAACATGATCATGCTGTGTGGCTGAAAGGGATCATACTTCACGATCGTGTCCTGCGAGTAGCTGACAAACTTGGAGTGGTTCTCCGACAGACCCTTCATGGTGCCCGGTTCTATGTGCAGCGAGGTGCTACGTCTCAACGGCACGGCTCGTTCGTAGACCGCTCGACGCTGGAACCGGTCGGCGTATTCGGTTGCTTTCGCCTCGACCGCCGACGGCAACGACGGTTCCGACTTGTTGTACAGCGAAAAGTTACTGCCGAGATGTTCTGTCGTAGAATTAAAGTTAGTTTAAGGTAAGGTGTCTGCGGGGCTTATCAAATATTTAGGTACGTACTGGCGTGATCTTGTGAGAACTTTCGTTTCCGGTAACAGTTTAGCTCGTCTACCGTAATGTACTCGTGCGGGTGCACTGAGAACCGTTCCTGTGTGTACCACCAGCTGCCAGTTCCTAGAGGGTGTGAAATTTTTAATCTATCTAATTCTATTCTGTTTGCTACATTAATTCAATTTTTGTACCAATTAAGATTAATACTCACTATGTCTTAATCGAGGTATTTCTGGCTCCGACACGAACACATTCCAGTCCAGCAAGTCGCGACTGTTGGACCTGTAAACGAAGGAGAAAAAAAGCGTAAAGAAAATTGCTGTACAACTAACCTTCACCAAATGATGCCATTTCGTCGCAAATCAAAGCTAATTGCACTACGATTTCGGTTCACATTCCGTGTTTACCTTGCTTATCTTTAGATTAACTCTCGCCGTAGGTTGTCCTTGTAAAACTTTCCCAAGAAAAACAAAACTATGCGCTCAGTCTGATAACATATCGATACATAACAAGCGCACGATATGCGTTTTGGTTTGGAAAAACGGAAACGTACCGCAAACAAATAATCAACGGTTGCGTTCCTGTGCATTGATCCAAATAAACCAATGGCCCAGGGATCGCTAAGCAACAGTCGGCCAATATTTACTACACCCTGCACCGTTGGCAAGGACAGTAGAGAGTGTTTTAGGGTGTGGAGCAAGAGTGGGAGTAAATGGAGGGGCAGCGATGCTAAGCCGCATTTTCGTTTCATGTCATTTTTGATACACACTGACAAAGAAATTATTGAAACTTAACCTACTTTTGGTCTCGGATCGTGCGTTTCAATTACCCATGAAGCCAAAATTATTCAGACTTTTAAAGAAATTCAATTAGTTTTAGTAATTTAGAGGATGATTTGCAAGGAAGGATGGTTGTGCGAGAGGTTGTTTTCCATGCAATCCCATGAATTGAATTAAAGAGAGAGCAGTTAAGACATGTCGCTCGACATCACGAACAAACACTTTGGCTAAAACTAATTTTCAGAGCATTCCTGCCCGGTTTATAAAATATTCTTCTGTTGTATTAAAATAAGCATCTTTTTTTGCATGGCCTATGATGTAAAAAGTGAACTGTTATACAAGCACACAGTTATACTGTTATCAATTGCCAATCGAGACAAGAAGCTAACTCCATACTTGTTTTTGATGATTCTTTCAAGTACTACTTAATGTGTTTTTGGTAACAACTCGATATGTCTTCATTCGTACTATTCAGTCTAAATATACAGTAGTATATTTTTCAGCATGATGAATTGTTCGTAACGTGTAAAATCCAACTGAAATTGGAGAGTTACGTGTTTTGAGGGAGTTAACTGTGTTTGTTATTGTAAGCAATTAAGCTTCTGAAAAGCTGTTGAGCTTCTGACAAACACGAATACATTATCCTCTTCTTACTGGAGTCTCTCCAGTTTAGAATACTTTCTAGCCCACGCAGCATTTCTTCTATTTTGTTGAAGATGAGCTTTGTTTAGCCTTACGAAACCACCTTTGCATGAAGATAACCATCTAATTCTATAGAAGCTCACACTTGGTGGATAGGCATTACCTTTTCATGCATTGAATGTGTGAACCATGGTATCTGTGATTTACTGAACTACTACACTATTATTATCTCTAACGTGCTCTGTATCAAGAGATCAACCATACTAAAATATAGCAATCAATACCACAATACCACCTGCCCGTATGTATAGATATTCTACTTTTAACGGCTCGCTGCTCGTAAATCGTTTGTTTTTGAGCTCTTGTAACATCACTATGTAGTTACATATAGATAAAAAGCATTAAAAAATAAAACGTGCTTAGTTTATTTTTGAAGAATAAATAAATTTTATTTTATCTCTCATGACGTTCTTACAAAATCTTGAAATTTAGTTAGAACATACAACATAACAACTTTATTCAAAAGATTGTACTGAAACAGTGTTCAATTAATGCTACGAAAGGATTTTTTTAATTTGTTTAAGAGATTCCGGATAAATTATTCGATGGAAGTCTGTTAAATATTGAAAATATCGGAATGCTACATATATTAGCTATAGTTAAAAACGGTTGTAGACAGGTTATTTTTTTTTATTCAGTAGTAACGGCCAGGCCGTATTGCTTAAGACAGGTTAATTTATAAACAAGCTTAAATATATGCTTAATTAACCCAAAATTACGTTTACGTACTATACGTTTTAAAATCGTTTTTTTTTAAATCCTAAAATAATAACAATTCATTGCCATTCTTCGATAATTTTATACACACATTCGGAGAATAAAGAAAAACATTTAGATGAACTCAAACCCCTGTAGTAGATTAACTTTACATCATAACTGAAAATTCTTCTAAACAATACAAGACTTCACTTATTTATCATTTGAGGCGTTATAAACGCACCGGAGAAATCCTTTCTAACGCCTATTGAATATATGTTTCTATAAATTCTCAACGAGAAAAACACTACAAAGGAAGCGACTCCGCTTCAATGCTCGTTACTTTCTATTAGTTTCGTAAAAGTGTCGTAAGCAAAATCGAAATCTTAAACAATTTTAATTTTTACGCAAACATGTTAGACCTACAAATTGTACGTGAAAGGCAATGCAACAACCCAACACAAATAGAAAAAATTGTAACATTGTTACATGCGACATATTTTTTATAGAAGCTTTTTGTCTTTTTTTCCATTCCATTCCATTTGGCGTTACAATGTAATTCAAAAAAGGTGCAACCTTTATACATTCTCTTGCACACTAACAACGACAAAAAAAACAACATTTTACTGCTGTTTGATCGATTTGGCATTACTCTCCACTTCCGTTTCCATTCATCTTCACCACACACTGCACCACAAACGCACACGACGGCAGGAGACGTTAGAGGGGGAGGCCAATTAGGAAGTGGAAATGTTACTTACACGATTGACCCACTTTGCCCGGGCGAAAGCGAAAAGCTTGCAAAAATTGCACCGTCAATTTAGAGTGTCCTTCGTTCTTTTTGGCGCGCTGCGGCTACAGTTTGCTGCGGCTGCCCGCCACTTACCAACGGCAGTTTAATTAAATCGTTGCAGGAAATGGATGCTTTGGACAACGGTTTACACCTGGTGGCCTACAGATGGTGAGAGTAAAATAAACTGGCTCCTTACCTTGTCGCAAGTCCTCCATGCTGGCGATGCTTGAGGCGTACCATGGTGAGAGTTTTGGAAGGCGGGTTGGTTTTAGCACGAACAACAGCTCAATTTCATACTTCTGATAAGACAGATTAGACTCGGTGGACGCAGACGGAAGGGTGAGGCACAGCAAGACACGAACCCCCTCTCGTTTAATTCACATTTCTATTTCCATCCACTGGCCTCTGACATTTGCCACCATCAGCGAGCGGTAGCACGCTATTATTGGACGAATTGTTAAAATATGCATCACATAATCTCGCTCACATGACAAGCTCGTTTCATTTCGTACTTCAAACATTTTTACGACCGTAAGAAACGATCGACATTTCTCACGCGCTCGCGCCTATTAGGTTTCGATTTATCACCCGATAGTGCATCGATTAAAATACTGCTCCTTCCTGTAGCACATCGCTGGCCGCTCGATTATACGTTATAAGCGTAAATTTCCCTGCATAAAATACCATTCCTCTGTAGGATAAGGCTAACCCGGTCGTAGGTTGTACGGTTTGATGGAGCAGTCGCCAGTCGTTTCCTTCGTTTATTGCTACAAAACGACAGTGCCACCGGGCGTTCGTTTATCACTTCATTCTTACACTGGCCGACAAGGCTGACACGACATAACGCGCGAAGGTTTCCACTGCACGACCGACCATTTGCTCACGCAGTCCTCCGACCTGCCCAGCAGTCGGTCCCGGTATGGGGCACATCCGTCGCGTTGGCCTGCTCGGGCGGTACTAAATCTGGACCTTCGCTCAGCTCCAAGCCGACGATTCGTATGGGTGGACGCTAAAAATAAATTAAACAGACCTCACCGCACTTCTTGGACGACTCTTCCTTTTAGCGCGTGAGTTCCAGCAGGAGGCGCGTCCTGCAACTGCCGGTGTAAGCCGTTGGAGAGGAAGGAAAAGTCACGCCTTGACCCTACCATCTCAAGGCAATCGGCTAACGGTGGTCCAAACGACGGTGAACTAATCGTTATTATTTTCCGTAGCCCTTACAGAACTCACCCAACGGGATTCGGAGTGGGAGTGCTGTAAAGGAATTCCTTCATACGTTGTGTAAGCGACCGGGCTGTTTGTAAAACAAACTCTGCTACAGCTTGGACGTCAGGTCCAATGAGTAAAGTTTGAAAGTCCACTGGTGCATTCCCGTCGCTGCACTCACATGAAAGGAAATGGCTCAAAGTCATAACTTTAGCACCTGATTCGGATCTACTACTGCTGGGTTTTTTTTTGTACACCGCCTGTGTCCCTCAGGGCCACATCTCTGACCTGGCGAATTATCGACGAAAGACCCATTCGGCAAACATCGTTTCCTTCGGGCGCGCAAACAAGTACACCCTCCGTGAACCATTCCGAAACGAGACGAACAGGCTGCCCACGAACAGCTCCCTGCTGGACGTTACAGAACGGATACGGTTTGGGTAGTGGATTGGTAGTAATAATGTAGCGTTCGTGTAAAACCAGTTCAAGGCTGTCAAGCAACAGTTCGTTGGTCCTGGTACCGGCTATTCCGGTCAGTCCTTCTCTGCCACGGAAGGTCCCTAAGCCAGGCCTCGCTAGGGGTTTGAGAATTTAGACTGCTAATGGTCTGCTTTCGCCTGGCCGGGAAGGGTGGGAAAGTGTACATTTGAAAACATGGGCGTTGGCGTCCGTGGCGGCCATTCGGCGTTGTGATGGAGCAACCATATTAGCGACCGGTCACGGTCATATGGTGTGGGCGCTGGAATAGTA
Source organism: Anopheles epiroticus (assembly GCA_000349105.1). Lineage (NCBI taxonomy): Eukaryota > Metazoa > Arthropoda > Insecta > Diptera > Culicidae > Anopheles > Anopheles epiroticus. The sequence continues at coordinate 313,831 of KB671654.1, forward strand.
CCACGTGGCAATCTGTAAAATAATCTATTTAAGTGATTCGCCCTTTTTTTGGGCGGTACTAAGGCCAACTCATTACTACTCCGTTACCTACAGATAGCCTCGTCTCGGTGCTGGAGTACTCCCTCGTAGCACTACTTCCCTTGCAGAAGTGTCCACCTAACGATTGCTTTTTACGATCCTCAATTAGCGTACCGTTTTGGTAATTAATTAGTGCGGAAGCAATGATGGATGAGTGTTTAATCGGGAGCCTCATTTAATTACATTCATTGGGATATTGGGTGCTGTAAAAGGGGGGGGGCGGTGTTGACTACATGTTTTCGAGATTTTGTTACAGTTGTTACCACAACGCTGTTACACAATGGTTGTAAAACCGAAAAGGAAAAAAAAACGTTACGTTCCGGAATGTAATGGCGGTGCAATCGGGGAAACAGTTTGTGCGAACATGAAACGAAGCTTCCTTTACGCGCCCAATCTGCGTCCGGTGGCAAAAAGGGGTGTTAATTTCACATGTTACCTTGCTAAAATCCTTGAACATTTTGTCCATTGCCGGGGCATCACGTTCGTTCGTGCTTGGGGTACGGCAGCAATGGGTTCCTTCCGTCGGGAAGTATAAAAGGGGGTGAAATAAATTCTGCTCAAACTGTTTCCCTTTTTTTTTTGTTTGCATCAAAACCAGAGGAGGCAGTAAAACAACAAAGCTCACTCGTGAGGAATGTGTTTGTCACGCACTGGTGAAACAATTTTCCGATTAGTGAAACACACTTTTCATCTGGCCTTGTCCTGCTGATCTGATTGATTGTTTGTCTCGATATTTGCATGAGAAATAAGCTTGTTACATTTTTGTTTGTTTCACTGACAGCTTTATTGTTTGTTTAAAATGTTGTTTGATGTTATGTTGGATTGCGCCCTACACTGGATTATCCTGAGTTATGACAAGCGATACCTCCAAGGGACCAAAACAGGCACCAGCTTACCTGCAAAAACACCGTAGAACGCCTTGGTTGGTTGGTTGGTTGAAATGTTTACAAAGGTTTTGGACCTCTTGGGTCGCTTTCGCCTCTTAGGAGAGCGCCTTAAGGTGTCTTAGTACCGCTACCCGCCAGGGTCAGTAAAATGATGTTAAGACTGGATGTCTTGGGGATTGGGAATACAATCCGCTGTCTAGAGGTTTCCTACACTGTTGGACACTGTGTTGGACTTGTTGATGAAATAAAACTAATAAATTAACAAAAGATTAAGGGCAATAAAATGTGAATTTACTTGGTGCCTTGACTGTCAGGGATTGCCCGGTGGTCGAGCCCCTGTAGTCGCTGAGTCCCGACGGGATTTCAGATCCTATACGGTTTGTGTCCCCTTAAAATTTTGTAATAGGCACACCAACAGTCACATTTGCTAAGCACTGACTTCAAAAGGCTTTGACTAACAATAATTGGTTCGCGCTCTTCTGATGCCAGTGTTTTTCAAGGAAGTTTTCAATGTTTATTATTGTATATCTTTTCCATTAATAAAAATGTTTTACACTATACAATCTTTTGATGATTGTGTCGATCTCCACAAAAGATCCTAAATGCTTTCCTTAATTTCGTTGATCGTGTGCTAGTAAATCGTGTTTCTGCTGTTAGTTATCTAGGGATCTTAAGAAACGATTATGGTCTTACAATATTACACCTCTTTGGACTCATTATGTGTGGAGTCTGGTTGACCCTCGAGCTTACCAATGCGAGCTGGTCAAGATTTTATCCTTGATCAGATCAGTTCTCGGGTGTTTAGTATTATTTTACTAATTATTTACCATCTATTCTGAATTTAACGATTCTTTTATCAAATCCGTCCAAAGCGTTCTCTTTTTTTATAATTGTACTTAACGCGAAACTCATAATGCACGTTTGGAGTGTAAAATGTACTTGGACTAAGGAGGAAAGCAGACTATCTTTAGTCCACTAGGATTAATCGATCTTGCTGATGTTTTTCGGTGTTTAAATCCGTAAAAAAAATGCATGACTCAATTTAAACGAAAACTGCTCAATGAAACTGCTACTGCGTACAGCTAAACGAAAGACATTTATTTCATTTTCTCTTCGGTTATTGTGATTGCGCTGTATTTTGCTTACACGAAACAATGCTTGTGCTCACTCCTTGATACTCAGAAAACATTCATCAAGATTACAAAAGACACTTACGTAAACGTAGCAACAGTTCGCTCTAAAGTTTATACATTTATTTACCATCAATACATTGACTCTTGCTTAGCAAAAAAGCAAGCAGCAACAAAAATGCCTTTAACGTCGCCGGTCCTGATTGCGCCGGTAGGATCGAGGAGATCGCGATCGGGAACGTGACCGCGAGCGTGAGTAGGACCGCGACCTGGACCGGCCATGACGACGGGACGCACTGGATCGGCGCTTTGAATCGGATCGCCCGTGACTAGTCGATGAGGCAGTCGATTTTGATGAAGATCGTTGATCACTCGAGCGCCGTCTGCGATCCGGACTGCACGATCTGGAGCGGGAAATTGATCGTGAGCGACGGTGATGGTGAGGAGCAGCAGAAGCAGCAGCAGCAGCAGCTAGCTTGTTGTGATTGTTGGTGTTTGAAATCTTCGGGGCTGGTTTGGGAGCAGAAACGTCCTCATCCGATCCCCACAGATCGTACTTGGAAAGGTCCTCGTCGCCTTCCTCTTCGTCATCGTCGTCCTCCTCTTCTTCGTCATCGTCCTCGTTGCCCTCATCAGCCGAGTCGTCATCGTGTTGTCTGCGTTTCGGTTGCTCTTTTCGAGCGTTGGGTCTCTGGTTTGCTTCGTCTTCGGAATCGGTGCTTCTTCGTCGTTGTGCGGAACGGCTGCTGGAATCCTTCTGTTGCTTTCCCTTGGGCTTCTTTCGGCGACCGAACTCATCGTATTCGTCGTCGGATTCCACACGATCTTTGTATTCGACGACGCCACGATCATTATAGCCTCCTCCGTATCCTGTGAGGCGGTAAGATAGAACAATCATTACATTTAGAAAACATAATCCAACGCCTTCCCAAACTACCTACCCGTCCGTTCTTCCACGTCGCAGAACCGAGGGGCGCTGCAGATGTTGCACGTGTGCCGTCGAGCCCAGTTCACGTTGGCGCACTTATTGCACTGCCAGTCTTCTGCGCTGAACAATCCGCGCGATTTCTCAGCCGCCGCCTTGCCGATCTCGGTGCCGACTTTCTTTTTACCACCGGCGCTACTGCTACCGCCACCATCCGAGTCGCTGGCCGTGGACCCATTTTTGGACGTGCCGCTGTTGGGACGCTCCTTGCCGCAACGATTACACTGGTTTCTCCGGGCGAAATTTAGATTCTTACAACTACAATCGCCACACCACAGGTTTGGCACCGCAAGCCACCATCATTCGCCAGCGGAAGGATGCATTGGAGGAAGCCAAAAACGTTAGATCCACAAAATAGTCTTCAAATGAGCTTGAATAATATATAGCCAGCAGATGGATGGAGAGGGTTTTGCTTACTCGGGCTCCGGACAAGTCCAATCGCCATTCTTATTACTGGATGGCCGCTTTCCATCGGATTCCGACTTGGTGGTGAATCCGGCACTGCTCATGATTTCATTTACCTTTCCACACACTGCCACCCGTGGGAAAAGGATGCACGTACACGCGGTTTACCGTTCTCAGATGTCTCGTCGCTGTAGGAACTGTTACGGGATAGTGAAAATGCTAAATGAGCCACACTTTTTCGTCGCAATTTGTCAATTGTTTACGATATTTTCATCAGTACTTTGGTAAAAAAACGCGAGCCTCACGATTTTTCTTTTCTGGGTGTCAAACACTGTCAACAACACACCGACGCCGAAATGTCAAACAGGACAATTCCAGGGGTGTAGAACCTCTTAAATCGGTCCTCAAAATATGACGGGAATTATAATTTATAATAGTTTATATTTCTTTTTGTATAATAAAGAACATTTTTATTCAAGCTGCTCAAAACTTTGAACAATTTTTTATGCCATAAAATGCATATAGATTTTCTTTTTATCCCTTTCACGAGTTTGTATTAAAAATCAGTACGTTATGTACATGTTCTTCTTGGTTGCCGTGCCCTGACCCGAGCATAACTGGTATAAAAAGTTTGAACTAAAATTATACGAGTTCAAAATATGTAACTGGCATCGTTTCTTCGCATGATTACATATATCTATTCTTGAAAAGGTGAAAAATTGGCATTCATATGTCTTTAACAATAAAACAACACGTACATTTCCCTGTGATAAGCATCTTTTAATGTACAGAGCGATTATCCTTATGTCCTTATGATTTGTTTTAACATAGAAACAAATCGAGCTTGAGATTCATGTCAAACAAATAATAATATCGTAACTTTATACCGCAGCAAAACAAAAACTAATTAGCTTTTGTGTTTCGTAGTAACGGTCAAACTAATCAGCTTTTAACTGAATTAGAAGCTACTGTATCTTAATATTGTCTGAGGAAAAACAAAGAAATTAATAAATCAAATAAGTAAAAATTAAACTCAAACAATAAAAACTTTGAAAAAATATTTTTTTTATGGAGTTCGTGAAGAAAACGTATTTAAAATTATTTCAAGAACGGGGTTTAATCATGTAAGTAAACAGATAACGAAATTCTAAATTAACACGCTTCTGAACATCAAAACATGATGATTAGAGATTTTATGGAGAGACGAATGTATGATTGAGCTGCTGGTAGATTTACCTCCCTAATCAGGTATCCTCCTATTACTGGAACCACTGGTAGATTTTTTTTGGCCTCACAAGACTGGGATTCCCGTAAGTCCGTATGTGTATGCTCTAAAACAATGTTACGAAGCACTTTTTGGCCGTATTTGCTCCGTCAATTTTATTTGTTTATAATGTTGTTATTAGTAAGTTTATATTTTATTGTTTAATTTGCTTATTTCAATGGTTTAAAGCTGTTATATTTAATCTTGATGGGGATGGGTACATTCAGTCACAGAAGGAGCCAAAGCACATTAGTGCTCTGCTTAGACCCCACAGGGGTTGCTGTACCACCGAAGAAGAAAGAGATTCTCTAATTCTCTGCTGAAGATTGTATTATCATACGTCTACAGACACATTTTACATTGTTTTTATTCTGTAGTGACGGCCTGGTCGTATTGTGAACATTTTACATTGTACATGTTTTACAAATATTTTAATGCACTGCTTATTCGTCAAAAGACACTGTAAGTAGTAAAAGTAAAGGAATGATCGTTACGTGACGGCTCGGTGTTCTAATTGGTAGCGGCGTATGCCTGTGTAATACGATCAGGCCCTACGTTGTATCGAACCCCACCGCTGCCACTCTCCGTACGCAGGATTAACAATTTGGCTATGGATGGATGGGGTACACTAAGTTACAGTAAAAACCAAAGCATTAGTGCTTGGATAGGCCTTGATTATACAAGGGTTGTTGTGCCACCCAAGAAAGAAATCTGTGAAGGTAAAACAATGAATAAAAGCATGTATAAATATATCTTGCTGAATTCTATGTTAAATATAAAAGATAGAAGCAATGGACGTCTATAGGACGTTTTCATTGTTTAAGAGATAACTGTCATCCAAACTTCAATACAAATACAAGACTTCGAATTACCTACCTAATGTCTCGAAAAAATGAATTTATGACAAATGTATTATTTGCGTTTCAATCAACGTATAATCAAAACTGATAATAAAGAAAAGTTAGTCCAATCACCCAAGTAAGAAGTGGATTTGTTTTTATTTGGTAGAGACGGCCAGGCCGTATTGCTAAGTAAGAAATTAATCATTCAAATGAATTTCACTTTGGTATATCATTAAAAATCCCTTCCTAATTATATTGTTTCCAATCATTTCCTCGTGAGAGTACTACACATTCAAATTTGCCATGCGATCATTTAACATACACATTCATGTGGCCATCTTCATCCTAGATTGGTAGCACACCGCTTAGAAGATCGGTACAATGATTATGAAATTTGCGCTGCCACAATAAAGTTTTACCGTTATTGGCTTCCTATACATACTGCCAACGACAAACGCCAGCGAATTGTACCCCCTCGCCAGCAACAAGCAACTGGTTAGCAAACTGCTATCCGTATCCCTTACTTATTATGATCTACCACCCAGTCCCAATCCCTTCTTTTCGCTTCAAAGCTCAACCCATACGAAAAGAGCGTGAAAGCACTGAGCAGTGAACTCCCAGCCGCACCGGTTCGTGAGCACACCAGCAACTGGGAAGCGATAATTGGTGGTGATTTTTCTCAACCATTAATAACAATCAACCTCATCCCCATCGTGCGTCTCGCTGGCGTGTTGAGGCACTCTGTTGCTGTACCGAAAATAAGCTCTAAGCGAGAGATGAGCAAAGACAAGGGAGAGCGCAGAGGAAGCAAAAGTGTCAACGAATTAGATGGGTATCGATGGCACGAGTTCTTATCGCTGGATGTCTTGCGGCGGTAAGCGCTCGTCTCATGTGCACGTCCCGGCAGCGATGAAGCCACACCGATCCTTAATGCTCGGGGCGGCGTCCACACATACAGACGGGGCGAATTAGCAGCATACATAGGGGCTCAGGGGTGTGCATGTATTGCCATGTGGTCGCCTTGCCTGCATGTATAAGGGTAGGCGCACAAACAAAACGATGAAGCCGAGGACGATCCGTCTCCGTTCGGCTCTGACGGACGGCACCAAATGAACTATTTGCACCAGGCAGCCAAGCCGAAGGGGGCACACGGTGGCAGATATTTGCAGTGCACGGCACGGTACGAGAAAATCTATTTGCTCACCCGTCAGCCTCGGCCGCCAGCAGATACTTTTAATCTATAGTGCATAATGCTTGGCAAATATAGTTAGCCGCGCTCGTCGCGCGTTTGCTTCCCTTTTCTTTCTGCCCCTGTCGCTTCATTATCAACGGCCGTATTCCAGCCTATTTCCCTATTCCCTCCCATTCCCCCCCTCAGGAAAAGGTTTCACCATCCAGGGCTGCTCTCGAGTGCGCCTTTAATCCCCCCCCCTTCTTGCTGTGAGGTCTGGAAAGGGTGATTCAAACGTTTTCCCTTATCATTCGCATTTTCCGCATTGCTATGAAACACGTCCCGAGGTCCGGCTTGCGTTTCGTGTGCGTGTGTGTGTGTGGGTGTGTTTGCCTTTGGGCCAAATTCACGCAGCAATCTTTTCACCCGCTTGAGCAACGAGTCCGGCCCCGAGTCGACAAATGCCTCTACTTCTGCACGAGTCGAAGGTTGCTCTTGAGTGGGAAGTTTTGTTTGGAAAGCTTAGCCCATTTTGGGATGTGACCGTGCCAAGTGGGTTGCTGAAGCTGGCAAACAGAAACAGAGACACAGAGAGAGTGTGTGTGTGAGAGAGAGAGCGAGAGTGAGAAGCGTATTCAAAAGCGGACCCAGTCCGGCAAAGCTATCTATCGCCCCCACATACGGAGGATGTGTGAAGTTCTGATCTTCCTTCTTCTCCAGCCGCTGCCCAGCTGCTTCCTCCCGGGAATCGGACACACACACACGGAGCGTACAGGATAAATGGATACATAATGTCGACATCTTGATGGTCTGGCGCATGCAGACACACCGGAGGAGGGGCCGGGTGGAACGGGGTTTGATCCTTCCCACTGGCTGCTGGGTCGTGCTCGGTCCGAACATTCATCTCCAAATCTCCCGCCATTTCCAAATCATCGTCCAGCAGCCCGTCCCGTGCGTACGTACCGCATCAGCAGGGCCTTAACTCAATCGAATCGTGCGTTGTGCGGTGTGTACATACGCGGCAGGACAGGGAGGAGGCCAACCGATCTGTACATAACGCCGCAAACAAGGGGAGGCAATCCTCACAATTTCTATCCGAGTCAATAATGCAAGGTAACGAAATTTGGAATATCTTACCGCACGTTCGTTTGTTGTTTTTTTTTTTTCGGATAAAAAATGCTCACACTTTTTTTTCTTTTGTACGCCTCAAGGTGTTTTATTTTTTAGTTTGTATTCATTTTAAACGTGTGATGGGAGCTATGCTTGCTCCTTTATTTATGTTGAGTTACTCGTTTTGGATTATTGTTTTGTATCATTTACATCATTTTACATATTTTTTCGGTTTTTTATTTTATAATTATTTTCACACACTTTTATATAAGAGTTTAATTTGAAATTATTTTTTAATTTTTGTTTTCAAATTTGTTCTCACTTCCTTAACATGAGCGTGGGCAAGCAAAGGCTAAAAATAAACAAACCAATGATCATCCAAGGGTTCGCACGGCCAAAAAGATACAACACTTCACCAAATTGCAAACAACCCTGCTAAGCAGCGCCAATCGCAGGTTCCGCATCTTATCCATCTTATGAAACTTTACCAACCCGAATTCCCGATAAACGCTTTCCCCGCTTGTACATAAGCGAACGCATGACAAGGAGAGAGAGAGAGAGCGAGCTTGCACATCGGCGGCTTCCGTCCATCCTGTTTTCCCGTCCGGCAGTCCATGTGTGTGCCAGTATGTGTGGGTGTGAACGGAGAAAGCGAAGAGAAGGGGATGCAAGGGAAGGAAGGAAAGCAGAGAGTATCATCATATTATCATCCCACACCCTGCTCCCCCTGTGCCCTCCCCCTCGCCTTCCCACATTCATTCTTTTCACCTCGACAAATGTGTAACATTCTAACAATTTTATCTCTCCGTGTGTGTTTCTGGTTCAATTTCACCAACCGGCGGCCAGGAGAACGGATCTCTTTCACAACATCTCTATCTCTCGCAGCCCGCCGCCTCACACATGTGTGCCATATTTGTGTGGGATGGATGGCGGGAAGGGGGGGGGGGGAAGAGGTACATCCTAGGCGAGAGATGCCTTCACGGTGGATGGAGTGGCGACGGGGAAAGGGAGGCAGAGACGGTGGGAGTGAGTGGGTGATAATCGTCTAGTAGCGATCGTTCGTATGTAGTAGCAGGCGACGAGCGGCAAATACGAGAAAGGCGAACGAATCACCGAATACTACCGGTGAAACGTATCGTCAGCGGCGTCGTCATCGTCATCATCGGCTCCACAGCATCAACGGTGGTCATTGATTTCATTGGTTTTCATTGGTATCAGCCACACGTGTGTGCACACATACAGTGAAGGATGGAAAAAGGGAATCCACTGCGCTTACTTCAATTTTTAATGCAGGAACATTACGACAGTTTAATTTTATATAATTGTACAATTTGCCAGACAGCAATACGGCCTGGCCGTCTCTACTGAATAAAAAAAAAAAACAATTTGCCAGACATTCGATCTGGCCTCACTCAATAACTCTCTCACAGCATTGGCATAAACATTGTGACATAAATAAAAAAAACGACGAAAATAAATTCTCTGTGGGTGATTTTTTGCTACAAAAAAAAACGAAAAAAAAATTTACTCCTTGCGTAATGCTTGAAATAATGCTAATATCGATATGCTTGTATGGAAGAAAAACAAGGTAGTGATGGTTAAAATTTACTTTTTTTTTACGTTCAATGCAAACGACGTATATGAGAAGCCAACTGCTTAAGTAATATTGTAAATCTTTTTCATGCACTTACTGTAGAGGCTTGAGGAAAGTACTCTACTGCGGGATGAAAACCAATGTTGGACATGTGATTCAAAACATTTTTCTGTTAGAAATTGAGATTAAAATTTAGTACTTAATGTGTTTAAGTAGTAAATGTGTTACTTTGATTTTACTACAAGCTGTCTTTAGCACATTTGTGTTTACGGCGCCCGGTTCATGGGTTAAATCTATATATAGTGTAGAATGCTGCGATTGTGTTATCAAGTGAGAAACGTGTTTGAAGGTTTTACTTTTATGTAGTACGTTTGCTTAAAACATTACTACTCTTGTCAAGTTAAGCAAAAATCCTGTAATAAGTGATAAAGCATTCAATCTAGTTATTTTAAAAGACATTTTAAATTCAACATTCAATTGCTGAATGTTTTCTTGTCTAATTTTAGTGTCAAGTTTGTCAAACACTTGGTCGTGATTTTTTAAGTATTTGTGTATGTTTTGTGTCGTAAAAACCTTTAGGTAAAAATGTTTGTAATCTTTATGAAAAATCAAAAATACCCAGAATCTTTTTAACTATATTTATACTTAGTCTTCAAAAAAATCTTCTAAGTTATTTTCTCTATTTGCTTTGAGGTGAATATTTCATCCAATCTGTATTAACCTATAAGACTGCTAAAAGTAAGATTAATTCATCACTGAAATATTTACTCCTTATTTTTCACTACCACGCCGCAAACACGATGCGTTCCAGCTTGCCAGCACTGTACACCACATTCCACACTCGTTCTATCGGCCCGTGTATCCTTAATGTATCCTTTCCCGAAGATGAGCCACCTCCACCATCCACCCGCATCCATCGCTCGCTCTCACTTTCTCTCGTACCGTTTCACGCACGCACACACACCGTCGCCTTCTCAGAACACCCCCCCAATCCAAAGGGGTAAGAGGAGAGGCACCGGCAGAGCGAGTGAGTGAGAGAGAGAGAGAGAGAGAGCGTCAGGATACTCCGATGATGCTCCGATTGTGCTCGGTTCGAGAATGACAACACAGCACAACCACACCGCATCTGCATCTGGCCACCTTTCTGCCGAGCACTCCAACAAATTGCACCGGTGTGTGTATGTGTGCATGGGGGGGTGGGGTGGAGGGAGGATGTTTTAAGGGATGAAGCGACCGTACCGTACCGCCCGCGCGGCCCCGAAGCCTCACACATGCACGAGACTGTGAATGAGAACGAGAAGCGACATCTCGCTACACATACGTGTGTGTACCTTTCGGTGGGTGGCGGGTGGCTGTTTGGCCCACCAACATACACACACATACACGTACAGCGGCAAGGCGGTAGGGTAGAAACGCGCGCGCGCTTGCCTGAAGCCTGGCGGGAAGGAAAGGTGGCTCGTACACAGACACATGATGGAAATTTGTTTATATATCATGTATCATTCCGAAAGGATTCTCGGTGCTAGAGAGGATATGATTCTATTTGAAATGATATAGTTGGCGGTTGGCGTTCGAAGCGCTAGGACGTGCGAGTGTGTTCCGGGCGTGCTCTCGGGAAGGCGCGAGTTAAACCGCGGGAAGTCCTGTGCCCCCGGACTAGGACGTGCAAGCGAGTGAGTGTGTGTGAGTGTTGATAAAGAGGTGGGATGAACGTTGGAGTTAAGCCGATGCGCGCATCAAGAATGTGTTTGCCCTCCCCCCCCCTACGCTTACTGCCGTTTTGGGGAAAAGTGTTTATAAGTTTCTGAGAGCTTCTTAAGATGGGGAAAGTCCTCACCACTTCGGTTGGGAAGTGCCAACAGCCGGCTTAATTTTTCAAAGACACACACACACACACACATACGTACTCCACCGGTGAAAGTGAGTGACGATGTGTTGCCGTACGAGCCGGTTCACCGTGCAAGAAGACGGCCTGCTTTGATCCTTTTTGGACTGTCATTTCAGCTTCACCATCACCGTCAGCATCAAGCAGACTAAGCGCTGTGGTGCCAGTCGGCACTAAAAGCGCACACGTCCGTGCTGACTGCACATCCAGCAAGCGTCCCCCCCTCCTATCCACTTCCCCACTGGATACTCTCCCCAACAAACGCCCACAAAAGGGCAGAGAGTCATCCTTTCTGCTGAAAAGGTACATTATCACTTTGCATTGCCAGCATCTCCGTCCGCCGTCTGCCGTCCGCGTCAAGCTATCGCTCTGATTTTATTATTTCCACCCACCGAATACCCCCTCCCTACCTCCACCCCCTTCTCCCCTAGAGCTTCACATCGCCATTGGGTCCTATGTATTCGGCGGAACCAGCCGAACGGTGTTAGAAAGGATGTCTGTATCATCATCGCAACGCCCGCTTGTATCACATTCCCACCGCACAGTGACACTGTGTCTTTTAAAGGTTTCCCAGCACCAGAAGAAGCTTCATCCTTCACACGCACCGACACATGCGTAAGGGAGGGGGGGGGGGGAAACGCGATTGATGCGCATCGTTAAACAGACCAACCAATGTAAATAGCAAGTGTGTTAAGTGTTGTTAATTTAGGTGCATTAATGCGTAGCGCGAAAAGTTTAAACTCGATCAGTGCGATAGCTCAGTTAGTTTTTTTTTCATGAAATTTGCACCTTCCACCCTCCCCGACAGGGATGGGTTGAGGAATGATGGTACGGGTAGGGAAATAGAATTCTCCGTACGCACGGGAATGGGTTGATCGCTGTTGCTGTTCCTGCTAACACCGATTTTCACCGTCCGTCCGGTACCACTGCCACCGTTACACACGCCGGCAGAGTGTGAGCGGAAATAATTGTCCACCTTTTGTCTCCCTCCTCTCCCCCCCCCCTCCTCCTTTCCCCTCGCCACCCACTCACACACACAGATAGAGAGGTATATAGCCACGCAGGCGACCGGAAGGATGAGCTGGACACTGCGGTGTAGAGTAGTTTGGGAAATGGGCAGTGAAGCAGCCCACTGGTTGTCCATGTGTTTGCTCAACAGTTTCTCGAGTACACACCACTGCAACCCGGTACCTTTGGAGTGGCCGTGGTGTGGAAACCGGAAACAGGCGAGCTGGGTAAAAGCGTGTAGTTAGCCAGTTCCCATCGCGTCCATCCCGCGCGCTCGGAGCTTGGGGATGATACTCGAGCCGAGAGATGATGCTTTTATTGCTCTTCGGTTTCGTACTTTTGAATAATTATGTGAATTGCCGTGTGCGGATGGCCGATCCCACACCCACCACCTCCTCCTCCTCCTCCCAAACCGCTTTCCAAAAAGGAAGTACATAGAATTGGATACATACGGTGGCGAGCGATCTATATTTCTCCGAATCAGTGATCAGATTTGAATGTGTAACCGACCAGCCCCGGAGTTATAAGTGTGCCGTCGATGGCCAGCGTGTGCGACAAAGCGTGTCCTTCCTTGTCTGTCCGTGTTTAAATTAAAAAAAACATCTCACACCGTGTGAGACCCACCGGTGTGAGTTGAAAGTTAAAAAGTGAAAGCGATTTCCTCGCCAGCTTCGCGGGCCTGTCGGGACGGATCCTCGCAACTTTTACGCGTTCATCGTACGTTGTCCCGGCGTTGTGCTTGTTTGGCGTGCTGGTGCAACGAAAAAAAGAAACAAACAGTAGGGAATATGAAACCCTGTTAATTCTATCCGCTGTTCGGCTGTACGGCGAGTGAGTCGTACCGGTACCGCTGGAGCTGACGTGACAAATAAGTGAGCAAAGGCGAACGCAGGAATGGGCCGGGCAATGGCGTGATAGAGCGGGAAAAACTTAGCAAAAAAAAACATGGTTGCACCCACCCACTGGTTTTGCCGGAAGCAATTGAAGGCAAAACACAACCGGCCGGGCCTGTGCAACCGGGGCCAATCGTACGGGCGGAGAGATTAGCAAAAGCGAGTGATAAATGGAAAATGTGGGACAACAATAACACACAGGGAACAGTGGCACACACACACACACACAAACACATACAGTAGCACACAGGTATGAATGGCGAGGGACAATGACAAAAGAAAAAAAGAAACGCCGCCGTCGGAAAACTTGCAGCCATAGCCGGGGAAAGGATAATTGGTCTCATTTATATCCTTTCTGCTTTCTGCCCGTGCTTGTTACCCGGTCTGTCCCGGCGGTCCGTCGCATGCTGCTGGTGATGCCAATTGCTTCTTTTTGATTCCTCTCCGTCACGCACCGTTCCAACCCGCTCTCCCCTCTTTAAATTGTTTTTCATCTCACGGCATCCTCTTCCGCATTCACCCTTTTTTCCCCCTCGGTTCTTGTTTCACTTTTCCCGTCGCTGACTACGTGTGCATGAAAATGGAGCACGCTTCTCGCAAGGCGCGTGGTCGTGAGTGTACGTGTGTACGGGGTGGTGTGAATGCAAAGCAGAAAAAAGGATGGCAAAAAGAAGGACCTCTACAGCACGTGCACTGGCACGGCAGGTGCAACAGTGCAGCCCGGGCGAGAGTGTGTAATAAAGTGATGAGATAATAATGCATACACGAGTTCTTCATTTCACGGTGCAGCGCTGATGAGTACAAAATGATTATGATAATGAAATAGCATAATAGGCGTGTGGGTGGCTGAGGGGAAGGGGAGTCGTGCTGGTGACGGTTTCGAGTGGAAAAGGCGACACACAGACGGGAATTGGAATTCTCACCACGCGTGTGCGTATTTGTGTGTGATTGTGCGTAGTTTCGTTGTTTTTTTTTATTGTGTGTGCTTATTTTTACCGACAAGCGGTGCGTGTTTGTAGATTGGAATCTGTTTTCTTTTTTCTTTTTTTTTTTTGGTCGCCTTGTTGTTAACGACAAACAGGAAAAAGGAAATGAAGTGAATCAGTTGCCATACGCGTTTCTAGTGAAGTGGCATTGTTTTCGATTCTTTTTGCCTTCTTTCTCCCACGAGGTTTTTAATTTACCGTAATGCGTACGGTATGAACGAATGTTAACGGGTGGTGGTGGTGGTGGAGTGTAAGCAGTTCTAGTGGACTTGTAGTTATCGTGCTGTTTTACAATGCATTTACACATTAATTAAGGTAAGTCGAACCAATCTGGGAAGGTTTTGAAATTTCACAATTGTACTTTGTGATATATTTATTACATTTTAATTGTTGTATGTACTTTGAAAGAAATATTACATTCACCATTCATGGCTTGATTTGTTTTTATTGTTCTAATTTCATAAAATAACTTTTGCTCATTTTTTTGTCCAGTGTAATATTGATCTGTGAAATGTTTCATTCACCATTGTTACAGAACAAGAATGATTGCTGAAGAATGATTATCATTATCTATTTACCTACCTTTTTATCGGCTAATATGCTAATTTATGCTATTTCCAATAAAAAAAAACGAATGTTAGGAATAAAAATACAACACAACAACAAAAGCTACAACAAAAGCTTCTTTTGTTCACTGTATTGGCGATGGCTTTGACGTACTAGTGCTATACACATGAAAATGCTTAACCACAAGCCTTTGATACCTGCAAGATAATCATTGCAAGATCATTGTATTGGAAACAATGTTTATTCCAAAGCAAATTTCCCTAGAGTAAAATGTGATGTAGTGGTTGTGAGACACTAGACTATTTCTGTGGAGTATCTTAACAGGTTTTAATTCATTAAGTTCGTTACATCAAAGACAATATGGGCTATAGGACTATAACTTGTTCATCTAAAACCACAACAAATTAAATTGTCTGCTGGAAAGGACTTTGGTTTCGTTCCTCAGATGATCCTAAAGATATTAAAATTTCCAGTAATTAGATCCCATGGACAAGTTGATTCGTTTCTACGTATAAGGTCTTATAATTGTTATTGCTCAGAGGGCAAAACTCTTTGGTTTTACCCAACTTTGGATATACCCAAAGGTAAATATTCAATTATACATCTCACCAGTCCACATCAAACTATGCATGAGAAGACCGTATCAACAGGAAATAAACTGTATTTGATCTTGCGCATATGCGATTACCTTTGGATTACCAGGTCTTCTACATACTAAACTCTTTCCGAAAGAAACGACTGTTTTTGTTTAAAGGTTTCTTAATTTCTGCTTTATCATTATTCTGTATTTCATCTAATGTAGTCCATCTAATGTAGTGTAGCCTTTTTAAACATAAATCCGTACCCTAACTTCAAAATTCCCATCCAGCGAAACACTTACTTAGTCTTATCGAGTGTAGCAACAGAAATATATAAAACAATAAAACTTTCCAAACACCACCTTCAACATAAGTACATAAGAAACAGTATCAGATATTCAGAAACGCGATATAAAAAAAAACTACTCGGGTGCAAACAGTGGTCATTTATTTTTTGGCTGTTTTGCGACGGTAGTTGAAGTGACTTTTCCCCTCTGTGCCATTTTTGTTGTACCTTTTTACCACTTCTCTTCTCACTTGAGCAGCGTAGCAAAAACGAAATAGATGAATATTCAATTTCATGCACTGTGATAGCATCAGTTGACCATAACTCGGCAACATATTGCTTTCAACGAGTGCGATCTTTCTACTTCGACTTGAGCGTAAATGATGCCAAACAGCACAAGACATCCCACAGATACATAGAACACGGCCATCCCCAGCCAATGGTACAACTTTTCCGATTTAGATTTATGGCATTTTCGTTTTTTTTTTCGAGTTGCTACTGTTTTTCACCACGAGAGCCAAAAAATCGGGACGAGTGTTTTTTGTGCAGCTCTGCAGATGAGCGCATGCCAAAACGAAACGAGAAACAGTGCTAATCAAATCGGATGTGCGATGAGAATGATTGCCTAGTGCGACCTGTTGCAACTGAATGACTTAACTTGTTTGTCAGTGATGAATGCAATCGCACGAATCAAGAGTACGTTGCATTCAATGTTTTCAATACCAATTTGAAAACAAAGGACGCATTTAAAAATGTTTTTTGTTGCAAAATAAAAACACAGATTTCGAATAAAAAAACGTAAATGATCAAAAAAGGTAAATCATTTAGTAAATCTCAAAGGCCTTTGAGACAGATGCTTTTGGAAAGGTTGACTACAAAATAAACATACGTGCAGTGAGTTATTGTGTTCTTACCACTATTTTGCTCAAAACATTCACGCAATTATTATTATTTAATTATTTTTTTTTAAAAATTCAACGGACAATTCCTGGCCCTCTTGAAGCGCTCTTATAACAAGCAGTCAAATTGTTTGGAGGTCCTGAGAGAAATTACAGAAGCTGTTTGTTTGTGCACTAAGGCTAACGGGGTTCTCTGACTATCAAGGACTCCATATCCGACAAGAGCAGTTAACACGTTACCGTCGTTATTATCAATCAAATAAAAGAAAAAACATCACAGAAAAGTTGACATGAGTGCAATAAACATGATAGAAATCCTATTTTATCACGATAATGCTAAACACGAAACGTGTTACGGCTTGACCGTTTCCACAGAATAAAAGAGGTTCTTTATACGTTGAAAGAAGACTAGAGAATTAACATTCGTCTTCCACTGGGCGTCTCCATGGATACTTAATATGGTAATGGAGGCGCCTAGTACGTTGTACATAATGTGAATCACTTGGGGCTTTTACAAATCTTTATTACATTTAGCACTTAAACGTCGTTCTACTCGTTAGACTAAGTAAAAAATGCTTGCGTAAATTACGTGGAATCTCAAAAAACGTAAAAACTGATTCAGTAAATACATATTTGTCTACCATTGAGCATCTTCATTAATACTGAATGTGGTTATGAAGGTGCCTAGTACACTCTGTGGATAACTTGTAGCCAGCTGAACTTTAAATAACATTCTGGAGATAATTTCATTGCGTATAACTATAATTTCTGCATATTTTAAAAATGATTCACGTAGGACTGACTTCCATGCTATGAGTAAATGATGTCACGGATATCGTAGTACATCAAGTAGTACATATAAAATTTTGACATGCCTATACTGGAGTTTGAAATTAAGGGGTTTAAGGAAACCCTTACCGGTAATGGTTTTTGTAGCAAGACAAGAAAAAGTATTTTTTGATAAGTTTATTTTACATGTTTAAAAGATGAACTCTGCTCTTGCTTCTCAGATATAATACTACCAATCCGTTACTGTCAATTTCATAATGGCTCTGTCGTAGTCTATTTTTCAATGGTCATCAAACCATTCTTTCTTCGTTGTCATTTCCATATCGCTTCCCGTTCTACTGCTCGCTGCGGTTGTAGTTATGCTACTGTCATTTGCCTGTCAATTTCTGCAGAGAATTTGCTCGGCACCGATGAGTGTGCTTGCTCTGGCTTGGTTCTTTTTATTTCTCTATCACTTTTTCTTTACGTTCTTGGTATAGGTGAGTTCCAAGAAAAATTTATTGAAGCAAATTTTAAAGAGTTTTAATGGTATGAACACCAAATATATTTCAGCACTTTTCCCTTTCCATTGTACCGAAACCCCATAAATATGACTATTTCACACCACAAAATGGAAAAACGGCAAAGCTCATAACATGCCATGACAAACCGTAAGTGATATGCATTAATTTCTCGTTTAAAAACCTCACATCAATGGTATTATACTACCGCTACCTTGCTTATAGCTCTTCAATAATGTAAAACCATCCATCTCCCGAAACTCGCACAAAAGATCAAATTGTCGCACATGCCTCGCATCCCCCCCCCCCCCCCCTCCCTAAATTGATAACGCAAGCGGGCTACAGGCACACCGAACAACACTAACGACACATCGGCATTCTCATATTTCAAGCCCGCTCGACCAAACGCTCGGGTCCCAGTTGCGCACACTGTACAGTGATTAAGTATTAATGAGACGTATAACGATACACATAATGCTATTCTCATAACGGCACCGTCCACCAGCATTTTTCTGAGTGTGTGTGTGTGTGTGTCTGTGTGCCTTTTGGTTTGAAAACGAACCACGATGGAATCGTGAACCTGTTTTTGAAGCTACAAGCGACGCTTCGAAACGAATATACCATTATTTTCCTCCAACCGGTTAGCTTCCAGCGGTGAGCGACGGGGTGCGATTGTCATTGCTCGGTATCATCCGTTTCCAGCACCCGGCAGCAGTTGTTGATATGCAGTTGGTTGATGTGCTGCATGCGTACGGAATCGGTACCGTCGTTAAGGAGCGCAAACTTGCCTGCTTCTGCGTTGCTTCCCACTTGACACGGGTTACTCGCGGTCTCGACGAGCAGCGCGCAACCCTATTTCGCCGACCAGCTTCTTGGCCGTTCTTTGTTTGACACTCTCGCACAGCTCCACTCGAGTCCTTCCATTGACAGTCGCTCGGGGCGTTCTTTCAAATCCGGAGTGTGCGAGAGCGCGAACCAAAGGCAAAGGATGTGCCGGCTTAGGGGGGGGAAGGGGACAGTCGTACGAACTGTGTGAATGAGGCACCGGAAAAAAAAAGAGTCTACGCGACATTGCAACATGCAAGTCTCGTAACTTTTCGAGCCAACAGGCAACCGGGAGGGAGGCAAAAAAGGAAGCGAGTGACTCCCATTCAAAATCTGCATCCAAACCACTCGCATCCCCATCCTGCACACTGCGGGTGTACTTCCCGGGTGGAAAGTAATCGCCATATGAAGAAGTTTGCCATGTGCAACGGAACGGCACTGGGTAAACAAAAGTTTCCAAGGGCAAGCCTTTAACACATCGTTTGGGCAGTGACTGCGGCGCGCACGGACGGACGGGCAGGGTAGCATAAATTTCTGTGAATCAAAAAACCATTTGTACTCCAACTTTTCCCATCGCCATCTCGAAGTTTTTCGCTCGCAGCGCACAAAACCGCAAAAACACACAAACGCGCACACATCACAAAGACCCTCAGATCTAAGAGACCGGCCAGGAGCGTCGGACCGGCTGCCGGCAGCCGGCAGGTATCATGTTCGTTCGTTCGTACCATTTTTCGTCCCTTCTTTTTTTTGCGTTTTTATGCACACCACATGCGGCGCCTCGTCCCAGTTGCATCCAACAAAATGCATCCCCTTAATGTATGTTTTGCACAGCAGCAAGCCACAGCGCCCCCGTCTGACTGTCCTTCCTTCCCTTCCGCCAGGGGCGGATTTGTGGTGACACCATACTCGTGCACATCTCCCTCGGTGTGTGGGACACTATTGTTTTCTTCGCTTACGCCACCCCGCGCCCGCCTGATTGCCTACGAAGCGGCGCGACACGCCAGCACAATGCCCGCTTACCGTGCGCTGTCTTTGACACTCGAATTTCTTCTGCCCCGTCAGGCTCCCCGTTCCGCGATGCTCGCGCATCGCGCGTGCCAGCAGTGCCACAACACTCGCCATGAATTATCAACAGCTAACGCAAGTGGATTGTAACGAAACACCACGGGTGGTAATTTGTCATTTGGTTGATTAAGAACTGTAGCTCGGCCCGTGGGCCGTGGGGATGGGAAGGCGCATTTTTGCCCCGCGGACACACTCACACACACACACACACACACACTCACACACACTAGCATCGTGCACAACAGTTGGAAAGCATCGGTCCTGGGTGCCGTTTCGAGTTTAAACATTCATAATTATCGTAATACATCTCACGGAGAGCATAGACCGCTTGGTTCGCTGCTTGAAATGTGTGGTGGGTGGGATGGTTATCGTGGCGCCGTTGCCTTTTGCCACATGGTGTAGGACTATGTTGTATCCCGGCGGCACGGTATGTTTTATCGTGACACTAGATAAGCATATCGGAAAGCGAGTTAGCTGTTGTGGCGCGGGGTGGTCGGTCAGTGAAATATGTTATCAATTTTGCAGATGGGTTTTGCAGCCAGTGCACAAAGGTGTACAGTTATGCACTAATATGCTATCGGGCGGTGTCGATGTTGTAACTGGACAGCTTGTAAAATATTCTAACGGCGCCCGAGTTGCTATGTGGAACAAGCTAAACATTAGAAACTTATTGGGTTCAAATACTGTAAACATTTTGCAATTGGTAAGAAAATATCAGAAAATTTTTGTGCGTCTCCATTTAAAACAAAAATTACATAAATATACTTTTGAAATACAGACGCATCCGATATATACTATATTTCCGGCCGGAAATGCTGCTGTTCATAGGATTTTAGATGAAAGTAAATTTAACTACAGCCAATTTTAACATTAATTAGATTGCAAAATTAATTACTATTGATTGAAAAGTAAGAGTTTTCTTAGTGATTTGAAAAAAAAAATACATAAAATATTTAATAAATGAACAGTTCAGTTTTTGCACATTTTACCTATTGACATGTTACACTCTTAGTCAAAAAGATTTCAGTAAAACGTTGATAATCCGGAGCCTGAATACCCGGGGGAGGATTATCCATGACCCAAAAATTGATTTTTAAAAACAAAATATGCCTAATAACTCTGCCTTTTCCTCTTTTACTAACTACAGTGGTGGTTTGTTTATATGTTTGATTGTTTTTTTTTTATGCTTATGGAACTACATTTATATGAATGTCTCTTCAGTGAAAGCATCATTTATATGAATGTAAAAGCAATTAGCAATCAAACATGATGATAGTAGAGCATGTTATTCCATGGAATACATTTATAAAACTAAAATAATGTTTCTCATTTGGCATGAAGAGCCAAAATGACTTTTCCAACGAATTGTTGAGGTTTTATCATGATGAGTGTTTTTTTATGGATAAAAATATCAAAATTCAATTATAACCGGCAAGTTTATCTTTGAGATTACAGCCTCGCGGGATTATTCGCCACTGAACTGAAAAATATTTTAACGCTTTCTAGTGAAAATGAAGCTAATTGTGTTTTTCCATGTAAAATTGAAATCATGTATTTTCCGATTTATAATTAAACATATAGATAACAATAATAGTTGTATAAAAAGATTTGAAGCAATTTGATCGAATGCCGTCTATAACAGTTTCTTCTGTTTTTGAAGTGGCTTTGAAAATAGCCAGCATATTTAGGAAAGAATGAACGTTTCAAATAGTGTCGAAATTTGCCGTGTAGCTATAATGATGGATAAACTACATAAAATTCGTAACTCATTGCTTTAAGGTCACAATCTTATCATTTAATGATCCACAGCTTGCTTCTTCTAATGATTCATTATTTTACACCATCATAGTTAACTTTCGCGCACCAAAAAGAGAACCTAGAACTCCTCCAAACTTCTCCAAAAAAGAAGATGTGTTGTTATCACCGTTAAGAAATTTTCATTAAATAAGATGCAATACATTACATTCGTTTATTATACCGTTCGTTGGTTAAATGAGGTGAATTGCATGTTGAAAGTACCAAATAGTAACTAAATCAAACATTACCTTACCCTGTCAGCTACCTTCTATAGAGTAGCTTTTCCGTAATGGCCAAAGTTGAACTAACAAAACGAAACATTTCCAATTTTCAGGAATCGCCCAGGAATTATGGAAGTGGCAAGAGCAACACTATCCCGCTTACCCGGTAAGTTACGTTTGCACACTGTTCCTTCCTCCCTGACGTGCGAATCACCACCAAAAACCCACCTTTTGTGCGAGTGAAAAAGGTCCAAAAAGTACGTCTGTTCCAGTCCACTAACCGTTCCCATGGCACAGCGGCTTATTAGAGATAGACAAATTTGTTGCGAACAGCAATAAATCCACTAATAAACTAGCGTATAACCTCATAAATCATCCCCCACATATATCTGTGTGTATACTTTACGCCCCTTCGCACCGCTTCCGGACAATCCCAGGTTTCGTCCAGTGCCTAGCATTGGCGATAGTCATCGAGCAGGCAGGGTACGCGCTGTCGTCGGAAAATCTTCAGATGCCCAACTTTCTGCACGAGCTTCCGTCGAGCGTACTGTTCAGCAACGACACCGGCAACTCGCAGCTCGTGTGCCAGGCCTACGGTGGTCCGCAAATGATCATCCAGTGGATACTGAAGGACGGCAGCCTGGTGAGCAGCGTACCGGGGCTGAGGTAAGTGGAAAACTTTTGCAGATCACATATCAAACACGAGATTATCATCCGCTCGGGTGCTCGGTGCGAGGTGCACGGTGACGGGGAGAACACGGACAGCGCAAAGGTGAAGTTTTGTCGGCGAAACTACTTCGCCTCCGTGCGCCCGCGTACTGTTTGATACGTGAATTATTAATTAAAGATGAAAGGCGCAACGGTGAGCTGAATTACCTAAGGCCCGGCACGTAAGCATACACCCGCACGGTCGCCATTTTCCGCCCCATGCCAAGGTGCACCGTGAATTTCTGCTCCTTCGCTCAGTCGTACGAGGGGCTTGGGTGAGTGTTGGTAAAAGTTTAGAAGACAACCTATGAAGTCACGATTTGCGGTTGCGACCTTTTTCAACAAACGACGGAATCGTACGTTGCCCGTCCCATCCACCACCGGTTCGTTCCTCCCTTGGGGGGGTAAAAACCCGCAGAAAGAAACTAACATGTAAACCGAAGTTTATTCGAAAACTCGACTGGATCACACGGCACACTTACCACCTCGTGCACCGCACGCAAACACGCACCAACGAAGCGAGGCGAACAATGCCATCGCAACCACCGAAACAGAAGAACATTTGCCGCATTAATTCGTGCAAACGCAATCTCGGCGAACGAAAGATGCCATTCTTTATGTTCGCTTACCCGGGTAGTATGTAGCGCGCCGATGATTATGTGCGTACCCTCTACGCGCAGTTATGCGCCTTCGAGCGCGCCACGTGTACATGCGATGCATTATGTACCTGTTCAATCTTCCGTAAACTTATCAGAGTCTTGATGCAATATTTATTGGGATTACGTGCGTGCGTCTGGTACTGGTACTGGTACTGCCGGCGAGACTTCGTGGAACGTGCTATTTGCTCATCTTCTCCGTCTTTCCGATACATGTTGCGATACATACACACACGGACACACATGGAAAAGAACACACATGCTCACATGCTTCGATGTTGGTACATGCAACGCATGAGCATGATGAAGCGTACTGGCGGGAGAATATCTTTTGCGGGATTTCGTGTACAGTGCTTTGATTGGCATCCGGTCACAGCATAATACTGTTCCTGGTACTCACGCTTGATAAAGCAACCGGCGGGTAATGGAGACATTATTTAAGGAAGCTTGCAGGGATATATTGTTCAGGGTTCGGGAATCAATCAGCAAGTCTTGTGTGCAGTTCCAGGAACATGGGTAATAGATGTTTTCTCAACTCATACGAAGGATGATTTAACGAATATGTGAGAATTTGAATCTTGCTGCGATGTGATAATTTTCTGGTTAATTGTTTGCTTATTTATGGTTAGAAATATCAGATAAATTCCCCATATGTTGTTTTTTTATTTAGCATTTTCAAACTACAGCGCTTAGAAAGAGCAAGATTTCCCTTTTTATTTTCTTATAAACCATCAATCAAAGTTTAATCATTTTGGGGAGAAAGTCTCATTATTTATTACAAACAGACTAGAAGGTGCACCATAATACAATTTGATTTCTTGTTTAGTTTAGTTTAGTTTGTCTATATTTGTGTTCTGTATATAAGTAAAAATGTTACAACACAGCGAAAGAGGCGTATATAGTTACAATTAACCATGGAGAAATATAAATCAGGAGATATCGATCGGGACAGGACAAACTTAGTATGTTGCAACAATAAACAATAAACTGTTTTCCACTGTAAACATTATTTGACTTAATAAAACATGTATTTAGTTTTCATATATTGTAGTTTAAAGCATTATAAGTTAAAGTTCAATAACTAAATCAACATTATGTTTCCAGAGGGGAAAAAAATTTAAGTAGCAACTGTTAAAAACTGGGTTAGCGATTAAAGTTGACAAAAAAAACCTGAAAAAATGTTCAAGAAACCGTTAAAAGTCTTGGTTTAATTTTGTTACGGACCTATCGTTTGAGCTAAAGGCATCGTCTATTTTAGGATAGAAGCAAATCTTAGAATACATTCAATATCAATTTTCATGCCATGTTGAAGGGATCTTAGACACATAATGTAGGGTGTACAGTACGGTTGTCACAGAATATTTTAATCTGGACGCTATTATTAGGCTATCATCATCGAGCGCAATGCTCCAACCTCCAATTATTATATTTTTGGCAATTCTGTATTATTATATTTATTGCAATTCTGTTTTATTATATTTAGGGCAATGTCTGTATCAGTGGAAGATTTTAAAGCGCTTGACTTGACGTAATATCCATTTAAAAATTTTCACATTGCTCAATTGTGCTTCAATCCTGATTCTGATTCTCATTTGATTTATAGTTTTATCATAAAACCAAGGCAGATAGAAAGGCTGGTATGGATTGGTGATTATCCGATAGGAAGAATCCATGAATGACTCAAGCTTATGACCCACTACAGCAGAATACTGTGTATTTGGGATATTCGCCTCATGACCATGAGTGATTGGTATTAAAGTATTACACACAAAATGTAATTTGGGTTCGATATACTCTTGTTTGTATTTATTATTTTGTCATTTTCCATAGCATTAAAATTTACATTTTAACATATGTAATGTATGGCTTTCAGTATAAAATAGAACTGTTGCACAAACTACGTAGCCTCAATATGAAACAGTAGTAAGCAAACAATTGTTAAAATGCTGAAAAAAATACAAATACTTGATCATGTAAATATATTTCCATCTTCTATATACATCTCGTGCCACAATGTTTGAAACTAAACTACCCTCCAATATGCCTATATCACATTTAACGAGACTTTGCGAGGTGTAAACCTTATGGTTGTATGAGAAAGGTTAGAAGGCTTTAAGGTGGACCAATTCTTAAGATACATCACGAAACGAAGTCATTGGGCATAATTATATTAAAAACATTTACAAGAGAAGAAGAGCACCGTTCAGTACCGATAAAGATCCTAACCATTGTAAAAGAATGTGAACCGACTTGTCATTAGGGCAAACAGATATTAGATTGATATCGATGAACCGCTTGATGAGTCTTGCTATATCCGGGCGATGCGATTTGCTGTTTTGCAAAAATTAAATTGCATATGCAAATTGACCTCAATATAGCAGTGTATATCCACAGCGCTTCGTTGAAAGCGAAAGAAGATGCAACAGTGGAAAGGGTAAGAATTTCAAAACGATACCTACACTCCCAATAAAAGCAAGCTCACGAACCCTTGGTATGATGGTGGTATGGTAACATGTGATGTATTATCGTTCGTCCAAATTCAACAGCGCTGCGAACGGTATGATTGCATTCCATTTCTTCTACACAAGCCTCTTCCCCCGTCTTTTCGACTCGCGCTCCTGACAGCAGGAAGATTTGTCTTGCATCAAATTTACATTCGCAATGTATCGATATCGGGAAAATATTGACAATACATACCGAACCGTTTATATACCCGAAAGGATGCCATCCGGAGAATAGAGTCAACATCTTACAACCTAACGTCATCGTCTCTCTGCTCTTACTTACCTTTCTCTCTCTCTCTCTCTCCCTCTTTCTTTCTCTTCTTCCCTGCGCATCTCCTCGCCAGACAAGCGTTACCGAACGGAACGCTCTACTTTCCACCGTTCGCCGGCCATCTCTTTCGGACGGACGTGCACGATACGACTTATCGGTGCAGGATCAGCTACTCCTACTACGTCCTTCTCAGCCACGACATCCGTGTCCGGGCAGGTAAGTTACAGATAGGGCCGACTTGCCCCCATCTGACGGCGACACACTGACGACGACACATTCTTGGAACGCACACACACACATACACACACACACACAACACGACATCACATGCACTACGGTTAGTCGAAGCTCGGAAACTTTACTTTCCATTTTCGGACGCATTTTCCTGCTTCTTCCGCAGTGGTGCGGCAACCGTACGAGGTGAAGGTGGAGAGCGCGGATGTGACGCTCGGCAACACCGCCTTCCTGAAGTGTTTCGTCTCGTCGCACGTGCGAGAGTTCGTCCATGTGTCGTCGTGGTTCGGTGCGAAGGAAATGCTGCTTCCCGGCCGGTCCGACATCGGTGAGTAGCGAGCGAGGCCTGTCACGTTACAGTGCGTTACGGTTCGCAACAACAGGCTCTGGGTTCACGCACCGGTCCCAATCCCATTCCCCAGGCACTCGGTACGTTGTCACAACGCCCGGCGGAGAGCTGTGCATACGGAACGTCAACGAGGAAGACAGATTGAAGCGGTTCTCGTGCGTAACGGTCGACACGCTGACGGGCGAGCGCAAAACCAGCGAAGCGGTCCTGCTCACCCTCAAAGGTACGGTTTCCTGAACGTACTCCGGTACACGATGCAGAGGTCCGGTCACCGTGCACTGTCCGAGTATCGAAAGTTCTAATACAATTACGCCGCCGCTCTGCCTAAATCACTCCTCACTGTCTCTCTTTTCTGATTCTCTGTACATACACCCACCCATATGCAGATAGCATTCCAAACATGGCTCCATCCACCAGCCAGAAGTCGGTGAGCGAGCTGAAGGCCGGCAAGGGAGCCAGCGTGCAGCTACCGTGCAATGTCCAGGGAAATCCCGTTCCCAGCTTCTCGTAAGTATTTTCATCCCATTAACTTTGATAGCCCGGGTATCATCCGGGTATCCCTCGACCAGCACCTCCGCCCACTCCGCCCTTCCACCTCCCCACAGACCTCACAAACATCCGGGCGGCGATCCAGCGTAACAAATTCTGTGCCACCGCAAACCACACCCCCCATCCTCGGCAGCCACAGTTTCGACACAGTTGCACCGTCCGAGGTTGACTTTCCCAGCAGTAAATGGGAAATTTATGTTTTCCACCTTTCCTACCACGAAGCGACTGTGAAGACCTGCCGAGACGGTTTAGAGTAGTGCAAACTCGTCGCTGGGAGGGTCAAACAAAAAAAAGAACTAACAGCAGGGTGTCAAACGGTCCCGTTTTTCTCGAGCGGCCGACGGAGCAGCACGGCAGGATTCATAATAAATTCATTTATGATCCCATTGATGGATACTGCAATTTTGATACACTTTGATCGTTGCCGTGAGAACACCGCCCTGACCACTTCTCGGCGGTATAAATCGTGCCGGGGGCGCACTGGTTGGAAGCGATTAAAGGCAGCCCAAGCACCCAACCCAACCCAACACTCGATCAATCTCGCTGGCCGTTTGATGTTTTGCCGGAAGGGTTTGCCGTATGGGGCGTTTAATCCGTCCCTTCTGTAGCTGGAAGTGGGCCAAGGTAGGGGCAACTGAATCCGTTCCCGGGGACAGGTTTGGGGTCAGCAGACACGGTGCAATTTGCAAGTACGTATAGGTGGCAGGGTGATGTGTGTGTGTGTGTGGGTGTTGTTTCGTGGCCTCTGTGTGGTATATCCGATTAAGTTACCGTACAGCGAACGGTTTAAAGCCGGCCGGGCTGATCTTTCTCGCTGCTAATTTTTGATTTTTTATCGGCACAGCGTCATTTGACGCTGAAGATTATTTTCATTGTTTAAGGATTTGCTTGGGGGTTTTTTTTATCTAGTGTTGGCCGTTCCGGTTTAAACCTAGCAAACAAGTTCCAATTCTGTTTTGTTTTTGTCGTTCCGTTCCGATCCTTTTTCCAAAATAGATCCGTTTTGATACTTTCGTTCTTTTTTGTTACGATCTGATCCTTTCGAACAATGTCAAAGTGGCACCATCCTAGAGGAACGATAGCGCAAGTATCCTTCTATGAGTTGCCTCTCAACCGCATTGTTTGGAACCCCTTGATCGGTTGCACGTTGAAGATAAACAAGCAAAAACAAAAACAAATATGAATATGCAAAGAGTAAACTAGAACTAGTAAAGGTAAAAAAAGCAGGTGTCGCTAGTTTTCGTATTTTCCTAATCAGAAATTTCAACACATGGTTTGTGTTAAACAGTTGTTTGTCTGTTTTACAAACAGTAGACAATTGTTGTCTGCTCTTTCTCTTTTCGAGGATATATCACGACGACTCGGTATTGAATGCAGCTGCTTTGACCCTCCAATACAAGTCCACACTTTTTTGTAATAACAAATTGCGGGCAATATTTTTGGTGTAAATAGGGTTCAAATTAGGAGGACAAATATTATTTTAAATTGTGTACCGAAATAGACTAAGCAATAGCTAAATAGACTATATAATCTTAAATCTTAAATTCCACAAAAACCATACCCACCCACCGGAAGGCAGCTATTAAAACATCCAAGTAGGCTATTTTGTACCCCCACAAGGACGTACCGTTCCTTGTGACAAATGTATTTGTCTCATGTTTTCCCAACACTATTTTTATTTTTCGTTCACAGTGGACATAATTGTAAACATAATTGCATGTCATCGATAATGATAGGGAATTCGTTCCGTACTTTGAATAGAACGATCGAACGTAATCGAAGACTCAAATAAAAACATAGAGTAGTTAAACGGTGAACCATTTTCCTGCTTGGAATTGTGTCATGGTTGAAGTAAAGTAACACTCAAAGGAGCAAAGCAACTTGTAGCAATGTGCGTTTACCATCGCTGGGCAACAGCAATCCGAACACCACTATATTAAAGCGTAAACGAAATAGCCAAGTCATAAAAAATCCGAGGTTCACACTATAACATGATGCACTGTGTAACTCCGCACTGGTTTTCATAATGTCAATGAAAATGTCCTTCAAACGTGTTGTTCTTTACAACAATAATCGATTTAATTTCCCGCTAAAGTATGTTAAAACATTCTACTTCGTTCGTTGTACTACTCCCTATAAAGAAACTAGTTCCAAAGCCTGGGCGTAGATCGGTTCCCAGTTTTTAGTTATTAAAAGTCACATTTTATCTTAATCACAATAGGGCTCGCGCAAGCCTTGTTCCATATCAATTGTGCCCGAAACGTTGTGCTCTCGAAAACTAACTAATTTGAACGGCTGCTGTACTAGGTTCTTGTGAGCAATTCTTTGCATTTTCAATAACACATTAACTTTACTAACAAATAGAAATTTTAACAAAAAAAAGGAGAGATCAAAATGGTGACAAATCGTCAACAAAAAAATCACAGATTATCAAAGATTCAAATCTCATGTTTTCAAGAAGCTTTAATATTCTAGTTATACCTTAGTGCGGGTCTCATACACGATTTCGTAGGTTCAGAAGTCATTGCGAGTTCAGTAGGTTTTGCAGCGCATACACGATTCCGACCCGTTGGTGTAGCGAGTTCAGTAGGTTCATGTGAATTCGGTAGGTTCATGTGTTTATTTCATGTATCTGTTGCTGACGATTACAATTGATATTTGAATAATAAACGTACTTGAAAAATAAATAGCATCAACACTACTTTAAAACAGCAGTTTGCGTGAAGAATTATATTCATCTACCTGAGGATAAGAATGGTTGGTGCTTTATCGAACCAACCGAACTAGCTTCACCAACAAGTTGTAATCAATTCCGTTTAGCTCGAAAGGACCCGAGTCGTATGACCCAACACTGTAGGAAACTATGATTCAAATATTTACTTCATTGCACGATTTAGTCGGATAGTTGGAATATGAAACAAAAATGATTTCATACTCAGTAACATCCCCTTTTATTGTAAAATCAACATTCAATCAATTCGATTTAGAGTATCCTTTAATAAAATGTTGCCCTCACTTAAGATAATGTTGCAAAATTCTTCGCCTAATTAACAACCATCAATTGACGCTAAAAAGTACGCAATCCCATATTAGACATCTGATGCAGTAATTAAATGATACGTGACGGGTAATTTGTATGTTTCCCATACATTTGTACAGTTTGTACATTTCCCATAAACAGATAGAAGCGATATATTCCATTCGGTTAACGATATCCACGTATCGAATTTTCGCTAATAGAACTCCTGGATTCCTTCCATCTTTTTTCATCATTGAAAATGGCACCGGCCCAAATACGCTGCGGTTATCGCCTTTAATTAGGTGTGGTGTCCGGAGTGCCTATTCCCCCCCCCCCCCCTTTCATTTCATGTTGATCCATTTTTACACCGTACCTGCGTTGCCGTGTTGCACGTTACCAGACGTTGGGGAAATTAATTTCGACCGAACCACTACGCAAACCGCGTTTTGCAACGAGATGAATTAGAAAGAAAATTTAATCACACGCCCGGGTATCGGCGCCGCAAATGCGCTCGAACCGCTCGGTGCTAATCCGCACGGTGGTCGAAATAATTACCGCACGGCAAACACGCACGCATCTATCACCCGCATATCGCTGTCGCCGGTCCGGGGGGAGGGGGAGGGGGGGGGTTGGTAATGCGAATCCGAAGTTACGGTATGTGTGGAAATGAACCACGCACACGAAATTGTGGACGTTTCTGTAATGCAATCAGTCTGCTGCTTGGGAAGTTGGGGGGCGGAGGGATGAGGTTTGGAAGTGGGTGGTACAGAAGGAGTAGATCCTCGTGGCTATCCAATCCATTAGGATGCGCTCAACACAACGGAGATGAGATTCGATCGTGACATACGTGAGCGAGTTTCTCCATTTATATGCGATTTCGGTCTCTCTCACACACACACTCTCTCTCTCTCTCTCCCTTTGTTGGTTTGCCCGTGTACTTGTCCTTACGGGTGAGTACAACGCTGCCATTGTTGTACCTATCGCCACTTTCATCGGTTCCGAATGCCGAATTATCAGAGCGTAAACTAATTTAAATCGAATTGATTGAACATTAATTATGCACATGGTTTGATTTATTTGTTTCGCCCCGTCCATCGACCGACCGTTCGTTGCGGGATGATGCCGACCGACGTCGATGATGTTTCTGTATCCTTTCCCACATGTCCTGCTCCATATCTTTCGTACGATCTGACAACGACACAAAATAAAAACCCTCATTGCACCCTGTTGTGACTGTTGTGACCGATACTATTAACTATCATCACGGTTTGCTCTATCTGCACCGCACCGCACCTGCACCGACGGATGATGATGGTGGCACGCTCGGATGCTCTGCAATCTCTCCTCTACCTCCTCCATCCCCCCGCCCCTGGTAGCTGGTTCCGCATCTCGGACACGGGATCGTTATATACTGTGCCGTCCTCGCAGCGGATCGTGCCATCGCAGTCGCTGCTATTCATCCGTAACGTCGACGAACGGGACGCCGGAAGATGGGTAATTATTTACGTATAATAGATTTCATCTCTTTCCTCCTCTCCTCCTCAACCCCTATCCCCCCCCCGCTCACCACACCCCACACGCACATATGAACAGCATACACATACACCAACACTCGCACACGCGTCCAGTAGACACAGTACGGTGAGAGCAGGCCATGCAAAGTTCTGGCCGGAACTGACCAGAACATACCGATTCATCGAACCGTGGCAGTACAAGTATGCACAATCCAGTTGCGCCAGCCATGCTTGATGCAGTTGCAGAACCCGTCCACTCGACGGAAGTGAGTAAATGAAGGAAAGTGCAAAGCAAACGATAGCAACGGCACTAATCCACTCCACTGCGAGCCGGTTTCTAGTGTACAATTATTTTTTCCTCCCATTTTGCATTCCACGTTGCATGCGTGTTTGTTTGCGCACCACCAAATCCCCCCCCTCCCCACCCCCTGGTGAGACCCATCAGGTGAGGAGGGCGGGCAGGCATTCACAAACCAGCTAATTGTTGTACTTCCATTATCCCATCGCACTCGACCGTACTCCAATCCTTTCCGCCCCAAACTCTGCACATTCCACCCCCTTCGGCCCGCTTCCCTCTTTCTCTCACTCCTACAGTCCACCTTTCAGCTAATACAGTGTCCGAATGTCTGCGCGATGCGTGCCTCTCCCAACGTCAAGCGATTTATAAATGAATGTGAAATCACAACAGCTTCCATCAACTGTACAATACTTCCGAAACGATTGGAATGGCACGAGTGGGTTACGGGTGCTTTGTGATCCATTTGCAATTAGTTTGCCTCCAGCTGGGGAATGTGTGTGTGTGTTTTTTTTTTTAATGTGTTTGCTATTAATTGATGAGCACCCTACAGCCCCCGTCCCCTCCCCTCGCTCGTAACCAACTCCCATAAAGTAGAAGCGTAATTGGTGTATCACATTTTTTACATTCATCACTTAAGTGTCCATTGCACGGTGTCGAAAGAGTGCTGGAGTGGAGATGAGTGGAAATTGATTATTTTTCTTATGACAATTACATCATAAGCCTTTTCTGATGAAAGTGTTTTTGGTTTTTATAAACCTTTATATAGTACACCTAGTACATTTTAACACGTTTCAGTAAAAAAAAAAACAAGATAACAAGATTCTGTTTGGTTACGATTATCGTTTATATCTATAAATTTTTCTAATCCCTGCGTTAGAGCAAACAAATTTTCAAAAACTAAATCATTTCAGTTGATTCATCATAGTACATAGCACATTTCGAACGATTGTATTTACAAATAAATGCTTATGCAATGCAACCATCAACTAACTTTGCCTTAAATTTAACATTACACATACACATATTGTTTAATAAAATGCTAAAACAAAATTATTAAATTATCGATACGTTTTACTAAAATGCTGCAATAATTAATTTTCTTTTATACTTTTTAATTGTAAACTAAAACTGATACTCTAAAACTGATTTTAATTTGTCAGAGTTTATTTAGAAATACATTAAAATGCAAACATAGTTGTAATCAAAATCCCTCCCAACAAATATCTCACATGTGATAACACTGTTTAAACACATAGTTTACATTGGGAAAAGACTGAGTTCAAAAATGATTAATTTTTAAAATTTTTTTGTAACCCACCGCCATAAAACAAGGCATGTTTAGCGACGTTGAAGCATTTTTTTTTATTTGTGCCGTATATATAAGAAATACAAACAGTTCATTTTCTTGTCTTACCCTAAAGTTTTTCTAACAAAAATGAGTCAAAAAGTTTAGCAAAATAATAATACACTGAATTGAAAAGTTGAAAAATTGAATTAAAATAAAATATTGAATTTCTTCATAAGTTCATCACCTCCTTTATCAACAAAATATTTAACAAACTACAAACATTTAAGGAAAAGGAATCGTTTAAAAAGAGAAATACAAATATCAACACTAGAAGAAAGTGCATCAAACAACATAAACTTTCAGACACACTTCACATACACAAACAAAAAATCCCTTTTCACACTTGGCGAATAGCCTTAACTGCTCGCTGAGGGCCAGCGGCACGATAAATGCATTGCCAGCACTGGAGATTGTACCACCGAACGCTAACCCGTCCAACACGCCGTCCGAATTGCAATTCAATTTCTCACGTGCAGATATGCAAAGCATTCAATCAGTTCGGCGAACAGAAGCTCGAAATCCATCTCACGATCAGCAACGAGCTGGTGGCCCACATCCATCCGCAGATACAGATTATCAACTCGGGCAGTGCCGCCCTGCTCAACTGCTCCATCTACGGCAGCGAGGTGAACAAAATCGAATGGTTTCACAACGGACAGGAGCTGTTTGCTAATGGTCGCTCGGAGCGCAGGTACGTGCAGGAGTCAAACTCCAAAAGCTCCTTTCTTTTCTCTTTCTCTCTCTCTCTCTTTCATTACCTCTTTTGTTGAGCCATTTTTCTCTGCCTGATTGTTTGCCCTGTCTCCCATTTCCATCCTTATCAACCACCAGTATGAGTCTGCTGTCGGCGAACACACTAAAAATTGATAGCGTAAGCAAGAAGGATCAAGGAATTTATCAATGCATCGTGTCGAATGCACGCAGCAGCGCCCAGGGCAGCTCGGAATTGAAGCTCGGCGGTAGGTGCCTTCCCTTGAGCGTCCCCTCTGGTTTAATGGTGCCCCCGTTTTTTGTAACCTTTTCCATTTTCCATTCCATTTCGTCTCAACCCCCCCCCTCCCCTTTCCAGAAAGTCCACCCGAGATAAGCTACGGCTTTGTGGAGCAGAATGTGCGCGCCTCCGCGTACATCTCATTGAAATGTTCGGCCACCGGCTCGCCACCGCCGCAGTTCGTCTGGCTGCTCGACTATCAGCCCATTCTGGACGTCTCGTCACTGCACCGTTACACGATGGATCAATTTCTCGACATCAACAGTCACGTAACGACGCACCTCAACATCAGCCACGTGCACAGCGACGACGGCGGCCTGTACACCTGCGTCGCGTCCAACAGCATGGGCTCGGCCTCACACAAGGCGCGCCTGAACGTGTACGGTAGGTATATCGGAGACGGGCTGGAGACGGCCGGGGGGGGGG